>CM076847.1:97822946-98185804 GCA_039519185.1 Astragalus membranaceus
TGCAACTCTGGTGCATGACTTTTATAAAGGAATCGTTGAAAGAAACCGATGGAGAACTTTCAAGCACCTCCATCGTACGAGGTGAGGAAGTCAAATTTGGTGTAAGAGTCATAAATGACTACTTTGGGCTAGGTTACTATGGCAAGGCAGTTGAGGTGAAGCAAAAGACTTACGGAGTGGCAGAGATGACTGAAATCAAAGAAAGGATATGTGTTGAAGGAGCTGTTTGGGAGCGAAGAGGCGACCATGGAATGAATTCAAAAATTTTGAAGAGATACCTTTGTGATGAGGCCAGTGCTTGGTTTCATTTCATCAGGCATTGCTTGATACCCACTTCCCACACTCTCTGGGTTGATAAAGAGAGGCTGATTGCTATTGATGCCATTATGTCAAGAGATAAGATTGAAGTGGGTAAGCTCATCAACAGAGAGATTAACAAATGGCAGAACAGGAAGGATGGATACCTATACTTCCCTTGTTTAATCACCGATCTCTGCATGGAGGCTGGAGTGGAGATTGAAGCATCTGAGCTAAGAGAGGAACCCCAGGGGGCATTCTCTACAAAGTTCAAAGCTAGGCAGAGAGCTGCAGATGCTACCACGTCAGTTGATGCGCAGACGTTACAACGTCTGGTAGACCAGCAAAACAGCCTAGCCAAGTTTGTCAAGGAGCAATTTGAGTGGCAAAAGAAGGTGAATGCACATACAACAAAAGGCAAGATGGTGATTGAAGAACCAGTACTTCCAGATTGGATGCAAGAGGAAGATGAAGACAACATACTCCTATCAGCAATGAACCCCAAGAAAGTGAAGAAGGAAAAAGTCAAGAAAACAAGAAAACCAGCCACAAAAAGAAAGAGCCCAGCAAAGAAGGAGCAGAAGAAAGTAAGTAGTGAGGAAGAAGAGCTTAAATCAGCTGATATGGATAGCATCAGTGAGAGGGATGCAGAGGAATCAAAGAAGGTGAGTAGGGAAATCCTAAGTGATGATGAGGAAGAAACACATTCAGAAGAGAAAGGAAGTTCCAGTGACAAGACTGATATTGAGGCTGACTCTCCACCAGCCCAAACACTCAAAGAACCAGCCCAACCCACACCTCCATCACCAAAAGACAAACAACCCCAAACACTCAAAGATCAACCCATTTCAAAGCCAACTCCCACTCAACCTGAACCAACTAAAGAACCATCACAACCATCCATTCCAGAAGTAACCAGTGCAGATGTGACTACGTCTGAACCAACTGTTGTTGAAACCAACCCAGACCCACAACTCATTCCCCCACCCAAAAGGCAAAGATTCAAGACTGTACCCACCCAGAGTCCATTTGGGAAGAAGAAAAGGCGTGAAGTAGCCGCTGCAAGTGAAAAAGCAAGACATGGTGAAGAAGAAGAGCAACTAGTTGATCCTCCTGCACCCAAAAGGCAAAAGTTGCAGGTAAAAAAGAGATCTGAAGCTGCTAAAGACAAGCCAGCAACAGCCACCAGCGCAGCATTTGTTGCTGCAAGTGGTTCAGAGAATGCTCCTGCTGTTGCTGCTGATGAGGAAGCTGCAGACGTTACAACGTCTCATGAGCCAGAGGTTGAAAAAGCCCAGGGGGAACCCAAAGAGCAGCAGCAGATTCATCCTGCAGAGCTGGAAAAGCAGAAAGCATGGGAGGAAGCAAAGAAAAGAGTTGCTGAGAGCAGTGTAAAGAGGCCCCAGGAAACTGAAGTCTCAGTTGATGTTGGTGACGGTGAAGGAGAAAAGAAGAAGAAGGAAAAGAAAAAGAAGGCTGTGCAAGCAAGCATCCCAGCCAGACAAAGTGGAAGGCTCAGGGCCGGTGCTCTGAACAAGTAAGTAGCCCTCTTTTAGCAGTAGAATAGTTTTAGTTTACAATTTCAGTACAAATAAATAGCTGTCTAGACGTTACAACGTCTTGAGAGTTAGTAGTTGTTTTGTTTCTGTTTTGTGTAAATGTTCCTCTCTCATTTTTCAAAATCAGTGAGCAGTGGGGACACTGCTCATCTTTTTGTTCCGGGGGGGGAGGATCATTTTTATGTTTCCCGTCTGCATGAAATCAAATGCAAAATCAGTTTACTTTCCTACTCTATTAATCATCAAAAATGTTTCTCTTTGGGCTAAATCTAGTAATGACTATGTGTGAATTTGTGTGAGTAGCTGATGCATGCTTAGATGAATAGAATTGATTACTGCTTCCACACAAACTCTGTTTTGAGGAAAACCTAGTTAGCTAGGGACTATGTGATGCAAAAAGCTAGTTTTGGTTGACTATGGTGATGGTAAAACTTGATTAAAAACTCAGAGTAGCAGTAGAAGCTAAGTTTGGGGGTATATCAGGTGTACTAAGGCTGGGTGCAAAGACTGTAGGATGATTAGTGCTTGTGTAGTGTGAGTGCAACGTTGTAACGTCTACCCGTAACGTTATAACGTATGCCGTGTGTGTTTGTGTGTTGTGTTCTGTGTTATCAAACGTTGTAGCGTCTCTCCTATAAACGTTATAACGTCTACTCCAAAAAGACCAAAAAAGTGTGTGTTGTTTCAAATAAGTGGAAAAATCCACATGCCCTCTGTGTTTGCTGCAATTTCCCGAAACAAATGCTGAGTACCCCAAATATCTCAATCCTAAAGTGTCAAATCCAAAAGATCAAAAAGGAGAAAATCACAAAAGCTCCAAACTAAAAGTGAAGAAAAAGAGAAAAGTTGCTCAGTAATGAGGGATTGCAGCTGTGTGTGTTTTGCGTTGTGTGAGTTAGAGAAGTAGTTTGCACAAATCTAGTCCTAGCACCCAAGATAAGACCCTTTGTTCTACTTCAAATAACCCTCATGTCTTATGTGAAAATGTTAGCCTACTCTTTGTTTTGAAAGATGTTATACTCTCACCATTTGGAAACCACTCTTTCATAGGCTAGGGTAGTTCTGAACCTAGCTAGGAAAAGAATTGATACAGAGATCACACACTCACTTTGGGCAGTAATGAATCTAGAATGTAATTGTGCATTGGTGCGTGAGTGTGTAGTGTATGTCTGAAGGAATTAGCCCCTTGAGGAAAATTTTTGATCAAATGGATGAGCAGGGTGTAAACTGATGGTGTATTTAATTTCATACATCTTTTCATATGTCATGTTATGTTTTGATTGCTTGAGGACAAGCAATGGTTTAAGTTTGGGGGTGTGATAACTCATGTTTATATGAGTTATTTATACTTATTCAAAGTTAAATCATGCAAGTTCTCTGGCAATAGCAGGTTGTTTCTAGTAAAGTTTCTGTTAGTTTATTGCTTTTAGTTAGAAAGGGGCTAAATTACAAGTTCTAGGCATTTTGGTGCCAATTGGCGCCTTTGTGAGCGTTTTGATGTTTCTTGTGTTTGTGCAGTAATCCAAACGTGGCAGCGTCTCTCATCACGTCTGAAGAAGGACAGCAGAGCAAGAAAATAATATATATCATTTTGGCGCGCATGTAATGATGACCAGAGATCTGGAAATGAAGAAGATCTTCTCTTTCTTCAGCACTGACGCAGCTTACGCACTGTAGCAGTGCGGTGTCACTTCAGGGCAGAGTCAACTCGCAAGCAAGCTTGGAAGGTGGGGGAATGACATCAGCAACATGTGACCCTCTTTTGACCATGGCTATTCTCTCTCTACAAAAAGGCAAGGGTGCACCATGCGGAAGACACGACTCCATTCATCATCCACCTTCCCCCATTTTTCAGAGATAGTTTTTCTGAGAGAAGTTCTGGACACAGACTTCTTCATTTTTAATTCTCTCAAGGGCCCAATTTCCATATCCATTCACAGCCATTACTGTAAAGCTCAGACGTTGTAACGTCTTTACAGCGTGCATGAAGGAAGGCCACTTAGGCGTATCTTTTGCGTTTAGTCTCCTTTTCTCTATGTACGGTATTTGGATTTTAACTCCTCTTATTTCTGTAAGGATGCTCAGCATGAGCTAAACATTTGTAGTTGGGTTGTTGTTTTGCATGTAATGAACCTCTAGTTTAATGTTATGAAGTATTGATGTTTATGCGTTTTAAATCCTTGCATGTTAATATTTCCAAACTTGTTTTGAATTGATCACTTAAAATAAGTAGATTCATAGGTACAGACATGGTCTATGAAAAGAACTCAAAGATTTATGTGAATAAAAAGGTGCACTAAAGACATTTAGGCATTTTTATCTAAGTCTAGACATAGAATGGATAATAGTTCATAGGACATTGCTGTGGGTACTTAAAATACAGGAGTAGGCCTACTTAGAACCTAGACATAGGAATTCTAGTACTTGAAGCTCTGACGTTTTGTGACTGAAAAGCACAGCTCTTTTGCAACAGCGTTCAAACGTTATAACGTCTATACAACATAGCATTTGTACGTATTAACGTGTAAACGTTATAACGTCTGACTAGAGGAGATTTACTTGCATGCAGCAATCCAACTCATACTCTTCCATATTCACACCCACTTCTCATTTACTTGCTTTATTTATGTTCTTAGTCTTAATATCAACTTTTAGTGTCGATTTATTACCTGTTTCACTTGTGTTTTAAAGACTTGAACTCTGAAAGTTAATCAATCCTCGTGGGAACGATCTCTTACTTTTATCCACTTTATTACTTGTACGACGTGTATACTTGCACTGACATTGCGACTATAGCACACACGAGCGCGAACAGTAACCTTTTTCGAAAGGATGCTGTGGGGTGCTAATACCTTCCCCACGCATAATCGACTCCCGAACCCGAAATCTGGTTTTCAAGACCATTTTTGTTTTCAAAGGGATTTTTCAATGTTTTCCCTAATGATTAAACATTGATGGCGACTTCATTGAACGCGAGAGATCCTCCAGATTTTTCGGTCGCTACAGAAGGGATCTGTGGAACACATGCAAACGGGATTATGATGGCTCGTAAAGTCATGAGAAATGGTTTTTATTGGACCACCATGGAAGCAGATTGCATAGTACATGTAAGAAAATGCCTCAAGTGTCAACTATACGCCGACATGATCAATGCACCTCCATTTCCTCTGCATAACCTAACGAGTCCTTGGCCATTTTCCATGTGGGGGATTGACGTGATTGGACCGATTAATCCGAAGGCATCAATTGGGCATCGGTTCATATTGGTAGCAATTGACTATTTCACAGGGTAGAAGCATCCTAATATGCTAGTATCTCCCAAAAGGTGTTTGCCAAGTTCCTGAAAAGAGACATCATCTGCCTATATGGAATTCCGGAAAGGATAATCACAGACAATGCTCACTACAAAAAAACGTCATTTAGTGACCGATTTTTCGGTCACTATACAGGAAAAATCGGTCACTAAGCGATTTTGTGACCGAATTAGCGACAAAAAAAAATCAGTTGCTAAATCACTGGTCGCTAACCATTGGCGACCAATTTGGTGACTGTTTCGTTAGTGACCGATTTAGTGACCGAAATTGTGACCGATGTAGCGACCGAAAATAGAAACTGATTTTGTGACCGAAAATAGCGACCGATTTAGTGACTGTTTTAGCAACTATTTTGGTGACTGTTTTGGTGACCGATTTCGCAACCGATTTGGCGACTGATTTAGTGACTGTTTTGGTGATTGATTTAGCGACTGATTTGGTGACTGATTTAGCAACTGATTTGGTGACTGATTTAGCGACTGATTTGGTGACTGATTTAGCAACTGATTTGGTGACTGATTTGCAGCTGATCTGGTGACTAATTTGCAGTTAGTTTAGATACTATTTTAGTGACTATTTTTTGGTCGCTAAATCAGTCACTATTTAGCGAATTTCTAGTAGTGGCTCCTAACCTCAATGGCACTGAGATACAAAGACTATGTGAAAACTTCAAGATCAAGCACCACAATTCAACTCCATATAGACCCCAAATGAATGGTGCAGTGGAAGCAGCAAATAAGAACATCAAGAAAATCATCGCCAAAATGGTGGTTAATTACAAAGATTGGCATGAGTTGTTACCCTATGCTCTACACGCTTATCGAACTAACGTACGATCCAGCATTGGAGCAACGC
The DNA here is from genome assembly GCA_039519185.1 of Astragalus membranaceus. NCBI lineage: Eukaryota > Viridiplantae > Streptophyta > Magnoliopsida > Fabales > Fabaceae > Astragalus > Astragalus membranaceus. The sequence goes on from CM076847.1 coordinate 97,828,972, forward strand.
CATTTTCTTTGGTCTATGGAATGGAAGCCGTGTCCCCCGTTGAAGTGGAAATACCATCCTTGAGGGTTTTAATGGAGGCAGATCTGGAAGAGTCAGAATGGGTAAAAACTCGGTTTGAACAGTTGAATATGATTGAGGAAAAGAGATTGTCAGCTATTTGCCACAGGCAGTTATACCAAAGTCGGATGGCCAGAGCCTTCAACAAGAAAGTTCATCTAAGAGAGTTTCAACCTGGAGACCTGGTTCTGAAGAGATTACTGCCACACCAAGAAGACGCTTGTGGTAAGTGGGCACCCAACTACGATGGTCCTTACGTGGTCAAGCACGCATTTCCGGGTGGACCCCTAGTCCTGCTCGACAAGAAAGGACATGAACTTCCAAAGCCAATAAACTCGGATGCTATCAAGAAATTTTATGCCTAAAAAAAATCCCTCTAGATTGAAAACTCGAAAGGGCGATCTGGGCAAAAATTAGGGGTAATAAAAAAAATCCCTCTAGATTGAAACCCGAAAGGGCGATCTAGATAAAAATTAGGGATAATAAAAGCCTGGTAGATCGATAACCCAAAAGGGCGGTCTAGGCAAAAGTTAGGGTCAACAAAAGCCTGCTAGATTGAAAACCCGAAAGGGCGGTCTAGGCAAAAATTAAGGCAAAGAAAAGAAAAGGGTGTATAACATGGCAGACTCAAGAGGACTCACGAGCGCGCTTACACTGGGGCAATAGGGTTCCAATAACTGCATGGAAAGGAGTTAGAATCACATTCCACTCTAGTGGTCGCATTAAGGGTTCTCAAGAGGATCGGTATATAGGGGATTGACCTAATCATAACGGGGCAAAGTTTCCTACTTGTGACCTTCTTTCCTTTTTGTACTCTTTCTTCCTAGTTACCAAATCAATCTTGCTATTGTTCATTTGTTCATGCATTCGCTATTGTTCATTTGTTCATGCATTCATGACCTATTCATCTAGCTTTTTCCTTTGTTCTTGCATTCATGATTGACTCATTTAATCTATGTCTTAAGTAAAATGGCTTAAGTCTGGCAAACTTCAAGACGAATGTGTCAGTAACACTTTAATAATTGAAAAAATAAAAAATAAAAAAATGAAGGTAAAAAAAAAGAAAAAAAAATCTCAGTTGACTGGGGAGAGTAGACCCACTTTTCTCATGACAAATCGCGAAAAAAACGTGGAAGCTTTGAGGTCTTGAGGTTGTCCCCAATAGTTTTGCCTAAGATTTAAGGGGACTGCATTCAATTAGGTGAATAGAGGGATCGATGTTATAAAAGGCCGACAGTGGTTGCAAGGAAGAGGTTAATGCGAGTAGACAAAAGTTTGATTGGTAAAGGATCCCTGGTTCGTCGCAATGGTCTAAGTACTAGAACAAAGTCATTAACAACAAAGCATTTATTGCATTTGTTTTCATGCTGCAAACGCAAAACTCTGCACTTTTAATGGGATTGCACCCTTTTATTGCAATTTAAACTGCATGCTATAGGACGCGCCCTGGCATGATACTTTTATTGCACCCTTTTTACTGCATGCTATAGGACGCGCTCTAGCATGACCCTTTTATTGCACCCTTTTATTGCAATTTAAACTGCATGCTATAGGACGCGCCCTGGCATGACACTTTTATTGCACCCTTTTTACTGCATGCTATAGGACGCGCCTTGGCATTGCACCCTTTTATTGCAATTTAAACTGCATGCTATAGGACACGCCCTGGCATGACACTTTTATTGCACCCTTTCTCACTTTCCTGCTATCGGTCTCGCCCTGGCACTACTTTTAATTTAATCCTAACACTGTTTTGTATTCTGTGCTGCCTATTTTCACAATTGTGCATATTTCACCGATTAAAATTGGGGTTCATATTTGTACTTATTCCTTACTTTGATAATACAACAAAACATAGTTTTAAGTATTATCTCGTAAGAAAGTAAGCACAGAGGGGCAAGTGTGAACACCCAATTTTAACCGGTATTTTTCAATTTTTAGAAAAAAAATCATAAAAATATGTTTTTTGCGTATATTCGATTCTTAATCCCTCGGATAGGTCGTTTTGCGCTCATTTACTGATTTTGCGTTATTTGGTGGTTGAACAAAAATATATTAAAAACGAAAATAATAATAAAAAGGGAGGTGCAAGAAAAAAATTATTACAAAAAAGGAGTGTCCATTTACATGACTTGGTCCAAATTACAAAAATAGGCCTCAACTCAAAAGGGCCCAAAAAAAAATAAAACACAATAAAATCAGGAAAAAAATATAGAAGCCCAGAGTCAGCCAACGCTGCTGAGGGTTTTGGCTCAACCCCAGTCTCAGCAGCCGCACTCTACCCTAGCTTGCTGAGGAAGCTTCTCCTAGCTGGCTTTGAGTAGGCCTTGACCTAAAAATGGAAACTAACGATGTGAACAATTAATTTTTGGATTCAATTTTCACCTATAAAAGCAAATCAATATTAACAGCAGGGACAACAACAGAGTCAGAAATTCGAAAATTCATTACTAAAAAAATTAGGGGTTCACACTGAAACTCTAATCACCACTACATTTATTTCAGAAGGGTATTCAGGAGAGCAAAGGAGCAGTAGCAATTATCCTATTTTTTGTGAGCAAAAGGGAGTCTTGTTCAGAAGCTGGAGATTTAGGTTGGTTTTTCTATATTTCTGTGTGTTTAGTTTTCATTAGAAGATGAATGATTAATAAAAATTAGGTTCGGATTTAAAATAAATTAGGTTCAGATTTAGTTTTTTTCTTTATATATTATGAAAAACAAAATAAAAAATTAAAAACAGGGACTTAGCAAAAAAATTAGGGTTTCAGATCAAAATAAAATTATGTCTCAGATTAAATATAAAAAAGGGGTTTCGGATTAAAATAAATTAGGGTTTCAGATCTAAAAAAGGTTAGGTTCAGATATAGTTTTTTCTCTAAAAAATGAAATAGGTAAAAATGAAGGATTGAAATCGGAATAGGAAGAGAATAGAAACAGATTCTGGTACAAAAAAATATATAATAATAATAGGACACACCTTCGAACTCCGACCACCACAGACGGTGGTCCTCCTCCCAAGCGCCACCGTCGATCAGTCCAATGACTGGCTCTCCATGCGCGCGATTTTTCCCCGGCGTGAACCACCTCTTACTCAACATCCTCCTCCCTCGCCGGCCACGAAAACATGATAGGAAAGCACCCCAAAAACTCCGGCCACCGTACGGTGGCCATCACCGTTCCGAACTCCTCCGGCTTGGCCACGGGGCCATCGCGTTCGCACCCCAACCACTATTTTCTCTTACCCGAAGTCCTTTGCTCTCTCTCCCTCCCATTCTCGCGAGCTTTCTCTCTCTCTCTCTCTAATGGTGAAGAAGGAATTTTTTCTCTCTCTCTTTCATGGTGGGGAAACGACGCTGAGAGTGAGGGAATGAGAATTAGGTCTATTGTAAAACCCTAATTTCCTTTTATTTCGTTTTTTTTTAATTTTTGTTTGTCTTATTACTACAGCCAGTCTGCATAGACCTGTTTTCGCAGGCCAACAGCCTAATAGCCCAAAAACGAAACGTGGACTGCCATAGCTATTCATACCCCTCTGTTTCGCTCCGCACCACCCCTTTATTAGTTTTTTTATTATTTATTATTTTCATTTACTATCTATTTCTAAAAATGAAAGATAATTGTTAATTCACTTCAAAGTATTTTTCTCTCTATCCTTTCCTCATAAAAATAAAAAATGGGTTTGATTGAGATGTACATCTTGTCAATCCCGGTTTAAGAGACTTTAGTTGTACGGCTTTGATCTTAACCCTTTCAAAATTAAAATCAATCAACGCACAAATATTTTCTAGAAGAACTACGTAGCCTTTGATTCTCTACACACGGAGATACGTAGGAGTAGGGCCTCCCCGTCAAGCCAAATTAATTTTTCCTAATAAATAATCAGTTTTTTTTTCTTTAACACCTATTTTCATAAAAATTATAAAATGGGTTTGACTGAGATGTACATCTTGTCAATCCCGGTTTAAGAGACTTTAGCTGTACGGCTTTAATCTTAAACCCCTTCAAAAATAAAATCAATCAACCAACAATTTTTTTTCAAGAAAGAACTACGTGACTTTTGAGTTCCTCGTTGCACCAGAGGATACGTAGGAGCGGGGCTTCCCCGTCAAGTCAAAATTAAACTTTTCTAAATTAGTCCTTATTATTTTCTACTATTTTATTTTTGGGTAAAACAAATAAATTCGTAATTTATATTTGCACAATCCAATTTATGGTAACTGTCTTAAGAGAGATGTATTGGGGGTGTAGTGAAATTAGGTTTTCTCCATTCCCTTTGCATAACCGACTCCCGAATCCAATCTAGTTTTCGCAGACCAATAACTTTTAGTTAGGTTTTTCTCAATTTTCCCTATTAAATAAATTGGGTGGCGACTCCCTAAAATACCAATTTCGAGCCGTCTACGTCGGGAATCCGGTCACGACACCTGATCCCTTGGACATTCACATTCTCCTAACAGTACTAGACTAAGGGCCCGTTTGGATCGTCTTATTTGGGCTTATCTACTGGCATAAGCACTTGTGAAACTGTTTGAGAGAGCTTATGGAAACGGCTTATGGGTTATAGACAAATAGTTTTAACATTTTTTCATCATTTATTTTATAAACAGCTTATGCATAAACACTTATATGATAAGCGCTTATGTCATAAGCTCTTAATTAAGCTGTTTATCCAAACGGGTCCTAATACCAGTAAACTAATAGCTGTATTAGGACTCAAAAAATACCATGGCTATTCTTAATAATGCAGATTGAGGAAGGTGGCAAATTTTCCCGGTTGGAGTTTCCGATGAATATGGATAGTACTCATCTCTGACATCCAACATCCGGTGAGGAGGAAAGATATTTATTATATAAGGGTAAGGGAGAGGTAGGACCATCCTTCTTTTTATTATATAAATGTGTCCCCTAATTTCACAATCAGTTTGTGATCTACATCAAACAAAATTAGGGGACACATTTATTTTTGATGAACACCGCGGAATTAAGAGCTAAATGAAATTATAACCAAAGGTAACCGTTTTTTCAAAAAATTTAATTTTTAAATCAACCATATCTAATCAAACTAATATCTATTTTTAATATCTATTTATACAAACAAACATCATATAAAATTACCAATTTATATCTTTTATTAACAAGACACATATCTAATTTAAGGGTAAAAGTGTCATTACACTATCTTTTTTTCTTTTTCTTATTATCACACTCTCTTTCTTACTTTTTTTTCTCTTTCTTCTTACACTCTCTTTCTTCTTTTTCACTTTTCTCTTACACTCTCTTTCTTCCTTTTTTCTTTTTACTTTTCTCATAAACAATTCTTCTATTTCTCTTATCACTTCACTTTAGTTTTTTTAACTAAAATTCTAAATTTATACAAACACTACTCAACTAAAACTACCTATAAAAATTTAAATGAGTCACACTAAAAACAAAAAAAAAACTATCACCTTTTTGGATAATCTACTATCTATCTTTTACTATCTAACCAACACGTCTAGCCCAGTGGTCGGGCTACCCTGAGCTACGTAGTGGGGGTCGATCCGGTTTGCTCCCGGGTTCGATTCCCGCCCACGTTAAAAAGGCGTGTTGGCCAGTGAAATCCTTGCCGCAAATATCGAGCAGAGATTAGTCCTTCGTTGAAAGCGTTGGGACACTCCGTGGGTAGCCAGCAATGGTCCTAAATCAAACAAAAATCTATCTTTTACTATCTACTATAATATACTATGATATATAAAAAAACACGGAATAATTGTACTAATATATAAAAAACACAAGATTAACATTTGTCATTGATAATTAAATTTTTTTGAAGACCACTATAAACCTACTATCTAAAAAACAAGAAGATTTAATGACTATTTAAACTACTGATTAATATTTAAAACAAATATTTCTTATTGATAATCTACTATCTCTCTTTTACTATCTACTATAATCTATTAATCAACTAAAATAATCAATTGAAACTACGAGATAACTGCACTGATATATAAAAAAACACGAGATAACTGCACTGATATATAAAAAACACGAGATTAATATTTGTCATTGATAATTAAAATTTTTGAAGACTACTACTACAAACCGACTATCTAAAAAACAAGAAGACTTAATGACTATTTAAACTACTAATTAATATTTAAAACAAATATTTCTTATTGATAATCTACTATCTAACTTTTACTATCTACTATAATCTACTAATCAACTAAAATAATCAATTGAAACTACGAGATAACTGCATTGATTTATAAAAAAACACGGGATAACAGCAGTGATATATAAAAAAACACGAGATTAATATTTGTCATTGATAATTATAATTTTTGAAGACTACTATAAACCTACTATCTAAAAAAACAAGAAGGCTTAATGACTATTTATACGGATTAATATTTAAAACACACGTGACAAATATTTGTCACTAATACCTAAAAAATGACAAATAATTGTCACTGATATAAAAAAAACATGGGATACATATTTCTTATTGATAATCTACTATCTATCTTTTACTATCTACTATAATCTACTAATCAACTTAAATAATCAATTGAAACTATGAGATAACTGCACTGATACATAAAAAAATATGGGATAACTGCACTGATATATAAAAAAATACGGGGATAACTGCAATGATATATATAAAAACACGGGATAGCTGCACGTATATATATAAAAGAACACGAGATAACAATACTGATATATAAAAAGACACTGCACTGATATATAAAAAGACGCGGGATGTATGCATAGATTGTTTTTAAATGATACTTTTACATTTTTAGATTTTAATATTTATCTAATTTTTTATTTGAAACTCTTTTTTTTATCTATTTTAAATTTGTACTTATTTTCACGGGATAATGTTCACACTATTTAAATATTTTCAAAGTTCATTCATAAAAGTAACACGACAGCACCTGTACGTATGCACGGGTATCCGACTAGTAGTACATAACGATGATGAATAAATGGATTTATTAAACGAATGTGGAAACTCTAAATTAGTGTAACTAAAGGAAGTGACTAAATCTCTGGCCGGTGCGTATGAAAAAATATTTGTTGGGAGAGGTCAACCTCTTGAATGGATCTCTGGTACCTCAAAGGATTAGTCTCCACAGTCACCATGGAGAATACATTAGTTTACAAAAAAAGAGGAAATGACTCAACTCTAGCTCATACTGATTACCAAATTAATGACATAAAATACTAGTTAACCATGGTGGCGAGCTAAGAGATATCAAAGTTCGTTTAATTTAATAGATAACAATCATGGACGGCGACCTCCTTCTTACTTCTTTGATATCTCTTAGCTCGCCAACCACAAATTTAAATTTTCTTAACCATGATTGTTAAGGGTGTTCAACTACATGTTGATATTTTGATAAAACATGTAGATACACTTGAAAATCGTAGTTAGTCACGTCAAAAAAATGGTAGTTAGTCACGTTTAAATTTATGGTTGATGAAGTTATGTGTGTATATATATATATATATATATATATATATATATATATTGACAACAAAGCTATGTAGATAGTTAATCAGTTGCAATACCTAATATATCTATCTATTCTATCTATTATCTTCTATATAATCAAAACTAATGCTAGCAAAATGGCATCTATAGACATCTTCAAATTTTGCCATTTGGCAAAAAATAAGGGTAAATTAGTAAATTTACAGCTAAATGACAAAAATGGATCAGCTTTTCCAGAAAAAAGCAGACTGACACACCGCAGAAAAAAAGTAGACTAACACGCTTCAGAAAATAGCAGACTGACGTGGACGCAAAAAAAGAAGAAAAATATCAGTTTTTTGCGAAAAGCTGACAAAAAAAACAAAAAGGCTGAAAAATAAAACAGAAAACGCAGCAAAAGCTGCAATCAGAAAAAGAAAAAAAAAAAGGAAACCTGCGCACGTCAGAAAAAAGGCTGCAAAAAAGACCATTAAAAGCAGCAAAAGTTGCAAACAGAAAAAAAACAACAAAAAAATAAAACAAAAAAATATAATCAATACTAATGCTAGCAAAATGACATCCATAGACATCTTCAAATTTTGCCATTTGGCAAAAAATAAGGGTAAATTAGTAAATTTACAGCTAAATGACAAAAATGGATCAGCTTTTCCAGAAAAAAGCAGACTGACACGCCGCAGAAAAAAAAGTAGACTGACACGCTTCAGAAAATAGCAGACTGACGTGGACGCAAAAAAATAAGAAAAATACAAAAAATATCAGCTTTTTGCGAAAAGCCGACAAAAAAACAAGGCTAAATTATACTTTTGGTCCCCCTATTTTCAAAAATTCAGACATTTGGTCCCCCTATTTTAAAACTCAGAGATTTGGTCCCCCAATTTTAAAAAATCAAATACATTTAGTCCAAAGAGGGACCAAATGTTTTTGATTTTTTAAAATTGGGGGACCAAATGTCTTTGATTTTATAAAATTGAGGGACCAAATGTCTTTGATTATTAGCCATAAAAAACTGAAAATTCCTCTTGGGACTAAATGTATTTGATTTTTTAAAATTGGGGGACCAAATGTCTGAGTTTTAAAATAGGGGGACCAAATGTATGAATTTTTGAAAATAGGGAGACCAAAACTATAATTTAGCCAAAAAACAAAAAGGCTGAAAAATAAATCAGAAAACGCAGCAAAAGCTGCAATCAGAAAAAGAAAAAAAAAACCTGCGCACGTCAGAAAAAAGGCTGCAAAAAAGACCATTAAAAGCAGCAAAAGTTGCGAACAGAAAAAAAACAACAAAAAAAGTAAAACAAAAAAACCTGTGCTGCGCTGACACGCGTTAGTGTCAGTTTTTTTTAAAACAACTTTTTTTGTTAGTTTTTTTTCCATTTTTTTTTATAGTTTTTTTCCATAAAAAAATCACCTTTTTTTAGTTTTTTTTACTATAAAAAATTATTAAATAACTATTTTATAATGACTAAAAAAGAGAAAAATGCCAACGGGAGTGGCAACGAGAGCGCCAACAGGAGAGGTAACGAGAGCGCTAACATGAGTGTCAACGGCAAGGCCAACGAGGATGCAAACGGGAGAGTCAACGGGGATGCATATTTTATCTCTAATGTCCAAATACACTATTATGGATCAATGTAATTCTGATCGTCAATCTCATTTAATTTTTTCGGCTTAATATAATTTTCATTTGTATGTTATATGACATAATACCTATCTCTTTCCACTTTGAATTTCAAATCATATTTTGGACTTTGTTCACAACTTATGATTATCTTCCAAAATACTATTATGACTTCATGGCAATATACCGACCATACAGTATCACCTGTGCGTATGCATGGGTAAAAAACTAGTTTATTAATCAAATTCAACACTTCTTTAATCACGTGTGTGAAATGAGTTAATTAATCACCTAAAACTAAGGTTTTTGAGTTTATTGGACTTTAATTCTTATTACACCGTGGTTATAACCGATGTAACTAAACAACTATAGGTAAACCAAAAGTTATTTTTTTCGACAACAGTACTTCATTTAAAATTTAAACGAACATGCAATTTGTTTTTGGTAAATTTAAATCTTGAATCCCTCTTTTAGATTCGTCTTACATACTTCATCCGGTCCACCAATATTGAGAAGAAATATGAGTGTTTGGTGGTCAACAATGTAAGAAACAAACACAATTTTAAGGTTGCATTTAAATGAGCATCTCCCAAATTTACTCCTATTTAAATGGTGTGGTTGAGAAATCATGTCATTAATTAGTGAGCTGTAAAATCATCATTTAATGAAAATTGACAATTTGGAAGTAGATAAATTTTTAGCCTTATTAAATAATAATCGATATCAATATCTTCTTTGAGTTGTGTAATGTTGTTTTTCCTCTCGTATTATTGACGGTAGGGAGTTATTAGTTGAGGCTGGAGACGGAAAGTGATTGATTTCCCCCATTCTTCTAAACATCTCTTTATTACACTCAGCTTATATGAGTGTTGAAATCTCCCTTCTTATATCTTTATCCAAATTTCTTGACCCTCATTAATAATTAAGTCTTCGAAAACTCACTTCATTATTGTGGAACAGAGGGAGTATTTGTCAAAAAAAAACCATTATTTAATTCATAAATGTTATTCACCATGATTATTTCCTAGATCCCTTTCAATTACGGCTCCAAAAAGATTTCATTTTCGAACTTAAAAATAGAATATTCATGTTAGGCTCTGAATAGAGCTTTCAAACGCATCTTAGAACACCTCAATTTGGGTTCCCGGATCAAAAGTTATCAGCGAAAACAAATTCAGTGTACAGTTGCTGAATAAATCTGCAACAGCGTCGCGACGCGAACAGATTCCGTCGCGACGCGAACAGTGACAGAAACAAAACTGCAACTATTTCTGGAAGGGGTCGCGACGCGAGTGGATGCGCCTCGGCGTCGCGATGGGTGCTGAGAAAGTGCGGATTTTGCGGTTTCTCGCGAAATTCGCTATTCCGCTCTAATTCCGATTCTTGTTCCGATTGAAAAAAGTCCAAACAACCAGAAAAACAGATTCAACTCAATATCAACAATCAATCAAATCAATCAAAAACTCATTCTATACGAATTTTATCAAAATACGACATATTTCGAAATAACGGTTTTCGACTCAAATCTTTCGAAAACGAAATCACGAAAAATTCATTGTAAAATGAAACATCCTAAGCGTGAGTAAAACTCACCCTTGAAGCGAGAGCCGACACCGAGCCGAAATCACCTGAGACTTCAAAATCCCCAATCGAAACCTATCGACACCAATCCGCTTCTAACTTCGATTCGAGAGCTTCACTCGCGTTCAATCGCTCTTGGCTTCGATCCTAAACATGATTAAATCACTTCTCTTCAGAGTTTCATTACAAGCTCTTATGATCTTTGTTTTCTACAGTAAAGAAAGGTTTGTCAATTCCTCCCTTGCCTCCTAACAATGATCCAAGTTGCTAAATAGGTTCACTCTTGTAATTTTATTATCCTAAGAACTATGCTATCCTATGTCTAGGTTTTAGCATATATTTAACAAAGTTTCCTTTATTAAATACTTGTCCTTATTAACTCTTGAGTTCATAAATGTAGCCCATGTCTGCTGCTACAAGTTTTTACCTATTCTAAAGTGATCAATTCCAGAATAAGTTGAAAGAAGTATTATGCAAGAGTTTAAAGTGTTTACACTACATAAACCATAATAACATATTTAGAAGTTCATTACAAGGTTAGAACATCTCAACTTAAGGGAATTTAGCTCATGTTACTCATGTTATAAAGCAAAGAATATGCAAAGAACATAAGTAAATGAATAATAAGGCAAAAGAACTTAAAAGAGTAGAGATTACTTGAATAGAAGATCTTTTGCATTAAGTTCCCAAGTTGAAGTACAATAAAGATTTCTTACACGAATTTCTTCAAAGTAGAAGTGAAGGTAATGGTTGTCAAGCACTTCCTCACCTTCCTCTCCTTAGAAACTTAAAATGAAAATAAACTAAACCTAAACTAAACTGAAAGATAAAAGATTTAAAGATATGAAAGATGATTGTTGATAGGATCCTTTTTTCTTGTGAAGGATTTGGCTTCTATTTATAGGCTTGAAAGCTTTCCTCTTGCAAGGGGTTTCCTTTGGCGCGAAAGATCAGCTGAGGAGACGAACATGGTCAGTTTGTTGACAACCAATCAAGCAAGCTGCACAGTTTTGGTCGCTTGCATGCATAACAAAAGAAGAGGTCCATTGGAGAAGTGCCACATGTCTTTTAGATAAGTTTGAGTCTTGCAACTTGATTTTTATGTGTATCGCCGACTTCAGCAAGTGGCTCAGCTCCAGGTGACTAGGCATGACGTCACTAATCAAGTGTGGAAGCATTGAAATGGTCTTTGGATGTTTTGGTATTAACTGCAGAATTTTAGCAGGTGTTGGCAGTGTTTCCACTCCTGGTGTTGGCAGTGTTCCCACTCCTGCAGTAGCTGCACTGAACAAAAACATCAAACCTAACAAGATTTGTGCATTTTGCCTAGATCACTGCCCTTTATCCATTTGAATATTTAGAATGTTGTTCCTTGATAAATAAGCTATAAATATATATAAATGTTCTTGAAAATAAGCAATAACTCAAGCTTAATTGTATGAATAACTCTATATAAAATAGAGTTATCACACCCCCAAACTTAAATTGTTGCTTGTCCTCAAGCAACGACAAGAAACAAAATACAAGACTTATATAATTATGAAGACATCTCAACTCATGTTTTTCAAGAAGTGTTTGAAGTGTATTGTAATGAGCCTTTCTCTTTTGGTGCTTTTTCTTCCATGTCCTTGCTTTAAAACATTCAGAGTTATAAAAACTCAATTGTGTGAGTGTGTGGCCCATTGAGTTTCTAATTGGTTGCATAATTGAACAAAGAGTTTTTCCTTAGCTTTTTGAAAAAGTTGGAACTCTTTTGGTCACTCTTAGAGATTTTTCAAAATATGGCTGAGACTAACAATTTCTTCAAGTATTTAGGGGACTCTTAAGCACAACAAAGGGCTTTTGGTGTTCCAATTTTGTTGAGCCAATACTTTATTTCTATTTTTGGTGTTTTTGATTTTTTTGATGATGTAATGCAGTGAGTGTAAAAACATCATTTTTGGATTTGTAGGCTCACTTTATTTTGAGTGTAGGTGCCTTTTGATGTAGATGGTGTTGGCACACTAAATGTTGCCACACTTGAAACTCTTTGAGTATTTTCTTTTTTGTAGCGTACACTGCCCTCCTTACTGACCTCCACATGCATTTTCTTCTTTTTCTTGGTTTGTTTTTCTTTTTCTCTTTGAACTTTGTTCATATATTTCAAACCAAATTTGCACTTAAGGGACAGGTTCAGTTTATATGACTCAGGCAAGTGTAGCTCATTTTTGGGATATTTTTGATGTTTTTGAGTGGTTTTGACACTTGTGGTTTGCACTCTTCAAGCTGTCACACTTTGGCCTTTGTATTCATGGAATTTCCCCCAAACTTAAGTCTTTATGCTCTTCTAAATTTTTAATAAAAATCTAATTTTGACCTCAAATTTCCAAAATTTTCTTGGCTTTAGATAGCTCTTGATCTAGCATGGTTCTTTTCAAAACTCAATTTTGTTGTGTCAAAGTTTTTATAAAACTGATCATTTCTAGAAAACAAGGCTTTTTCATCATTTAAAAATTGACTCATTGACACACTTTTTCAATTTTGTTGAGAAAAATATGAATTGATCATGTTTCATAATCATTTAAATCTAAAAACAAGTTGATGTACTTAATTCACCATGTTAACACAAATTATCATGCTTTGTTAAGTACATCTAAAACTTAAAACATACTAACATTATATACCTACATGCTATAAATACTTATTCAAACATATTTCTATAATCATACATATATATTAGTACTAGGTTCAAAACATGCTGCAAATATAGTGCATACACAAAATACATACTATTCTCCACTCTCCCCCCCAACTTAAATATGAGCAGTGTCCCCACTGCTCTAAGTTTAGGAAACAGGGGAGTACTAATGTTGGGAGAAACAAACAAAAGTTTTTAACACATAGTAGTAAGTTAACACATAGTATTTAGCACATAGAGTATACTACTAAAGCATATTATAAATACTGGAAACAACATTAAAATGTATCTTTTTACTCTTTCTTCTGGAATCTGGGGCTGGCTCTCAGAGCAGGGCTTTGTTTGGGTTTTGTCTTCTTTGATTTCTTAGTAGTGGCCACATCAGAGGTAGGCACACCAGGATCATCTACAGCAGCCTTAGGCATTTCTGCCTCTTCAGGTGTAGCTTCTGCAGGAACATCTGGTGTAGCCAGTGTTTGGACTTCAGGTGCAGGTACACCACTCTGCACTGGAGTTTTCTCAGATTGCTGCTCAATTCCCTCTTGATGTTGCTCTGGTACCTTTTCAGCTTCTTTCTCTCCTTCTTTTGGTGTAGCTTCCTCAGATACTTCCTTCTCACCAGCTTGTATCCCTGTACCCTGTGCACCATAGAGTGAGCTCATTGTCCATTTCTTCTTTGTTGGAGCAGGCTTCATTGTTCTCCTTGTGTATCCCATCATCTGCTTCTTCTCTGCTAAGGCCTTCAGAACTGCAGAGATTGTTGCTGCAGGACTAGTTGCCATGACTGTTGATTTTGAAGCTTCTGCAGTTGGTGTGGGAACACTAACAGACTCCTTGACAGTATCTGCCTGCATCTTCAACTCTGAACTTGCTTTGCCTTTGTCTTTCTCAGGCTCTTCAATGAGTACCTGCATTTGAACTTTCTCAGAAACAATGTTAGTTGGCTCAATAGGTTCTGTGCTTGGGGTGGGAGTTGTTTCTTTTGGAGTGTGGGATGGGATGGTTGTATCTGCTTGTGCATCTTGTTTTGGATTTTCAGATTGGGGAGTATTTTCTGGTGGAGGTGTGGGTGATTTTGGTGTTGAATTGTGACTGGGGGTATGGTGGGTGGTGGGGGATGGAATGTTGGTTTGTGATGGTGGTGAGGGGGTGTTTGATTGCTGTTGTGATGGTGGTTGGGCTTCGTTTGTAGATTTTTTCCTTATTTCATACTTTCTTCTAGCACTAGCTTCCATATCATCACTGCCATCATCATCACTGTCACTAACTTCCAGTGACTCAGATTCATCCTCCTCTTCATCTTTTTCAATATCCTTCACAGCCTGCCTTGCCTCTTCATCTTCTTCAGTATCTTCATCACTTACTTCTTCAATTTCTTCCTCCACTCTTGGTTTCTTTCCCTTCTTTTCTTTCTCAGTGTCTCTCTTTCTTTTTACTTTCCTCTCTTTCTTATCAGTTTCTTTTTCTACTTCCTGCTCTACAGTACTTTTAATTTTCACTGACCTCATTCTATCCTTAACTTCAGCAGACAGACCACTAGGAGGGGTTTTTCTGTAGACTTTTTCTAGATCAGAAGTAACAACTCCTTGCTTTTGACACAATTCAGTGATTAAGCATGGGAAATATAAGAATCCAGATTCCTTGACTTGACATTCTACAATTTATTTAGCTATCAATTTCCCTATGTCTACATTATCCTCACATAGGATTGAATCAATAAGAATCAACCTATCTTTAGATAATGTAGAAGTGTGTGAAGTAGGGAGAATTGATGTATCAATGAATAAATGCCAACTACCAAGCTCAGGGATCAATTCACCAGTTTTAAGTTTGAATTCCGTATTAGTGAATTTCTCCCACTGAGATCCTTCTATTGCTACTCTTTCTTTGATTTTAGTCATTTGCTTCTTTCCATAAGTCTCTAATTTTACTTCAAATGCATTACCAGTGTACGTGAGATCATAGTGCTTATTGATTCTAGCAGGGTCAAAGAAAACTTTCTTACCTCTAACCTTGGAGAAAAATGCAGTACCTCCTCTGTTATTCTGAATTCCTGAGTAGAATTTTCTCACCAATTGCTCCAAGTAGTAGGCTCGAGTTTGAACAAATCTTTCCCAATGCATGTTGTTGACAGTGGAGAGGAATGAATGATGAGCTTTTGCGAAGTTGAAACCACGCTCAGGCAGAAACTTCATGTTCCAAAAGTGCTCACATCCAGGGATTGCTTCCATTGATGCTAGTACTCCTGATTTTCCCTTTTTCGCCTGAGTTTCCACACCGGATCCTTTCCCAGTGTTTTTAGAGGCAGCTTGTTTCTTAGCCATTGATGATTTTGAGCGTTGAGACAAAAATAACTGTTTGTGAGTGGAGAGTGGAGAGGATTTTTAATCGGTTTTGTGAGAGGGATGAAAGAAATTGAAATTTTTAGGGTATGTGAAAGGGTTAGTGGGATTTGGTAGTTGAGGGTTATAGACGTTAAGTTGTGTGGCCTAACATGCAAGCCAACACGTGGAAACTTAGACTTAACACGCCACTTTCTAACCCTTGATCAGAGATGATTCCACTAATTTGATGATTTGTCAAGTGACAGTTTTCTTCTAAATTATTCTAACACCAGAGTAGGTAGTGTGGCTGCATTAGGTGTGGAAACACCTAGTGTGGGAACACTGGCTACTCTGTTGTCCTGTTCTTCCTGCAAAATAACAAAACATGAAATTGCACAAAATAATAAATTTAACTATATAATGATGGGTTGCCTCCCTCAAGCGCTTGTTTTAAGAGTCTTACAGCCTGACTTGTACCTTGGTCTAAGGTTTTGTAAAGTGGGTGGTGATCTTGTCTCTCTCTACATGCTCTCCATAGTACATTTTCACTCTTTGTCCATTTACTTTGAAAGTGGTATCAGTGGTTGCATCATATAGATCAACTGCACCATGGGGGTAGATTTTAACTAATTTGAATGGTCCTGACCATCTTGATCTCAGTTTTCCAGGGAAGAGTTTCAACCTAGAATTGTACAACAGAACCATTCTTCCTTCTTTAAGTTCTCTCCTTTGGATTTTCTTGTCATTCCATACTTTGGTTTTAGCTTTATAAATTTCTGCATTCTCATAGGAGAAATGCCTAAATTCTTCTAATTCATTTAGCTCAAGAAACCTTTTCTCTCCTGCCTTTTTGAGATCAAAATTCAACTTTTTGATAGCCCAATATGACTTGTTTTGTAATTCAACAGGGAGATGACATGGCTTGCCATAAACTAACTTATAGGGGGACATTCCTAATGGAGTTTTAAATGCAGTCCTATATGCCCATAATGCTTCATCTAAGTGTAAGGACCAATCTTTTCTGTTTGGTCCAACCATTTTCTCAAGCATTCTTTTTATTTCCCTATTTGAAAGTTCAGCTTGTCCACTTGTTTGAGGGTGATAGGCAGTAGCAATCTTATGTTTCACTCCATATTTTGCAAGAAGATTTTCAATAAGTTTGTTGCAAAAATGTGAGCCTTCATCATTGATGATTGCTCTTGGAGTACCAAATCTTGAAAAAATATTTCTTTGGAGAAATTTGCTAACAGATTTAGCATCATTATTTGGCAGTGCTACAGCCTCAATCCATTTAGACACATAGTCTACAGCCACTAAGATGTATTCATTGCCAAAAGAAGGTGGAAAAGGACCCATGAAATCCATGCCCCAAACATCAAAAAGTTCTATTTCTAAAATATTAGTCCTAGGCATTTCATGTCTATTAGATATATTACCACTTCTTTGACATTTATCACAGGTTTTGACCATATAATAAGCATCTTTAAATAGAGTAGGCCAGAAATAACCTGATTGAAGTACCTTAGCTGCTGTTCTTTGGCTTCCAAAGTGACCTCCATATGGTGCAGCATGACAATGCAGGAGCACTGCTTGCTGTTCTTCTTCAGGAATGCATTTTCTCATGATTTGATCAGGACATATCTTGAATAGGTAAGGGTCATCCCAATAGTATTGTTTTACTATGTGGAAGAACCTTCTTTTCTGTTGATAGTTCATGTCACATGGTACAATTTTGCTTACAAGGAAGTTTACTATGTCTGCATACCATGGTGTTGAAACATGAGGTGTGGCCACACTGAGTGCAGAAACACTGGCTGTATTCATGGTAATTGCTAGTAATTTCTCATCAGGGAAACTTTCCTTGATTTCTTCAATTGTACCTGCATTATTACTTTCAAGTCTAGAGAGGTGATCAGCCACTTAGTTCTCTACTCCTTTCTTATCTCTTATTTCAAGATCAAATTCTTGAAGTAATAGAACCCATCTTATTAGCCTAGGTTTTGCATCTTTTTTAGAAATTAGATACTTGATGGCAGAATGGTCAGTGTACACAATTACTTTGGTGCCTACCAAGTATGATCTAAATTTTTCAAAAGAAAAAACCACTGCTAATAGTTCCTTCTCTGTCACAGTGTAGTTCATTTGAGCCTCAATTAGTGTTTTGCTAGCATAGTGTATGGTATGAAACACTTTGTTATATCTTTGCCCTAGGACTGCTCCTACTGCAAAGTCACTAGCATCACACATGAGTTCAAAAGGCTTACTCCAATCTGGAGTGACTACAACTGGTGCTGTAACTAAGGCCTTTTTTAGTTTTTGAAAAGATTCTACACAAGATTCATCAAAATTAAAAGGTACATCATGTTGCAGAAGCATACACAATGGTTTTGAAATTTTTGAAAAGTCTTTGATAAATCTCCTATAGAATCCTGCATGACCTAAAAAACTTCTAATCCCTTTGATTGTTGATGGAGGTGGTAGTTTCTCAATTACCTCTATCTTTGCCCTATCCACTTCAAGACCTTTTTTAGATATTTTATGACCAAGCACAATGCCTTCTTTTACCATGAAATGACATTTTTCCCAATTAAGCACTAAGTTAGTGTCTTCACACCTTTGAAGAATTTCTTCTAAGTTTGAAAGACACAATGAGAATGTTTCTCCAAAAACAGAAAAGTCATCCATGAAGACTTCCATTGATTGCTCAATGAAGTCAGAAAAGATTGACATCATGCATCTTTGAAAGGTAGCAGGAGCATTACAAAGTCCAAAAGGCATCCTTCTAAAGGCAAAAGTGCCATAAGGACAAGTAAAAGTGGTTTTCTGTTGATCCTTAGGTTCAATTGCTATTTGATTGTATCCTGAATAACCATCTAAGAAACAATAGAATTCCTTTCCTGCTAACCTATCTAACATTTGATCTATAAAGGGTAAGGGGAAATGATCTTTCTTTGTGGCCTTATTGAGTTTTCTATAATCCATACAGATTCTCCACCCTGTTACAGTTCTAGTAGGGATTAATTCATTATTTTTATTGGCTACAACTGTGACTCCACCCTTTTTAGGAACACATTGCACAGGACTAACCCATGCACTATCTGAGATAGGGTAGATAATACCAGCATCTAGCCATTTAATTATTTCCTTCTTAACAACCTCTTTCATTACTGGATTTAATCTTCTTTGCCCTTCTATGCTATTTTTAGAATTTTCTTCTAAAATTATCCTATGCATGCATGTTGAGGGGCTAATCCCTTTAATGTCAGACATTTGCCAACCTATAGCTCTTCTATGTTTTCTCAAGGTGTTAATTAAATCAAGCTCTTGTTCTAAAGATAGATCAGAAGCTATGATTACAGGAAGGGTATTATCCTCACCTAGAAAAACATATTTTAAATGCTTAGGTAGTTCTTTTAATTCTAGCTTAGGAGGTTGTTCAATAGAAGGTACATTTTCTTTAAGGTTGGGATCTTCTAAATTAAGAGATTCATAAGTTCTAACCCATACCTTAGGTGTAGTTTGTTCCTTGGGCAATATGCTTTCCTCAATAAATTTCTCAGCAGGGAATGCAGAAACATCAGGTGCTAGTGCATTGGCAAGGTGATCATACTGCTTGTGGAACTGCTTCTCTACCAAATGATCAAGTGAGATTGATGAACACTCTTCACTCTCCTCTGCAGGATACTTCAAAGCATTCAAGACATTAAATTTTACTTCTTGATCATTCACTCTCATGGTTAGCTCTCCTCTTTGCACATTTATTAGTGTTTTCCCTGTTGCCAAGAATGGTCTTCCAAGTATGACTGGCACTTCTTCATCTGCAATAAAATCAAGTATAACAAAATCTGCAGGAAACACAAATTTGTCAACTTGCACCAATATATCCTCAATAATTCCTTTTGGATATGCAATTGATCTATCTGCCAAAGATAGTGTCAATGTGGTAGGTTTTGCATTTCCAATCCCTAGCTTTGTGAAGATAGATTTGGGCATCAAATTGATGCTTGCACCTAAATCACATAATGCTCTTCCTGTATAGTACTTACCTATTGAAAAAGGGATTGTAAAGCTACCTGGATCCTTTAGCTTCCTTGGAATTTTGTTTTGTAAAATCAGACTACATTCTTTTGACATGACAACAGTTTCAAATTCCCCTAATCTTCTTCTTTTAGAAAGCACATCTTTCATGAATTTGGCATAGTTTGACATTTGTTGAAGTGCCTCTATCAAGGGAACATTGATATGCAATTGTTTTAAAACATCTAAAAATTTACTGAATTGCTTCTCCTCATGTATTTTTTTCAGTCTTTGAGGAAAAGGAGGAGGAGGGTATTCTGGTACTAACCTTGGAGTAGGAGATGTAGGAACACCAGGTGTTTCTGCATCTTGAGAATTTTTTTCATTTTTATTTTTTTCTTCCTTCTCTGTACCTTCAAGCTCATATGGTTCTGTTAGATCCTTGCCACTTCTCAAAGATATGGCTTTAACCTGTTCCTTACCTTGCCTTTGTGAGGGTGAAGCTTCTGTGTTTGATGGCAAAGTATCTACTGGCCTTTGTTGCAAAGCAGTTGCTAATTGCCCTACTTGGTTCTCTAGGTTCCTAATTGATATATCATGAGCTTGCCTAGCAGTTCTAGTTTCACTAATGAATGATCTAAGCAATTCTTCTAGAGAGTTGGCACTGGCAGGTGGGTTTGATTTTTGTTGGTTTTGAGGTAGGAATCCAGGAGGAGTACTTGGTGCAGGTGCATTAGAATTGTTCCACCTAAAATTTGGGTGGTTCTTCCATCCTGGATTGTAGGTATTAGAGTAAGGGTTGTTATTTTTATTGTAACCTACATAATTGACAGAGACAGGGTTGCTAGGACATTCTTCATATAGATGGCCTCCTCCACAATACACACAACTTGTAGTTCCTGGAGGGGCTTCTTCTATAAGTGCTGCAGTGTTTTCTTTAGGTGTTGCTACACTAGATGTAGGTGCACTAGTGCACTGTTTGATCAGATTGGTTAAAGTGGCTACTTGAGCAGATAGGGCTGATATATCATTAATCTCATGTACTCCAGAGGTTCTCTTTTGAGCACT
This sequence comes from Astragalus membranaceus, assembly GCA_039519185.1. NCBI lineage: Eukaryota > Viridiplantae > Streptophyta > Magnoliopsida > Fabales > Fabaceae > Astragalus > Astragalus membranaceus. The sequence continues at coordinate 97,849,800 of CM076847.1, forward strand.
TACCCTCTCAGTAGGCCAACTTGAACCATTTGTAGCAATTTTGTCAATAAGATCACATGCTTCATTATAAGACATATTCAAAAGAACACCACCAGCTGATGCATCAAGCATCACTCTGGTTTGTGGTTCTAGACCATTGTAAAAAGTTTCCATTTGTATAATGACAGGTAAACCATGATGTGGACATTTTCTTAAAAGTTCTTTCCATCTTTCCCATGCTTCAAATAATGATTCAAATTCTTTTTGCTTAAAAGATGTAATATCATGTCTCATCCTAGCATTTTTGATAGGAGGAAAATATTTGCTTAAGAATTTTTCAGCTAATTCATTCCATGTATGAATAGAATTGGGCTCCATAGAATTTAGCCATGATTTTGCCCTATCTTTCAAAGAGTATGGAAATAACTTAAGCCTAAATGCATCCTCACTAATGCCAGGAATGATAAAGTTACTACAAACTTCTATGAATTGTTTTAAATGTTCATGGGGATCTTCATGTGGAGATCCACCAAATTGACCAATTGTTTGCAACATTTGAAACATCATAGGTTTAAATTCAAAATGAACAGCATCACTTTGAGGTCTAGCAATACTAGTTTGTATGTGCTGCTGGTCATATTGAGCATAGTCTCTCATAGGTCTATCTCTATCATTAATCATACCTATTGGTCCCATTTGAATGAATTGTTGTCTGTGATCTGGTTCACCTACAGTTTGTTGATGTGAATTAGGTCCTCCTCTTACTGAGGCATCTTCACTGTGGTGAGACATTGTTCTGCAGTCTTGTTGTCTTTGTCTTTGTTGTCTTAGCAATCTCCTAAATCTTCTCTCAATTTCTGGATCACAATCAAATTCTGGTGGTCTATCTCTGGGCATAAACTAGTGTTTCCATACTGAGTGTTTCTGCACTAAGTGTTTCTGCACAGAAAACAGAATACCAGTAGTACTAATAAAATACTAAATTAACAATCTAAACAACAAAATTTTACTATAATCCCCGGCAACGGCGCCAAAAACTTGGTGTGGTTTATTATATCCAAGTATACATAGTCACACAAGTAATAAAGTGATAAGAAAGGTCGAACCCACAGGGATTATGTATTGTAAATTTTTGTAGTTCAAAGTGTACACTTAGTGTGTCTACACTATTCAGTATTTTTGGTTTAAAGTTTTCAAAGTAAGAAAAATAATAATAAGCAATAAGATGTGTGAGAAATCAGTTGGAAAAAGCAGTTGAGATGTTTTTACCAAGTACTTTACTTCTAAATGTTTTAATGGAGTATGTAGTGTGGGAACACTGGATGTAGGTGCATCAGTTTGTGCCTTTCAGCACTTCTCTTCAGAGTTTCATTACAAGCTCTTATGATCTTTGTTTTCTACAGTAAAGAAAGGTTTGTCAATTCCTCCCTTGCCTCCTAACAATGATCCAAGTTGCTAAATAGGTTCACTCTTGTAATTTTATTATCCTAAGAACTATGCTATCCTATGTCTAGGTTTTAGCATATATTTAACAAAGTTTCCTTTATTAAATACTTGTCCTTATTAACTCTTGAGTTCATAAATGTAGCCCATGTCTGCTGCTACAAGTTTTTACCTATTCTAAAGTGATCAATTCCAGAATAAGTTGAAAGAAGTATTATGCAAGAGTTTAAAGTGTTTACACTACATAAACCATAATAACATATTTAGAAGTTCATTACAAGGTTAGAACATCTCAACTTAAGGGAATTTAGCTCATGTTACTCATGTTATAAAGCAAAGAATATGCAAAGAACATAAGTAAATGAATAATAAGGCAAAAGAACTTAAAAGAGTAGAGATTACTTGAATAGAAGATCTTTTGCATTAAGTTCCCAAGTTGAAGTACAATAAAGATTTCTTACACGAATTTCTTCAAAGTAGAAGTGAAGGGAATGGTTGTCAAGCACTTCCTCACCTTCCTCTCCTTAGAAACTTAAAATGAAAATAAACTAAACCTAAACTAAACTGAAAGATAAAAGATTTAAAGATATGAAAGATGATTGTTGATAGGATCCTTTTTTCTTGTGAAGGATTTGGCTTCTATTTATAGGCTTGAAAGCTTTCCTCTTGCAAGGGGTTTCCTTTGGCGCGAAAGATCAGCTGAGGAGACGAACATGGTCAGTTTGTTGACAACCAATCAAGCAAGCTGCACAGTTTTGGTCGCTTGCATGCATAACAAAAGAAGAGGTCCATTGGAGAAGTGCCACATGTCTTTTAGATAAGTTTGAGTCTTGCAACTTGATTTTTATGTGTATCGCCGACTTCAGCAAGTGGCTCAGCTCCAGGTGACTAGGCATGACGTCACTAATCAAGTGTGGAAGCATTGAAATGGTCTTTGGATGTTTTGGTATTAACTACAGAATTTTAGCAGGTGTTGGCAGTGTTTCCACTCCTAGTGTTTCCACTCCTGGTGTTGGCAGTGTTCCCACTCCTGCAGTAGCTGCACTGAACAAAAACATCAAACCTAACAAGATTTGTGCATTTTGCCTAGATCATTGCCCTTTATCCATTTGAATATTTAGAATGTTGTTCCTTGATAAATAAGCTATAAATATATATAAATGTTCTTGAAAATAAGCAAATTGTATGAATAACTCTATATAAAATAGAGTTATCAGTAATGTGGTCAAATGACCATATTGCCCTTAATCCCTTATTTCCTCCCTAAGTCACCCTTATTCCGTGTAACTTGATTAGCGATCCTAATACAACCAAATAATTCGATTAATTAATTTGAGGATGTTACATTTTCTAATTGTTGTTTTTAGGTTAATGCACAGAAGGAATAAGACTCCCCGCAGCAGTAACAATTTAAGGTCGCGATTCTCCCCCTTAACTTTTCCTTCTGTTGCGATAGTTACCACTGTTTCATATTTTAACATTTTTGGGGTTCATAAAGGTTTGGTTGAAATTCTAACTCAACCTTCACTTTATAGTGCGTAGTTGAAGGTCATAAAGGTTTGGAGAGTGTTTTGAGAATGCTATAGAATAAGCACGATTTTCTACCATTTAGATGTCATAAAGGTGAAGGTCAACCTTCACTTTATAGTGTGTCGTTGAAGGTCATAAAGGTTTGGTTCATAAAGGTCAAAAATGTGAGTATTCATACTTTCTGCCATTTAGATGTCAACAAGTAGGATTTCATCATGTGGAGTTGGTCTTAGTATAGTATTTAGAGAACGCTATAGAATAACATGCATCTGTTTCTAATTTTCAGATTTTCTAATTTCCAACAATTTATGAAAAGATTTACATACATGGATAATCTTTATTACTTATCATCTCCTAAAAAAATCGGCGATGTCCATATAATTGCTAAAATTGATTACTCAATATTTCGGCCATAAATGGTTCCAACTCTATATGAAACATTTACCTGACGTGCATGTTTGAGAATTTTGTACATCTGACTTGCATGGTTTATAACTATATATAATATCTCTGTTTGTATAATCAATTATCAACTACAACTAACAATATTTGTCTTTTGGTCTTATCTTCATGTTAATAGGATTTGATGCCTAAGTTTTCATCCACTGTTTTGGCGCATGATGTTGATATCCTTCCACTAATTGACAACGTCATCACTTCAACTAAGAGATATGAGCCTTCCTCGCAACAAGTTGCTCAAAAGGAGTATCAAGATTGAAAGGACTTAGGGTTGTAAAATCTAAACAGTCTGTGTTTTGTTTTTACGGAAAATAGTCAGTGTTGATGGCCATGGGAATTTAAATGTTTTGGTTAATGATGATGAGAGTTTAAATGTTTTCTGTCTCTTAGGTTGTTGGTGTTGTGTTTTTTTGGTAACAAGTTGGCGTGTAGTATGAATGTATAAGATATTATTATTATTATTATTATTATTATTATTATTATTATTATTATTATTAGTAGTAGTAGTAGTAGTAGTAGTAGTAGTAGTAATCTGTCTTATTTTGTGCTCAATTCGAATTAATGGGTTTTTTGTTGGTGAAAAGTTTGAATTAATGGGCTTCAACTTTGGACATAGGTAATATGAAGGGTGTGCTTAACTACATTTGAAATAATAGAATTGGGGGTATGGTTTTAAATCCGTATACCCCCCAAATGAAATATATGTTTTAAATCATATGCATTCATAACTTAAAGATATATTTTGATAATAAAAAATAAATAATAAAAAGAAATGCTTCTAATATCCCTGTATCAAAAATATAATGGTATAACTCCTTATAAAGATTCATTTTTTCATTGATTAAAAAATGTTAAACAAATCAAATATATATCTCATTTAACACATTTAACCAAAAAATTATTATAAATTATGTTTAAAAAAATGTATACCCGTGCAGCGCACGAGTCATACACACTAGTACATTATTATGGATCAATGTAATTCTGATCGTCAATCTCCTTTAATTTATTCGACTTAATATAATTTTCATTTGTATGTTATATGACATAATACCTATCTCTTTCCACTTTGAATTTCAAATCATACATTTTGGACTTTGTTCACAACTTATGATTATCTTCCAAATTACTATTATGACTTTATGGCAATATACCGACCATACAGTATCACCCGTGCGTATTCCCGGGTAAAAAACTAGTTAATTAATCATATTCAACACTTCTTTAATCACGTGTGTGAAATGAGTTAATTAATCACCTAAAACTAAGGTTTTTGAGTTTATTGGACTTTAATTCTTATTACGCGTGGTTATAACCGATGTAACTAAACAACTATAGGTAAACCAAAAGTTATTTTTTTCGACAACAGTACTTCATTTAAAATTTAAACGAACGTTCAATTTGTTTTTGGTAAATTTAAATCTTGAATCCCTATTTTAGATTCGTCTTACATACTCCATCCGGTGCACAATATATGAGAAAAATAATGAGTTTTGGTGGTCAACAATATAAAAAACAAACACAATTTTTAAGGTGTATTAAATGATAAATCCCAAATTTACCCCTATTTAAATGGTGTGGTTAGAAATCATGTCATTAATTAGGAGTGTAAATCATCATTTAATGAAAATGACAATTTTGGAAAGTAGATAAATTTTTAGCCTTATTAAATAATAATCGATATCAATATCATTCTTTGATTTGTGTAATGTGTTTTTCCTCTCTTATTATTGACGGGAGGGAGTTATTAGTTGAGCTGGAGACGGAAAGTGATTGATTTCCCCATCTTCTAAACATTTCTTTTATTACACTCCAGCTTATATGAGTGTTGAAATCTCCCTTCTTATATTTTATCCAAATTTCTTGACCCTCTTTCTTAATTAAGTCTTCGAAACCAACTTCCATTATTGTGGAATAGAGGGAGTATTTGTCAATTTATGTGAACAATTGATTGATTGATTCATTTTTTATTAGATGGGAAGTGGTAACAAGGAATTAGTATCTTACTGAAATGGCCAAGTTGAGAGAAGCTAAGGAAGTTGTACTGGCAATTCTGATTCTATAGGTCTTACTTGGCTCCACATTGAGAATCTCAGGTGCACACTCTTCATCGCCTTTGAAATTGAAATTGCATTAGGGTAGGGTTGTGTTCACAAATTTAGCTGCAAGGGAACAATTGAACTGTCCTCGTCCATTGATAAGCAAGCTCTGGACTGGAAAGGTGATAATGGGTGGTGATGAGTTAGAAAAAACACATAAAAAGTTCTATTTAAAAGGCTAAGCTACATTAACCGAAACACCACTTTGAAGCTATATATAGGCCAGGTATGATTTTGGGGTTTTATATTTTGTAACCCCCGTTATACGCTATACCCCCCAAATATAGCAAATGGACAAAAATACCCCTTGGAACACTTTAATAACGAAATCTTTCCTTATTTACACTTATTTCCGGAAAAAGTAAGATTTTCACCTTAAACTTTCCGGAAACAGGGATATTTCCGGAAGGCAATTGTTTAAAACTTTCTGGAAACATCTCATACCGGAAATACCCCGTTTTGAGGTGTTTCCGGAAATCCAAAATTTTTTCCTACCGCATTTACCTGTATTTCTGGAAATTTTGTTTTTTTTTTAAATTTCGTTTTTTAATTTGTTTTTTTTTTGCTTTTTAGTGGCAAGACGTGCAGGACGATTAGAGCGAGGCGAGTCTTCCGGAGCAGCACTAGGAGATGCAGATCAAACTCCTCCTGCTCCTAGTACCAGGACGAGGATTCGGCTGGTCACCAGGCGGACTGGTTACGCTTATGAGCGTCAGAGGCGTGTCCGTGAGCACGGGCAGCAGGAGGCTGAGCCTGCTCAGCAGTATCATGAGCCTGAGCCTGCTCAGCAGTATCATAAGCCTGAGCCTGCTCAAAAGTATGAGGAGGCTAAGGCTGCTCAGCAAGTTTTGTTGCACCGTTTTAATGTCCACGTGGTCTCCAGGCTACAGTTGGGACAAGTAATACTTTTAATAATTAATTTATTTTTTTAGCCAATAATTAATTACTTTTATTTAATATGTTTTAATTTATATTTTTTATTTTTATACAGGACAGTGGGAAGGTTAAGGTGGCATCCCATGGTTTGAAGGTATCGAGGTTTCGACCTAAGCAGCACCACCCACATATACACAGATGGCTAGAGCAGGCCCGTCTGTTGGAGCTTGACATCACACCTCTCAACAAAATCAACCACGAGCTGATATCGTCTTTTGTGGAGAGGTAGTATTCTGAGACCAGCTCATTCCACATGCCGTTCGGGGAGATGACGATGACGTTGGACGACGTGTTCGCGTTGCTCCACTTGCCGCTCACCGGCGCATTTTTTGATCATGAGCTGTATTTAACTGAGGCTGATGCCATTGCAGTTGGAGTGCAGTTGCTGGGTATAGACCATGACTCTTGCTGGCAGGAGTGTCGGTTCACTAGGGGACCGAATTCAGATTTAGTTTTTTGGAGTAGGCATACAGAGCTAACATGGAGGCTGGCTTTCTTGATCATGATGCACGGTGCTATTTGTTACTCTTGTTAGGCTATACCATCTTTGCCGACAAGAGTCACACATATGTGCCCGTCAAGTGGGTCACTCTTATTGCGGATTTTGAGCATTGTGGCCAGTGGGCTTGGGGTCCAGCTGCTCTGGCCATTCTCTACGAGCAGCTCAACGACGCCTGTTTTTGGGAGACATCGCAGATTGGCAGATACGCTTCTCTGCTACAGGTAATAATTAATTAATTTTTTTACCGATAATTAATTACTTTTATTTATATAATTACATATTTATTTATTTATTCATTTTTTTTTATTTCAGTGTTGGATTTATGAGTACTTCCCCACCATCGTGGTGCGCAAAGACTTCAGTGCGTCTGAGCGTCCACGTTGCAGCAGGTGGGGGAATCAAAAGTGCGACACTGACAAGCTTATAGATTTTCGGGGGCGGATGGATGAGTTAGGACGGGAGGAGGTCATATGGAGCATGTACCAGATCAGGACCCAGCAGTTGAGGATATTGGTCCACGGACCATGAAGGATAGGCTCCAGACTATAGCTGGACATATCCGTTATGTCATGGGACTCGAGGGCCTTCCAGCTGAGGCATATGAGAGACTCTTGCGTGCTTTAGCTGATTGTGACATTGACTTGTAGTTGTATTTTTTCCGTATTTTTTATGGTATTTGTACTGTACCCGTATATTTTTTGTGGTATTTTGTATATTATCGTAGTTTAGCGAATATCGTTATTTATCATAATAATTTGAATTTTTTAATAAAAAAAAGGTTTTTGAAAAAGTTTCGGAAATACAGGCATTTCCGGAAAGCATTTTTTTAAACTTTCCGGAAACACCTCAAAACTGGGTATTTCCGGAAAGCATTTTTTTGAACTTTCTGAAAACACCTCGAAACGGGGTATTTCCGGAAGTCAAAATGGCTTCCGGTAATACCCCGTTTCGAGGTGTTTCCGGAAAGTTTAAAAAAAATGTTTTCCGGAAATGCCTCTATTTCCGGAAATTTTTAAAAAAAACGTTTTTTTTATTAAAATTTCGGGGTATAGGGTAGAAGAAGAGGGGTATGAAATATAAAACCCATGATTTTGATATGGAATTTGAATCTTTACTTCAAAATATTTCAATATTTTCTATTTTATTTTTCTGGCACATGGATGTACTTAAAAAGCTAATATAAGAAAAAACTAATAAATATGAGTTGTTTCAATAGTTGTTGTACAGATCAAACACATCATATAAAAAGCAAAAATTGCGCAATATAAAATTTTAAAATTTATTATAAATTTAAGAATGATAGTTGAAAAAATTTACCACTTATATATTCCAGTGTTTGGTTGACTGCGTATATTCACGAATCCAGAGAAAGAAAAATGAAAGTTACCAGTGGTTCACCAATCCATCTCATTGGTGCAGAAATCTCTTGTTGAAGTGAAGTTGTGTGCCACAAATCACTGAGGAGCAAATTGAACTCACCATCATAACGAAATGGCTCTCTTTGTCCCTTTGGTAAATCTACTATGAGAGATCCATACAACCCAGCTGCTCTCTGCATACCAAAGTGTCCATGATAGAAATATGTACCAGCCTGCATGCACCATATAATTAACTAAACACATTAACTATATGGTCTCTCTCATATATTATAAACAACAAACATATAAAACAAATTTTGAAATGTTAGAGCAATTACCCTGTCAACTGTGAATACATAATGAAAAGTTTCTCCTGGATTTATAGGACATTGTGAAATGGCTGCAGTTCCATCTGCCCAAGGAGCTTGCTGCCAAACAATATTAAAACTGTTAGTAGTTTTAGAACAAGTGGTGAAAATAGTTTTGAGAAATGGATAATGAGGAGTTTATGGAAAACTGAAATTGTATTAATAGAGTAATGGTAGTACACTTGATAGTTGGTAGTATGGATACTAGTATAGTAGATGGCTTCTTGATTGATTTTGCAAAGTGATGTAGCCTATATTTATAGGCATCACTCCACCGCCGAACATATGGCGGTACTTATTTTTTTATCATTAGATAATTCTAGTTTCTATGTTTCTAGAAAAATCAAGATTTTAGTATCCTATGGTTATTTCTCAAACATTCTAGAATTTGGCATCATGCTTCAACACTCCTCCTTGATGCAAATTTTGGATACACCAAGCTTTGTCTTTAGTTCTTCAAATTTGACTCTTGGTAATGCCTTCGTAAATATATCTGCAACTTGATCTTCTGTTGTGCAGTACTCGAGATGAATCTGCTTAGTTGTCTCAGCTTCTCTAATAAAGTGATATTTTATAGAAATGTGCTTTGTTCGATGATGATGAACCGAATTCTTTGTCATTGCTATAGCTGACTTGTTGTCGCAGTAGATTGTAGTAGGGAGATCTTGTTGTTCACCCATGTCTTCAAGTATTCTCCGAAGCCATATAGCTTGGCTTGTCGCTTCAGCTGCTGCCACGTACTCAGCCTCTGCTGTTGATTGCGCAACTGTTGCTTGCTTCTTAGATCCCCATGAGAAAAATCCTGATCCTAGTGAGAAGGCATAGCCTGATGTACTTTTCATGTCATCAATAGAACCTGCCCAATCACTGTCGGTGTAGCCAAGCAATCTTGAGTTGGTCGTGGTTCTGTACCATATACCAAACTCCTTTGTTCCTTGAAGGTATCTTAAAATTCTTTTTCCTGCTCCATAGTGAATTTGGCTCGGCTTCTGCATGAATCTTGATAGAAGACTTGTGGCATACATGATGTCTGGGCGTGTAGCAGTGAGATATAGTAAGCTCCCTATCAAACTTCTATAGCGCGGTTCATCAGCTTCTGGTGCTCCGTCTTCTTTTTGTAACTTTTCATTTGTCACGAGCGGAGTAGCTACTGGCTTGCATTCGTTCATGTTGAATTTCTTTAATAGTGCTTCGGTATATTTCTTTTGGCAAATGAATATTCCTTCTTTTTGTTGTTTTACTTCTATGCCGAGGAAGTAGTTCATCAAGCCAAGATCTGTCATCTCGAATGTCTTCATCATGTCTTCTTTGAAATTAGCGATCATCTTCGTGTTGTTTCCTGTGTAGATTAGATCATCTACATACAAGGAGACAATGAGAGTATCCTGCTGACCTTGGGTCTTGACATATAGTGTTGGCTCACTCTTGCTCCTCTTGAATCCTTGATGATGAAGTATTGATCAATTCGGCTGTACCATGCTCGAGGAGCTTGCTTGAGACCATATAAAGCTTTTTAGTCTCAGTACTTTATCTTCATTTTCTTTGCTGACGAAGCCCTGTGGTTGCTCAATATAAATCTCTTCTTCTAGCACTCCATTTAGAAATGCAGACTTGACATCTAGTTGATAGATGCTCCACTCTTTTTGTGCTGCAAGAGCTATTAAAGCTCTTATAGTGTCTAGACGAGCAACTGGTGCAAATGTCTCATTGTAGTCAACTCCAGGTTGCTGAGAGTAGCCCTTTGCTACAAGCCTAGCCTTGTGTTTTTGTATTGAGCCATCAGGGTTAAGTTTTGTCTTGTAAACCCATTTGACTCCTATGATATCTTTATCTTTTGGATAGTCTACTAGCTCCCATGTTTTGTTTTTCTCAATTGATTTAATCTCCTCCTCCATTGCTTTGACCCATACTTCTTGTTTTGATGCTATTTCATAGTTTTCAGGCTCAAGTATGGCCAAATTGCAAGTTTCATATATATCCGCCAGAGATCTTACTCGCCTCGGAGTAGATTCTGGTGAGGAATCTTGTTGAAGAGAAGACGAAGAAGGCATACCTGGATCTTCTGTTACTTCTTCAACTTCTTCTTGAGGTTGCTGTACTGGAAGGCAAATGTTGCTTCTCTCAATTTTTTCTTTATCCCAATTCCAAGCAGCAGCTTCATCAACTTCGACATCTCGACTAATGATGAGCTTCTTTGTTTGTAAGTTGTAGACTCGATAGCCTTTTGATTGTGTACTGTATCCCAAGAAGATGCCTCGAATCGTTTTGTCTTCTAACTTATGCCTCTTTTGGTCTGGGACATGAATGTAGCAGATTGATCCAAAGACCCTTAAATGTTTGGCAGAAGGTTTTTGCCCACTCCAAGCTTCAACGGGAGTCTTGTCTTGGACTGCTTGAGTTGGACATCTATTGATAATGTAGACTGCAGTATAAACCGCTTCAGCCCAAAAAGTGTTTGGTAGTCCTTTATCCTTTAGCATCGATCTAGCCATCTCCATGACCGTGCGGTTTCTTCTTTCAGATACTCCATTTTGTTGAGGAGAATATGCGACTGTGAGTTGTTTTTCAATGCCTTCATCCTCACAGAATTTATCAAACTCATGGGAGTTGTACTCTTTGCCGCGATCACTCCTAAGCCTCTTTATGTGTTTGCCACTTTGCTTTTCTACAAGGGCCTTGAACTTCTTGAATGTTCCAAAGACTTCTGATTTTTCCTTGATGAAATAGACCCAAGTCATTCTAGAAAAGTCATCGATGAAGAGGATGAAATACCTGTTGTTGGTGAGTGATGGTGTCCTCATCGGTCCACAAACGTCAGTGTGGATGAGCTCTAGCACATCTTTAGCTCTCCATGCATTGCTCGTTGAAAATGGTGGTTTGTGTTGTTTTCCAAGAAGACATCCTTCACATGCTCCACTATCTTCTTTTAGGCTTGGTAAATCTCTTACCATATTCTTTTGATATAACAACTTTAAGGCTTTCGAGTTGAGGTGGCCAAATCTTCGATGCCATAGCCATGAATCATCATCAGCTTGCACCTTCATGGCAATGTTAGTGGTATATTTAAAGTTTATTGGGAAGCTTCTGTTCCTCGTCTCCATCTTTACTTGGGCTATCTCAGCCCTTTTACTACTGTTATCATAGATTGTGCATTTATCTCCTTCAAAGTGAAGGACATAGCCTTTCTCCATCATTTGACCGATGCTCAAGAGATTTTCTTTAAGATTGGGAACTAGTAAGACATCTCTAATGAGTCGCGTACCTTTCTTTGTCTCCACCATGACAGTGCCTTTGCCTTTTGATTCCACGGTAGTTCCATTCCCTAGTCAAATCTTTGATTTGACAGAGTCATCAATTTCCTTAAAGATGCTCTCATCTTTAGCCATGTGATTGCTGCAACCGCTATCCAAGTACCAGGTTCCTTTCTTGTCATCGTTGGAATCTTGGGTGGCATAGAAAAGATGTTCTTCACTGTCATGTTTATTCTGGTCATTCTCACGTTCTTCGACGAAATTTGCTTGATGTTTATTTTTGCTATAGCAATTCTTCTCCACGTGCCCAAATTTCTTACAGTGCCGACATTGTGGCTTTCCTCGCCAGCGACAGTCTTTCTCGACATGATTTGTCCTCTTGCAGATGCCACATGGAGGATACTCATCTTGATTTTTCTTTGAGAAATTTCTAGAATTCTCTCTATTTCTAGAACTTTCTCCACTACTCTTGTTTCCTCCGTATCCTTTATTTTGAGACCGTAATTTAAGCTTAGATTGAAAGGCATTTTCTACAGAGTCATCATCACGCCTACTCAATCTTTGCTCATAAGCTTCAAGAGAGCCCATTAGTTCTGTCACAGATAAGTTTGATAGATTCTTCGTTTGTTCAATCGTCGTCACGATTGGATCATACTTACAGGGAATAGAAACTAGAATTTTCTCAACAATTCTTTTGTCGAGAATATTTTCCCCGTAGGCTCTCATTTTAGAAACAATTTCTTTTATCTTAGTATAATAGTCTTGTACGGTCTCAGATTCCTTCATATTTAATAATTCAAACTTACGCCTTAGACTTTGGAGTTTGACGGCACGTACCTTGGCGGTTCCTTGAAACTCCTCCTGTAGTGTACTCCATGCATCCTTGGCACTAGAAGCTCTCATTATCCTCGGAAAAATAGAGTCACCCACAGCTTGCTGCAAGTAATATAGCGCCTTTGAATCTTTTTGCCTATTTTCCTTCAACTGTTTCCTTTAAGCTGCAGTAAGAGTTGAAGTATCTGCGGGAGTAGTAAATCCTTCTTCCACAACTTCCCATAGATCTTGGGAGCAAAAAAATGTCTTCATTTTAATGCTCCAAAAATCATAGTTTTCACCGGAAAAAAGAGGGACTTGGATATTAGATGATGATTGGGTGTTGTTAGCCATTGACTAAGAAAAAATATGAAAGTAGTGTAGAGTGAGGGTAGTGATTTTTAATTGGTAGTTGGATAGTTTATTTACGCCCAGTATATGACCGAACGTAGCTCTGATACCACTGTTAGTAGTTTTAGAACAAGCGGTGAAAATAGTTTTGAGAAATGGATAATGAGGAGTTTATGGAAAACTGAAATTGTATTAATAGAGTAATGGTAGTACACTTGATAGTTGGTAGTATGGATACTAGTATAGTAGATGGCTTCTTGATTGATTTTGCAAAGTGATGTAGCCTATATTTATAGGCATCACTCCACCGCCCAACATATGGCGGTACTTATTTTTTTATCATTAGATAATTCTAGTTTCTATGTTTCTAGAAAAATCAAGATTTTAGTATCCTATGGTTATTTCTCAAACATTCTAGAATTTGGCATCATGCTTCAACAAAAACAACAACAAAAATGGTATTTAGAACCACTAGAACTGCTCATGATATTAGAGACAGGGAGAGAGAGAAATAGAATACTTGTCTAATTCCATGCCAGTGAACAACAGTTCCCTCGGTGAAAAGGTTGTTGGTGACTGCAATGTGAAGGTTGTCTCCAACTTCGGCTCTGATAGTTGGACCTGGAAACCGGCCATTGATTCCCATCACAACTTGTTCTAAGCAATCTGGTTTTCTGATCATGTACTCCACGTCAAACTTGTAGTACCTCATTTGTCATGGCGGATCTAGAGATTTTCTATAACGGGCCAAAAATTTATCTAAATATTATAAATATTTATATAATATATAATCTTACGATACAAAAAATAGGGACTTATTTAATCTCTAAAAAATTAAAAATATCAATTTGGTCGTTAAATGTCAAGTTAGCCTTTTTACAATAATTTTAGCACATTTTAGTCGTCTCTCTAATTAATAGACTATAGCTTGATTATTATTTGAATATTTTGATGGCCAAATTATTATTTTTCATTTTTTAAAGAGCAAGTAGGTAACCATATTTTTGAAACGATTTTGTTGGGTCACTCCTAAAAAAAATCCTATAATACTTAGTCTATAATTACTTTGTTTTCAAATTTTCATGTTTTGTTTTCAGTTATATTAGCCTAGTAGATGATAGCCAAAAAGTAACATATTTGGAAATCGTAGAAATACTACAAAGTTGTTTTCAACATTTCCAAATATATAATTGCTACTTGCACCACTAATCTCTATTTAAATACCTTTTCGCTGACTTCGTATACAATAGTATAGTATGCATATTATTAAAAATATAAATAAAATTTTTAAAATAAAATAAACCGACTCGAGAAAGACCGAAATAAAAAAATTAGTATAAATTATTATATCATATATCTTACAATTTTGTACGTTTAATTTATAAAATAATTAGCTTGTAAAAACAGGAGCAAACCCTTTCTTTATGATGACAAAAGAAATATTTAAATTTATTAAATACATTTAAGGAAAATATTTTTATCTCCTGAGGGAATTGTCCCCACAATGTAAAGTAGATCAGCTGGTGTGCCTTATCCTTGCTGCAAGTGATAACTGAAACAAACCCAACAATATGCACCAAAGATAAACAGCTTTGAAGCTCATCGTTTGATTGCCAAGAGAGCATCAATTAGGAGCAAAACGCGTCAAACCTATTTGATTTTTTTTTACGGTATCTGTGGTTCTTTTCTCCCAACAGAGTTTTTGCCACACCCAATATTTGAACTCGAGACATTGGAATGGAATACGAGCCCAGTTACCGCTTGGACGAACCGTTGTCTACAAATGAAATGAAATGAGAGATAGATTGTTAAGTAAGTATACTAGTATAAGATATGAATAGAGAGTATGGCTTGTAGATCTCGATTATGCCACCATTGTCCATTGCCGAACGTATATATACACACACAGTGAGGTGCTTTGTGAATGTGATGATTTCACATTGTGCTTTCCACTTTCTGTAACAGTGCTGGTTATCACACAAGTAATACACGTATATTATGCTATGGAATATGCAGCCATGCTGCAATGGGAATTCGGTTACAGAGAAAGAAAGGAGAAAACGGTTACAGAGAGAAGAGAATATCAGAGAGGGAATTTCTGTTACAAAAATGATTGACACCTCTCAATAGCTACTATTCCTCTATTTATAGTTCCAGTGATAGTTGCTCTTCCTTGGCTTAGAATTGCTTCCCTCCACACTTCGCTCAGCTACTTCACCACTTAGTTGTGTTACAATACCTTCCCCTTTAAAAATAACCTTGTCCTCAAGGTTATGCAAGTTGTACAACTTCTTGCAACTCGTACCGGAGGTACCCTTTGGTGTGGGATCACAGAATGATCGAAAGCAAGAGTTTCTCAGTTGTGACAATAAGTGGCTCCAAAATTGACGTTCCAAAGCCACCTTAAAAGGACTTAGCATCAAAATGAATACTGCAGATACAACACCCTTCAACAAGTGAACCAAAATCAATCTCCACTTTTTGTCTTGGGAATTGTTAATAGTAGAAGGCTGCCATGAGTTTTGCAACATATAGGCAATCAACATTTGATGAGAAGAAGCAGCTTGTAAGATTTCTCCATCTGATAACAACCACAAAATGTGTTCTTTGATTGGTGTTATGTAGTTAGGTGTAAGGTTGTTGAATCCCCCTGCACCTATCTCGACAACTTGAAAGGGCCTAACAAGAGAGATAGCATTTTTGATGTCACCAATAATTCCCTCACTGTGAAGCATCCATGACAGCACACAATGCACCTCAACAACCTCAGTGAATATCTTATTCAAAGTTGGAATAAGAGTAGCACCTATGTTGTGTTGCAATTGATAGAGCTCTTTGCCATCCTGCATAGTAACATGGACTTCATGATAACCAGATCCAACTCCTACTAACTCGAGCATTGCATGTAATGCCTTAATTCGAAGCACAGCCGGTATGAAGTCACTCGGATCATGTTTGAACAAATTCACATTGCATATTGCATCAGCATTCAATATATATTGCCTCTCCACGATTTTGCATATCATATAGTGTGATGTCAAGCAAGCACAAAGGATAGCAAACAATAGTTGAACACCATCAAGCCAAAGAATTAATATACTCCTTGCAGCAGTACATATGTTTGGAAGCTTGGCTTCAAGGCTTTGCTCATCTTGGCCAATAAGATCAAAAACATCTTTTGACTTCCCCCTCGGCCATTTGGGTGGCACAAATATCCTTTGATTTAATTGATACCTAGGCAACTTGGAGAGGCGAAAACTTTCCATTAAATCCCAATTAACAAAAGCTTTAATGGAATATGGTGCCATTACCAAGTATAGCATGTTAACTGAACACACAAAGCAGTCATGAAGGGTAGCATTTAGCTCTACTGCCTCTCTCCCATGAGGATCATACAAAATTGCATGGAAGACCCATTCATTTGTGGAATATATTGCAACTCCATCAATAGTTGCTTGCACCAATAAACCTAGCAATCCAAGACGAGCAAACTTGCCTCCTGGCTTGTCTACTGCAACTTGACATACCTTGCATGAGTCAATATCTGGCATATCCCTTTTTGAAGAGAATTTGAATGGTAACACCCCTGCCACAGTTTCCTCTTCACCAACAACTGCTGGCTGGGTATCCTTGATCAAATCCTCTAAAGGCCTTGAATGAGATATTTTTAAAAGGAAAACCTCTTTTTGTTCATCTGCATATGCTATGCTGTGAACATAACTAGTACTGTGACTGAACATTTCATCCATACATTCTTTCAAACAGATGGTGAGTGTGCAGTCATATTTACCCAAATTCTCACTATCACAACTGATAACCAATTTATCAGGTGGTATAAACCTAGAATCTTGTTGAATTCCAGTGATATCAACCCTTAAATTGCCATATACAGATACTAGCACTACCTTGCACTCATTAAAAAATGCATATGAATATAGATGTTGCCTTATTCTAGCTTGACTTATCAATAAACTTGCAATGTCTAGATCAAAAGGCATAACAAATTTTCGCGACAAACCTCGATCAGTTGCCGTTGCATCAACAATGGTATCTTCTAGCAGTTCCTCAGATTGCACATTCTCTGATTTAGGTGGATTCAAGGTTACCTCCTTGAGAACACCAATCCGCGAAATCTTATCGGAAAAATTTGTTGGACGCGGTACGGTCATCGTTCCAGCTTCTAAAACATCATGCAATAAATTGGGAACAGGAAGATTAGCGTTCATCATTGCCGAAGCATCCATATCTTCCTGCAATATCATTGGCGACGCTGCATTCAGATGAACACTCTGCACTCTGTTTCTAAGAGGCATTTCGTCGAACACTTGGCAGTTGACAACAGGAATCGTAATTTGCAGCTGCACTTGGAGTGATTCAACATCATCGCTTCGAGTAAGGAGCGTTTTCAACGTTGGACCAGATTCGCTCCACGATTCCGATTCCGAACCCTCGATCTCTTCCATGACCGAATCTGAAACATCAACATCCAACGTTTCCGAGGCGTCGCTTTCTTCTTGCAACCGATCAAGAATTTTTGTATACGACTGATGTATTTCTTTCGTGTCCGATTCTGAATCCTCAAGATCCAGCGATTCCGATGCGCCAATCTCTTCTTGCAAAGGTGTTGCCATCATCTCGTTCGTGTACAATTCTGCAGCAACCATATCCAGTGATTTTGAATCATCGATCTCTTCTTGAGTAACGATGTCGCCTTGCAATTGACATGATTGTGGCATAGTCTCTTTGGATGAGTTCGTTGCACCATGGAGAGAGTTCAATCGTTGGAGTAGAATTTCAAGATTAGCGAGGAGTCGTTCAAAACTGTCAGACGTACGATCGTCCGCCATGGTGACAATGAAAGCACCAATGTAACAGTGCTGGTTATCACACAAGTAATACACGTATATTATGCTATGGAATATGCAGCCATGCTGCAATGGGAATTCGGTTACAGAGAAAGAAAGGAGAAAACGGTTACGGAGAGAAGAGAATATCAGAGAGGGAATTTCTGTTACAAAAATGATTGACACCTCTCAATAGCTACTATTCCTCTATTTATAGTTCCAGTGATAGTTGCTCTTCCTTGGCTTAGAATTGCTTCCCTCCACACTTCCCTCAGCTACTTCACCACTTAGTTGTGTTACACTTTCCAGGCAATATTGTTGAATATTCAATTATCAATTATCCAATTGATCGTGCTAATGCATGTTTTGATTCCGCGTTTACATCATGTTATGATGCACGGTCAACCCTTTAACTATTAGCTTCAGTTCAAACACACGATTAGGGAAGCTCTCCCGCAGTAACAAACATATATTTGTTTTAATATATCAACCAACATTTTTTTAATCAAGAAATCATTCTTTTTTTTATCAGATCAAGAAATCATTCTTTAGAACAAAACATATACGATGTATTTTTTACCAATAATGCATGAATACATAGGAATAAGAAGAAGCATAGACTTGCTTCCAAAATCGGCATATGATGGGTTTTAATTTCACCGGTGGTCTTTTCTCCTTTTGAGGATCGGTGGGTTTGAGAGGTCGAGAATGATGGGGCCTATACGATAAAATCGGCATATGACTTGCTTCTAACTACACTTTGGTGGTGGCTCCTAAGACGCCCTTGGTGGCTTTTGCTTTAGACAAAAAGTGATTTCGCGCCTACTAAAGTTATTGTTTTTTCTTGGCACCTCCTTTTAAATAGACTGCCTACCCGAAAAAACTTATTCCATAGACAAGTTATTCCTGATGTGAGTGCCATAGGATTTATTCTTTGTGGGGGTCAATTGGAAATGGAGATGCACTTGTTTATGTCATGTGAGTTTGCAAAAAGAATGTGGTACCTTATTTTTAAGTGGTTAGGTGTCGGGGTTGTACTCCCGAACGATCTTCCTACCCTATTCTCTATCTTTTACTCGGGGGTTATCCTTAAGAAATGAAGAAGGGGCATTATGATGATCTGGCATGCTGTGCTCTGGGGGATTTGGGATAGTAAAAATGAGGTGGTTTTCTCAAATAAGACCTTTGACCTCGCCGAGACTTTGTTTTCGGTTAAGACGTATTCATGGGATTGGTTTCTGGCTAATACCAAGTAGAACAATTGCCTTTTTCTATGAATGTGTGTGAACCCTTTGGAATGCATTTCCAGGGGGATAGGAGTATTATTGTGTGGGTATACTTGCTCTAGATGGGGTGAGCCGGTTGTTTTTTCTAGGTGGTGGTTTTGCTACTCCTATGTTTTTTGTTTTGTTTTGGGTTCTCTGCTTTGGTTCTCCTGTGTGCTTGTTGTTACATTGTATACAAGTGTTGTTTTCGTGCTTCTTGCCCTCTTTTAGTGATAAAAGTTACTCTCACAGGTTCTTGTGTTCCATAATGCACATTCTTGTGTTCCATAATGCACATTTTATAAGATCATTTTTTTGATGTAAATTTTCTTCATTTTTTGGTCCCGACCATATATCACGACGCTAGGATTGTTCCCACAACGGAGACAGCAATACGACACCAGTAGAGGCATGTTTACAGATGCAGAAAAACATATAAAGGGGATCATGGAGATCTCAAGTTGTAGAGATATAACAAAACAGGAACGCATACAGATAGCCAAACAATACTAATAAGCATTAACTTTAATTTCCCAATAAGAAACTCCCCTCTTCATCAATCTTCATCAGACCTATTTCAATTTTTTCCTTCAATGGAGGCTATTTGCTGGAAGGTGAGTTTCTTAAGCAACTACTATTTTACCCGTGCATACGCACGGGTGATATTGTATGGTCGGTGTATTGCCATGAAGTCATAATAGTATAATTAGGAAGATAATCATAAGTTGTGAACAATATCCAAAATGTATGATTTGAAATTCAAAGTGGAAATAGATATGTATTATGTCATATAACATACAAATGAAAATTATATTGAGTCGAAAAAAGTAAAGGAGATTAACAATCAGAATTACATTGATCCATAATAATGTATTTTGACATTAGAGGTAAAATATGTTGACCCTCCCGTTTGCATCCTCGTTGGCCCCCCCGTTGGCAGTCCCGTTGACGCTCTCGTTACCTCTCATTGGCGCTCCTGTTACCTCTCGTTTACGGTGGTTAGATTTATTTTTTTTTACAATTGTTAGTGGTTAAATTGATTGTTTTTAGTAGTTTTAGTAGATTATTATAAATAGTAAATTTTAGATTATTTAATATTAGTTTAATAATTTTAATTAAATTATTAAAAAAATTATTTTGTATTTTTTGGTAGTGGTTAATTTTTGTTGATAATTATTAGTCGTTAAATTATTTTGTATTTTTAGTAAATAGTAAATTATTAGATCATTTAATATCAATTTTATCATTTTAAATAAATTATTAAATTATTTTAAAAAATTATTAGATCATTTAATATTAATTTATAACAAATAGTAAAATTTAGTAGAATTATTTAATAATTTAATAATTTAATGATGTTAATTTTAGTATCACCCGTACGTTTCTCGTTTTCTCTCTACTCATGTTAATTTTAGTCAATTTATTAAATAATTAAATATTGAGACTTGTTCATTAGTCAAAAAAAAATATTGAGACTTGTTCCCTTACTCCTCCTATGCAGCCCCCTTCGTGCCAGCCCACGTAAACAGTAGATTTTTCAGTCAGATTTTTTCTATTAATTCTGTCTACCTATGTAGTCAACGCGTCATCATTAAAGTGGGAAAAGCTGCAGACTTTTGGCAGATTTTTTAAAAGCTGCAGATTTTTTTAAAAATTTGCAAAAAACAGTGAAATTTTTATCTTTTAGTGATGCTTTTACTATTTTACCCCTAAATTTTATCAAATGTCAAAATTTAGAGATGTTTACAAATGTAAATTTGGTTGTATGTGTTTTTATTATAGGAGAGTTGATTGATGGTTGGATGTGTTTTTATTATAGTAGAGTTATGCACCTCGGATATTTCAGGCACAATATTCCATTTTTCAATATCCGAAGGACATTATCCAAGCACAATATTCCATGTTTTAATACAAGCTATTCAAAATGTTTCAATTTTACCATATTTTCACTTTCAAATTTTCACTTCTGCCATATCAATTTACAACTTATACTGGCACTTCACACACTGCATTCTCATTCTAACGTCATTCAAAGAAGATCTAAGGCAAGCTAGCATCAAGATAGCTCCACTACGGATATATACATTAAAAATTATAAATGAAGCAGTCAAACACTACTAAAGTTAAAATTCTGGGCCAGCTGTCCTGCCTCTCGAGACACCTACATTTCAGTGAGGGTATTAGTCACTGCGATCGGCAGTGGATTCCCCGGTTAAAACCAAAAAAATACTACTACAGTTGAAAAGTTTGGGACAAAACAGAATACAGGAAGCTCACACCGATTTCACGATCTAGACCATCTTTATCCAAGTAAATGACATTAGAGTCCTTTGTATCAGAAACATTTCCATATTATCATCCACTTTAGGATCACCTAGCATTGATAGGCGTTGACCCCACTCATTCAATTACTCTTTTTTAAAGATAACTACTATTTTACCCGTTCGTGATACTGTATTTGTTATAATTTGCTATAAAATTATAAATACGTTTAAAGTTGTAAAATGTAATAAAAGAAAAAGAACAAACTCGATAAAATGCTATATTTCAAATTTATTAAAATACTTGTGTTGTAAAAAGTTAAAAAAAAGTTGGTATCTTCTTATAATATTAATACTGCAGTAAAAATCAGGAAAAAAGAAAATGAGATTTAATATAAAATATGCACCCCCGTTAGTGCTCTCATTGCCGCTCTCGTTGCCACGTTACTACTTTTATTTTAGATGATTTAATATTAATATAATGATCTTAATTATATTAATAAATTAGATTATCTAAATTATATTTAATAAATAATTTAATATTCTAGTGGTTAATTTTTTTTTTGACAATTGTTAATGGTAAGATTGATTAATTTTAATAGTTTTAATAAATAGATTATAATAAATAGTAAATTTTAGATCATTTAATATTAATTTAATAATTTTAATTAAATTATTAAAAAAATTATTTTGAAAGTTTTGACCGTGGTTAAATTGATAGGTTTAGCAATTTTAATAGATATATTATAGAAAAGAAAATTATATTATGATTTTAGTAATTTTTTTGACAATGTTTATTATATTATTATTTCTTTTGAGACATCACTGACGCGCGTCAGCTTTCTGTCGGCTTTTTGAGGCACTTTTACGGCACTTTTATGAAATTGTCCCTATTTTGGTTCAAATGGCAAATTATTAAGATATTTAATAATGTTATTTTGTTAGCACATCATTTTATTATATTAGATTAGATATTAGATTAGATTAGATATATCCAAGTTTGACCAAAAAAAACATCCAAGTACATGATATGCATTGTTAGTATATTTATTAACTAATTTGTTAACTAATTATCAATATCAAATAAAGATAATAGCAGAGTTAACTGAAAAATTAATGGACGGATATGCACTTTAGTGACCAAAGATTTTTGTACTGTAGGGAGCTAAATTCAGGTTTCGCAAAAGATGGAGTTCTAAAAAACAGAAGTCTCATTTATAAAAAGATTTGAGACT
Organism: Astragalus membranaceus; assembly: GCA_039519185.1. Lineage (NCBI taxonomy): Eukaryota > Viridiplantae > Streptophyta > Magnoliopsida > Fabales > Fabaceae > Astragalus > Astragalus membranaceus. Next base: position 97,872,494 of record CM076847.1, read on the forward strand.
TTTTTCAGCCACCACACACTATTTTGTTTTTACATGTATATAGCTTCAATTTTGTTGTCTTATTTCTATGTTGCCACAACTCTAATTTTGCAATCTGTTACATGTATATAGCTACAAAAGAATAATTAAAAATGTGGAAAGATGAAATGAAAAAGGGTTTAATTGATGTACATTGTTGTTGTAATTTTTTTTACACCATCAATCAATAAAAATTCTAATATGAGTGACTTTTAAAGTAGTTAAGATAAAGTCATACCTTTTTGTGACGTGTTATTTAATAATTGGCCAACATTGTAAAAAAAAAACTGTACACAGCGAGTCAAAAACGGTATATAATATTAGGATGAGGATCCTTTCGAGTTACTATACGGTTCCAGTAGGAGAGAGAAAGACTCATACAATAAAATATTATTTATTTGTTGAGTCTTTTTCTCTTCTATTGAAATTGCCGAGTAATGAGAAATGATCCAAACTCGTAATATTAAGGTTTTTTTTGTACCCCACCTTATCAAGTTATACCCCACAATTTTTGATAATCCCAAAATACCCCTGAAAATTTAAATTTATTGGATTTACCTGTTTAACCGGTAAATCCGTTTGTAAATAAATCTAAAAACGGAAGTATGTTTTGACAGTTACTTCCGTTTGCAACAAAAAATGTAAAACGGAAGTAGTTGGAGAAACTTACATCCGTTTTGTTAAATTTACGAAACGGATGCAAGTTGTTATTAGATAAATCCGTTTTTAGCAATGTAAGCTAACAAATTTATCTATTAACAAGGTACTTCCATTTTGTAAGTTTGTACATACGGATTTATCTATTAATTATATAAATCCGTTTTGTAAAAAAAAGGTAAATAAACCTATAACACCTCTATAAATAATAAATATGGAAAAATAATTACAAAAAACTACTACAAAAATAAGTAAATGAAACGTCAATCTAAATCATCTGAATCAGCTGCTAAGTCTACAACGATAGGGCGGATGAGTGGGTGGTGGCAGGACCGGGGCGTGAGCAACCCATAGCTTAAAACACCCGGTATACGGATCCAACCATGAAGTAGATTCAGGAGATGTAAAGCGCTCCCATTAAAGACAAATTGGAGGCAACGGACAGTCAGGCAAGAGCGCAACATGCACCTAATAGCAGTGGTTTACGCGAAGAATAGAGATGATGCTGCGGCTCTTAGTAGAAGAATAAGTACCTCTCAAAGGCAAATAAGTAAATGCCCATCCCAAAGATAATTCAATTAGGGTGACATTATATTTGGTAGATATAATGTACCCCATTTTAGGCAAGCTCAGCCACTTGTCCTTGTTCTGCCTCCCATAGCCTCTAACAAATAGGGACTCCTTAATAACTGCAAGCCTATCAACCCCAAATAATTCAGAATATAGCTCAGAACGAGAGTTTATTTCTTGGATTAAATCTTGTCTAATTAAAAACCAACTTTCCTCACCAAGACCAAGACCAACAACGACTGCTCGGAAGTCACAATTACCATCCGGTTCCACATGAATAATATCTGCAACATAAGAGTGGAAGTGAAGAGGAACCCACGATAATAGCAATTTAAAAGTCCCTTGCTGTGTTAATTTATTTGAAGTAAGTTTGCAACATATAAATCCGTTTTGGAGAAAAAAATTTAAAAACAGAATTACGTTTTTAAACGTAAATCCGTTTTGACACAATTAAATGCCAAACGGAAGTAAGCATTTTGAGATAGTTCCGTTTTGAGAAAAAAGTCAACTAACAGAAGTATATTTCTCCGTTTTAATGATTAACAGATTTACCTCTGCTACAAGTAAATCCGTTTGCTGATATAGTGGGTCCCACTAGAGAATCTGGTCCAAATTCAATTTTGTGTAATAAATGAGAGGGATATTTTCGGGTTTCTAAAAATTGTTGGGGTAGATGGGTATGGGGTGGGTATAAAAAAAAAGGCTTAATTGCAGTTTTGGTCCCCCTATTATGACCAACTCACGATTTTGGTCCCTAAAGTTTTAATTTGGCGATTTTGGTCCCCCTATTTTCCCAATTTGAAAAATCAAGGTCCCCCACCCCAATTTTGACTCAGTTTGACTGACTCATCCTACGTGGCAGCCCACGTGGACTGCCACGTAGGCACACCCCCCCCACCCCACCCCACCCCACCCCCACCTTCTTCTTCCTCGTCAACCCCCTCCCCCTTCACTGTTCCCCCTCCCCCTTCACTGTTCCCCCTCCCACCGTGAACCCCCTCCCTCCCCTCCCCGTCGCTCTCGCTCTCCCTCCCCTCCCCGTCGCTCTCGCTCCCCCTCCCCGTCGCTCTCGCTCTCCCTCCCCTCCCCATCGGTCTCCCTCCCCCTCCTTCGTCGCCTCCCCATCGGTCTCCCTCCCCCTCCCCGTCGCTCACTCTCCTGCGCGAAGATCTCCCTCCCCCTCCCCTGCGCGAAGATCTCTCTCACTCTCCCAGATCGCAGATTTGCGATCCTCTCCTCTCCCCGTCGCGTCGGTCGCTCTCGGTGGTGGGTTGGGTTGGGGTGGGGTGGGTCGGTGGTGGTTTGGGGTGGGGGGGTCGGTGGTGGTTTGGGGTGGGTCGGTGGTGGTTTGGGGTGGGGGGGGGGGTGGGGTGGGGGGGGTGTGCCTACGTGGCAGTCCACGTGGGCTGCCACGTAGGATAAGTCAGTCAACTGAGTCAAAATTGGGGTGGGGGACCTTGATTTTTCAAATTGGGAAAATAGGGGGACCAAAATCGCCAAATTAAAACTTTAGGGACCAAAATCGTGAGTTGGTCATAATAGGGGGACCAAAACTGCAATTAAGCCAAAAAAAAAACCTATAATACCATGGTTGAGTCGAGCCCGATATCCCGATAGTTATCTTCAGTTAATCGGCTTCTCCTTGCAACACCCCGCTGAAACTCAAAGTGGCACCGTCACTGTAGCATTGAGGATTTAGCGAAGAAAATGGGTACAAGAGAGGTTTACGAAGAGAAGCTAAGGAGTGGAAATCTCCACCACGATCCAACCATCAACGTTGGTCTCGGTTCTGCTCGATGCCCTCGCTGTCTCTCTCTTCTCAACCCTAATTCCGTGAGTCTCTTTTATTCTTCTTTCTCTCGCAACGTGTAGTGTTTCTGTGTTTAGCGAATAAGGTGTTTGATTATTGGACTCAATGAAATTGACTGTGTCATGTGATCTCTTGCATTCAGGAAAGAGGCGAATGGACAATCACTCCCGTCTTGCACGATGCCACCGTTGTCGTGAGTTCCTCTCTTGAAATTTGTTTTGATTTATGTTTATGGTAACAGAATTAATATTAATATTTTTATTGGAATTAATATCAATTAGAATTGACAAGTTTTTCTTTAAACGTCAGTTTTATTGATTTTTATGTTTTATTAATTTTTTTTAATTTTGAATTCAAATTCTAATAATACTCTTATTGTATGATTTTTTCTGGTTGCTTACGTTGTTTGTGCTTCTGGTTGAATAGGCTGGTTCGGGGATTGGTGGAATGCTTAGTGCAGTTCATAGTTTGAATACAGGTAAATTTAGTTTGTTTTTATTCCCTACTCAATGAGGTACATACAACTTCAGGTTAAATGTAATATACTTTTGGTAACTTTATGTTCTTAAAATATCTATAGAGAAGAAAGTGTTGTTTTCATTGTTTTACGTTACAATCATTCAGCTCTTTAAGTTATAGTAAAAGTTTAACATGGGCAAAGAGAGCTTTAGAATGCAGTCTGTGGCTTGTAATTGTGGTGTGGGGCGTTGATCCCTTTTGGTTATCCCTAAAAAAGTTTAACTTTTTTCTTTTTGCTTTCAAAGGCTGCATGACTGCATCATTTTATTTATTGTTTGTGGAACTCTTTTATTCTTTACTATGTGAATCGATTTATTTGAAGATCTAAATACGTCTTTTCTTTGAAATATTGCTCATTAATCTTTGGTTTGTAGGGTTACCATATCTTCAAAATCGTCTGAAAGGACCGAAGTGGCTGCCTTATGTTGTTGGGGTAAGTTGACCTTAATTGACTTTTGAGTCCTTTGCAATTTATAATTACCTAGTTCTTTGCTACGTTGATGCTGATGTCTATCATAGAAGTTGGTTTCATGTTCTTCATGCTTTCATATAATGAAAAAATTTGATGTAGTTATGTACCATAGAGATTGGTCGAATTTTGTTGCTAACTTATTTCTTTTTCTAATTTGTTCACAGGTCCCTCCATTGTTGATATTTTCAGGAGCAAGTGCAGCATTTGGAGGTAACTTTTTGACATGCCTATTTGTTAGATTTTTTAGGGACTTGGAATTTTAGTAATGCTTCGTAAAATGAAGTATTAAATCTTAGGTTATTATGCCCCCCTTTTCTGTTTTTGTGTTTTTAGTTGCTACCTGAATGGATGAGTATGGCGGCAATGGTTGTTCTCATATGGCGGCCATGGCAGAAATAGCAGCTAAGTCACATTAAAGAAAGAGAATAGATAGGTATCATTGACCTATTTTAAACCCTAATCATCAATCAACCCCTAATGATCCAAAAAATCCCAATGATCTCTCGAACCCTAACAGGATTGCACATCTGTGCTCATACTGTTGCACATCTGTGCTGACTACTCATTGGCATGTCTTCGCTCTTACCTCAAAGGCTTATACTCAGCTGTTCAGCTGCTTCTTCATATTCTCTGCCCTCTTCTGCACCCTTCCCCATTAAACTACCCATCTTTGGAATATTGCAGATCTCCAGTGATTGACCCTTCCTTTTCTGCGGTTTTGTATTTTATCTCAATCTCAATCCCTGCTCTATATATCCTTTTTCTGTTATCTATTACTCTGTCTTTCTCTATTCCCTTTTCTGCTTTGTCCTTTCTTTCTTTGTGATTCTGTTCTCCTTGTTCAACTGTTCGAGGGCTACTAATAATGATACTTTTGGTGCATTTCATTTATAGCAATATGTTTCTACTTCATTGTTCTTGACACACTTTATTAGTGTTTTGGTATTTTATTGCTTTGTGTAGTTTTATTTATGTGCATGTGTACTTACTATAGTTTCTAGTCTCCATGCTTCCGGAAGAGGCTTCAATGCAATCTGCCTTACTGTTATGGCGGAATTTAGGCTTCCCGTTTTGAACTGTCATCTTTGATTAATAACACTTACTCAGAATCAATGTTGTCAAACTCAAGATGCTACCCTGGATCAGAAGGGTGTGAAAGACACCTAAATTTTGTCCATTTATATGAATATCCTATCTAAAATGCAAAATAAAATTCAAACGTATATACATATTAAAAGAGAATTTAATTGTTGTGCACTTTCGGTGTAAAGTTCTTTTACGCCGACAATCAATCACAGATCACAATACGAATGACTTTTCAGATGATGAAGAGAAGAGTTGACATTTTCAATGAGATATCAATCTGTGATTGTTTGATAGTGTAAAAAAATTAGACACGGTCGGTGCATATAAATTAAATCCATTAAATAATGCAAATAGGCAAAATAGCTATAATCACAAGTGTTGATAAAAAAAGCTATAAAAACCAAATTCACACATAAAATACACACTCATAGATGCATATGTATATCTTTATATACAATTGCAAAAAATAAAGACATGTTTATATTGCGCCTACCATCAGTTGCTTGCCACACTTTGTAAAATGTAGTTTGAAGGAACGTGCAAGCAACTATAATAATTTGAAGGAGAGGAATGTGAAAACAAACTAGCAAGCAACCACACCCAGCCGTGCCCATCAGCCTCAACCAACTTTGAAGAAGAGGAGTTTAGGCACAACCATCAGCCTCAATCAATTTAAAATCCAGCCAACTATGTCAGCAATAAACACACCCTCCATAGATCATAGACAAAGCCAATACATGTGAATGGAGCTTTAGAGCCAACTAAAGTTTATCTTTTATTTTGTGTAAAAATCAATATAGGAAGCAGAGATATTTCAATCTCTGCAGAAGCATTGTGGTTGCAATTCTCTCCAATCAAAGACGTGACTCACGACTGAAAGATTCATGCCACCGCAGCTGTCACACCAATACATGTGAATGGAGCTTTAGAGCAATATACGTCTAGGATGCAATGATCTGCTGCAATAACACCATTACTTTCTGTGATTGACACTATTACTGATATTATAATATTGAATAAACCATCAATTTTGTCCCCAAACTATTACCCTCTCTCTTCAGTTTGGTCTCTGATTTATAAAAGTATGATAAATGGTCCCTAAATTATTCAAAATCAATCAATCTAGTTCTTAAAACTATCATTCTCTTTTATTTTGAAAGTAATTGAGGGACTAACTTATGGATTTAGAATAGTTTAGGGACTATTTATTATACTTTTGTAGTTTAGTGTAGTTTAGGGACTTAGGGTTAAACTGGAGGATAGATAAGGGACCAAATTGATGGTTGAGGGTTGGGTCTATGAAGTTCCAGACGCAGATAACATTACTGGAGTCCAATCGATGTGTACATCAGAATATGTTACTTGGCGTGTGTTATGTCATTGTTGTAGGCAAATACACTTAAGTTGCAAATATACTTGAAGTTGCAAGCCTTGTGATTTGTTGATTATACTGTATGCTTTAAAAATCCAGTAGTAATATGTATACATGTGATATTTTTAGGTTATGTGCTTCCAAAGTTCGCTCAACTCACTGTCACATCTTATTATGCTGCCTCGAGTGCCTCACATTATGGAATCTCACTTCTCACCCGGCATATTGAAGAAAATCCCAAATCGGATGCTCAGCCTTGCAAGAGGCTCTGATGATTCTTGCTTGTAATTACAAGGATGATACATTACCGTTTGGCAATTTTGTTTACATATTTTTATCTACGTTCCTCTAGATATGCCGTCCTGTGGAGGGTTAGGATTTTGAAGGTTTAAATTATGATGTTTCGTATTTTACTTCTGTAAATGCTAAATAATGCTTCATATTTTACTTCTAAGCTGCTATAGACCATTTATTGAACTGTAATGTGTAGTGTTTTAGTGAACATCTGTTAAAGAAAACTAATTATATGTATGTATGTATGTATGTATGTAGTCCAGTATGTTTTATATATCCTGGTTGAAAAAAGGAGGAAGTTAGGAAAAGGAACAAACTGTGGTACTTTTTTTTTTGGTATTAACCGTGGTGCTTTTATTTTTAAGAGAAAACACATGACGACTCAGTGATGGTCAAAGACTCATTTTATTATAGTCACTGAGAAATTCTAGAATGTGAGGGACAGACGTCATAGCATAATTATGAGGTGCTAGTAAAGAAATTTAGGGTTATATAGATGCCATAACATCCTCGTGAATGTTATGTAAATGATGTTAATACCACATTAAATGTGAATGTTGAACTTTACTCTCTAATTTATAGGACTTTGGTCTGTTGCACTCCTAACTGGAGTTTAACAAAGCATATTCTGTTACCACTCTCTAGCTGACGGGTGGTATCATCACAACCTATTACCACTCTCTAGTTGCCAGGTGGTACTTACACAATTAGCTTGAACTACAGCAATAAACAAAGGCAGACAATCCAAAAAAAAAAAACAGCTAGTATCCAAAATATAAAAAATAAGGCCAAAAGAGGGAGACTATGCACTAGCCCAAAAGTGAGAGATTATCATATTTCTGTACCGTTACATATGTACACGTATGAGACTAATTTCGTACTTTGATTGACCTGTCATGATAACGCTACATGAAATGTTATGTGTGTGTGCCATAGCTATTTTGATAATGAGCATTATGTAAGTAGGCTTTTCATCTTGAAGTCAGTATGATTCCTGCAAAATTGCATATTTTAATGGTGTTAAGTGTCTTATATTTTAGGGAATTTTTTTATACCCCCATCACATTTCATATACCCCCACATAATTTCTAAAACTCGAAAATACCTCTGTCCAACTAAAATTCGCTTGAATTTACCCTATTTAAGGTAAATCCAATTTGTTATTTTTTCAAATCGAATATATCTACCCAATAGGTAAATCCGACTTTAAAAATAACAAAGCGGATTTACCTCAGATGGGGGTACATCCGCTTTGTTATTTTTAAAAGCGGATCTACCCCCATCTTAAATAAATCCGCTTTTAATTTTTTAAAATTTTTAGTGGAAATCAGATTTACCTCACAGATACATAAATCCGATTTCCAAAAAAAAATTGAAATCAGAATACGTTCGGGTTTTTTAAATTTTGTGAAGGGCAATTGCGTCTTTTCGCAGGGTCGATGGGGTAGATTGTCATCTGATGGGGCTAAAAAAAAATCCCATATTTTAATAGTGTTAATCACAAAGGCATGGTATTGCGATGATCCATTTTCGAGTAGTGTGAGTGTGATCTAGATGGTGTTCGCCACTCATATATAACAGAAGCAATATCATTCGGCCTCTAGATAGAGTGAGACAATAAAATGCATGATTATGTTGAAATGGGTCAGTATGTGATATTGGACTCATTTATTATTACACGACTATTCGAGTACCAATGAACAAATGTTTGATATACAAGGATTATATACATATAAAGACTGTGTGGTAAATTTGACCGTAATAAAGGTTAAGTTAGATCACCGACTTTATCATAATTTGGATAACAATAACAAAATCCTCTCATTGTTTATAATATCTTCGAGTTGATAAAAACTTATAGGATCACACACATAGAGTAGCGAATTCAAGGAAAATAAATAATTGAATAAGATTTAATTATTTGAATTTGGTCTCGTAGCATATGAGCCCAAGTCACATAGAGCTAACGCAAAGGACATTGACTTTGTTGAAGTCTTTTTTTCCTTCCACAATCTCCCTCTCTCACAAAATCACCCCCTTCTCCCTCTATTCTTTCTCGACTCTCTCTCCCTCTCTCACCCACACCTCTCTCTCTCTCTCTCTCTCTCTCTCTCTCTCTCTCTCTCTCTCTCTCTCTCTCTCTCTCTCTCTCTCTCTCTCTCTCCATCTATTGCTTTTTTTTTCTTTTCTGAATCTCTACTTTGTTCGGCGTGCCGTACAGGTTGGGTACTATAGTGCCGGACCTTGTATTTCAGTTTAGTGAAAAACAAGATCCAGCACTATAGTACTGGACCTGTACAACACTATAGTGACGAACCGGTGTTAATTCTCCATTTTTCTTGTGGTACCTGTAATGGCTGATTGCAAAACTTTTTTTGTTCATTTGGCCAAATATGAAATTTGTAACTATTATCCAGGGAGCTCGTGTAAGTTAATTATTTAGTCTATTTACTCTATTTAATTATTAGAGCAAATTAGTTAATTATTTATAATGATATGATTGTTATTTAATTGTAAAATCCCATCAAGATTTCACATAATTTTTAGACTTAAAGGTCATTTTGGCCCATGCAAAATACACATTAATCCATTTTGGCCCCTGCAAAAAAAATAATTTAAAGAAGCCCCTGTAAATTAGTTAGTTGTTCAGTTTAGCCCTCACTGTTAGTGGTCCACTAACGCTGTTAGTTTTCGCCTGCGTGGACTTCTGACTTGTCTCTCTCTGAACCAACGTGGACTTCTTCTTCTTCCTCTCTCTCTCTGAAACCCATTTTCGTCTTCTCTCTTCTTCTCACCCATCGTAAGTCGTTCTTCTTCTTCTCAGAACAGTCTTCATCTTCATTGTATCTTCATCTTCAAAGATGCATCTTCTATCTCACATCGTTGGAGAACACCAAAACGTGATTTCATCTTCTATCTCACATCTTCAACAACATCAAATCTTCTATTTCGTCCAGATGCTCTCCATTTCGTTTTCTGTTTCTAGATTTCGTCCAGATCCTAATTATTGCTTCCATATGGGTATCGTCCAGATACTTATTTTTTGGGTTTCGATTGATTTTTTGATTTCCAGATCTTCTATTCTCGTTTTCAAATCTTCTATTTTCGTCCTATGATTCCAGATCTTCTATTTTTGTTTCCAGATTTTTGCGTTTCTGGATTGTGTTTTGGTGTTTCAATCCCAAATTTCGAGTTCGTTTCTGGGATTCGATCTGTTGAAGATTGAGGAAGAAAAAAAACGATAAAAACGAAATTCGATTTGCTGTAGATTCGAAGGTTGGGATTGAGGATTGAAGATTTTCTGTAGATTCGGGTTTCAGAGAGAGAGAAGAAGTAGAAGAACAAGAAGAAGAAGTCCACGTAGGTTCAGAGAGAGACAAGTCAGAAGTCCACGTAGGCGAAAACTAACAGCGTTAGTGGACCACTAACAGCGAGGGCTAAACTGAACAACTAACTAATTTACATGGGCTTCTTTAAAATTTTTTATTTTGCAGGGGCCAAAATGGATTAATGTGTATTTTGCAGGGGCCAAAATGACCTTTAAGCCTAATTTTTATCAGCAGATTGTCCTAGAGGATGAGAATGGTCATGTCTTCTCCGCTAGTTGTCAAGAGACGTAACCGTAATATGGGATTTCTGGAAACTAATACTTATGCTATTTTCAGTGCATATGCATGGGGGTGTGGATAGTGTTGAAGTGTCTATAGCATATCTTATTGGTGGCTGTTTCAAATTTGCTAGAACATTGCATGATGAAGCAAACACTCATTCACACTCATCAGACTCAGCTGATTTGGATTATAGGAGATTCCTTGCAACATATAGCTTCAATGATGAAAGTAGTGACAATGAAGAAACAGAGATATCAGTTTGAAGATGCTCCGCAGGATGACAACTGAGATCATAAATTAATAGGGCTTCTTTTTATTATTCATGTTTTGATCATTGTGTTTTTGTTTTTACTTTTATTGGGATGTACTCCTTTAACTGTTGAAGTGTTGTTTAAACATGGATATCTAGTACATTCAATCTTCATTACCTTTACTTATTTTGGTTGCAACATAACAAAACGAATCAAAACAAAACAAGATAACATCACCATACATCAAATAAGAAACATAATGAAACAAAAAAAACAAACACCCGATTACAATTATTTTAAAGTCCCTGTCGCAAAAGAAAAGTAATCTCGTCTGGAGTGCGTATTGTTTTGACAAACAGCTCCAGCGGACGAGGTCTCGAAAAATAGGAATGTGTTTCCATCATGGCGCACACATCGTCGTCGGTCTGAATCTCCATCGCTGAATAGCGAATAGTGTCGTCGTCTCCATAAATGGGCTTGCCGTAAACAATACTAGTTAACTGTCTAGAAAACTCCCCCTCTCGAACCTTCCTCTTTGCTTTTTCCTTCAACTCCGTCAATGTGATGTCCATTTTCATCCTATAGAAGGCAGGTTTGCGACATTGAAACTAAACACCATCTTCCTTGGAGCTGATACTTCCACGTTGATGAAGGACAGTTAGGAAGGCGTCATTTGAGAATTGGGTTGATGTCAACTCCATTTCAGAGGGGGTGTTAATTACGAATCGGGGATGTTGGTGAATGTTGGTGTGAAATATATAGATAAAATTGAGACCCTATTTATAATGAGTGTCGTCGAATGTGAGCCGTTGATTTTAATTTTCGATCATAAATCTCAACCAATGAAATTCTATCCGTTGTGACACGTTTTCCAAAGAAAATGTCATCCACTCATTTTTCTGACACATTTGACTGATTGTAGGTCGTTGATAAAAAGTGTCGGTGGAATCTGAACCGTTGAAACATTCAAAATTTGTACAGAAAATTTTAACAGCATCCGGCAGCACGGCGCCGTACATGTCCTGCAGCATGAAACCGGACCTGTTAAAATTTCAATATGTGGGGGAGGGGGGTGTCACTGTTGGACTATATGATAACCTTAGAGGGGGTGAATAAGGTTATATGCTAAAAATGAAATATTTTTCTTTATTTTTGTTTTTGAGAATTGAAGATGGTAGTTTAAATCGAATGTGGAAAAAAAGATTTAAACTATATGCAATAACCATGCAGGCTATAACAATAGGCAGAAACAATTACAGAGATAATGATATCTAAGCACAATAATATCAGATGCAATAACAATTAACAATTATAAGGGAAATGCAATGTAAAGATAAGGGAAAGAAGTACACCGTGATTTTTACAAGGTTCGGGATAAAAAGCCCTACGTCCTCGGCTTCCGGCTTTGCAACCTTCGGACTTGATAATAACCACTATAAGAGAAGAACTTCTTCAACGTATTACAGGCAAGCAAATCCCCTATAGCTATCACATCAATCTCAATTTTCCCAAATTGAGAACCCAAGCTCGATCCCCGCTAAGGATTTCACTACAATTCAATCTCCTTGATTGAATTACCCAAGACAACTCTCAGGATTTCACAACAATCAAATATAGATGTTTACAATTGAGAACTAGGATCCAATCACTCAAGCATATGACAATGATGTAGTTGAGAGAGATGAGAGATTTGGATTAGCGTGATTCCCAACCTAACCAGTGATGAAGAACGTGAAGAACAGGTGTGACGGTGAGAGTTCGCGTTCTGCTTTGTGATTCGTAGATTGATTTTGTCTGTGAATCCTTGGTTCTGTTGTTTGTGAAGCCCTAGGTCCCTATTTATAGACTTCGTAAAAAATATGATCGTTGAGACAATTTCTAACAAGTGAAAAATCGATTGTTTGCTTAAAACCACTTAGTATGTCAATCGATTCTTTGCTTTAAAAAGAGAACAACTTCATAAGAGAATGATTGCCTGATTGCTTCTAAAACTAAGTGCAAAAATCGATTTTGTACATAAACAAAATAGGATCATAATCGATTTTGAGCTTTAAAACAAATAAGGTTATGGTCGATTATGTGCTTTAGGAAAAATGAGACCTTTTAAAAATCAAGTGGATAATCGATTTTGTGGTTCCCACAATCAAGCTCATAATCGATTTTGTGCTTGATGAATCAAGTCCAAAATCGATTTTTTGCTTTATAAAACAAGTGAATAATCGATTTTCCACTTTAAAAACACAAAGTCATCAATCGATCGTTTTCTTTCCAAAACAAGTTCTTTTTAAAAACAATCAAGCCACAAATCGATTCTTGGCTTTACACTAGGAAGTGAGAAATCGATTTCTAGCTCTAAAAGCAAGAGAGAAATCGATTTCTTGCTTTAAAGACCAAATCAAGAATCAATTCTTTACTTCAAAAACAAGTTCTTTTAAAACAATAAGCCATGAATCTATTTTCTTTAAAAAACAACAATTCATTATTTGTGGCTAACCTATTTGCTTTTATATAAAAGATTTTACCAAGCCTAGCTCAATTCTATTTTAACAAAACAGTTCTATTTTAAAAGATCATTTCTCAACTACAAAAGTCATAAAGCTGAAGTGACAGGATCTTACACGCGTCCTATGGAAAGCAAAATAACACATAAGTCTTGAACGCTTGAGTAGCTTCTCCTCCGAGCTGCTACACTTTAAGATATCATGTGCTTTGGTTCAGCCCTGTGCTTTGGTTCAACTATAACCATTAGTTAACAGATTGTAATTTGTTATCATACAAAACAAAGAGTGTTTAACCTTGGTTCAACAGTCACAAGACATAAAACACGACATCATCCCATCGTACCAGGTTCAGTACATTGTTGTCGGACCCGTGAAATCCTAGAAAAAAGGGGGCGCGCTTTGAACATTTTTATTCATTAAGGGTATTTTGGACATTTCACGGGATTTGGGGGTATGTGGTGAGTAGGAGGGAGTGGGAGAAGCACGGGCCACAATGAAATGCAAACATAAGAATTGGGCGACAGTTCTCAAAAGAGCCCAAAAAGTCAAGATCTCATAGGGCGAGGAAAGTTGAAAAAATTTCCAATAGTTTAGACCTAGTAATATCTTCAAAATTCCGTTACTAGTTTCTGTCCCCTATGTATGGAAACTATAACACAACAAGAAGAATTATATATTTGAGGAATCAAATTGATGAAACTAAAAACAGTGGGGCACAAATTGTTAATTGAAGGATCTTTGGTGGATGAAAACTAAACAATATTTAGCTACATTTTTATGCCACAGAATATACAACTAGCACGAAAACAATAATTGTGAAACAATAGTATCAATATTCTTTTGACACAAATAATTTCTTTGTTCAGTTGACATAATGAGATAGGACTCTCCCACTTGATGGTGGAAGGTTGTACGTGAAAGGCTTTATTTATTAATTCCAACTTGCTTTGCTGGCTTACCCTATGACAAGTGCACATAAGCTGAACATAGAATTGATTTCTTTAGGTGAGTATCACATGTTGTTCTGAATCAAAACTTGACCAATTATACATTATGGCAATAGCATTGTGTGTGGGTGTGTCTACTCTACGTGAATCATCAACTGAACCCTGCTGCTGTGGTCCTATTATTAATATTTACATTTTCATCCTTTCATGGGTAAAAAAGCTCAACATCTCCTATTACTAGTGGTACATTTGAGTAAACAACTTAAGCTGTGTTTAGTTCCTCAGTTTGACGCCTCAAACTTGAGTCTACAATGGCCAAGACCAGACCTGTTTAGATTGACTTATTTGAATTTATCTACTGGCGTAAATATTTGTGGGAGTACCGTTTATAAGATCTTATGGAAAGGTCTCATGACATGTCCATAAGCTGGTTTTAGCTTTTTTTATAAGCAAAAGACTGTATTGAAGAGAGTACAAGGGGTACTCTAACCCATAGTACAAGACATCAAGCAAATAAGTAAGATACAAAACTATTCCACCAATCAATACAGTGCACTCCTACTGAATAACCTCCTACCCCACTACTAAAAACTAACTTATTCCTATCCAGCCGAATAGACCACCCCAAAGCAAGTCGCCAACTTCCTCCCCGAGAGACAAATATAGGATACCATCCATGGTTGGACGTGATATCATCTCCTTCATTTGAGACACACCCGAAATCCGCCCGGAATCATCCTACCACCTACAGTTTGAATGAGCTCCATCACCCTCCTTCTCTTGGTTTTAGCTTATTTTCATAAGTTTTTCAAGATAACTTATGAAAACAATTTCCTAGCTTATATAATAACAATTTTATTTTATTTTATCTTGCATATATAGAAATAGCTCATACATAAACACTTAAATGATAAACATTTATGCTATAAGCGTTTCAGCAAATTGTTTATCCAAACGGGGTCATGAAAATATATTTGTCACCTAGCGAAAAAATGGATTTAGGGTTTTTTTATAGACAAATATTAGTGGTTAATTGTTAAGGGAAAAGACAAATGTTAGTTTTCAAAGTTTGAATACAACCTTCTTTTTATAGTTCGTCGATGTCTTTTAGCTTGTTGGAACAGATGTGGATTGTGCAGATGAAATGCACAATTTATTTAGTTTGAATTATTCCCAATATAGCTCATCAACTTAACTACCTACTTGATATTTAAAGTTGAAGCACATATATCTTAGCTTTCGGGATGTATTTCAATTTTGATTCTCAAAAATTGATAAGAATGAATTTAAAAAGAAGTTTTGGCGTTTATTGTAAGATAGTGAGCCATGTAAAGTATGTTCTGGCAGTGGCAGCACTTAGTAGATAGATACAGAGGTAAGGGATATTGTGCTGTTCAAAATAGGGGCTTATAATAAGAATAGTTTATACTGTAGAAACTGTCATCAATCCTCGTTTGTAAACTTTATTGAGGTGTGGGCCGATGTTTCTTAAATTCCACTGTTCTTTCCCTCTCTGCAGTGCAGGTGGTCCTATAAATCATAATAATGTGTTTGTGTGTGTTGTGTGTTGTGTTCTTTATCATCTTTCTTTCTTTCCTTTGCTCCCTCACATGCTCTTTATATGTTGCATTTACTTGTGGGGTCTTTGATAGTTGGATTGATGTTAACTCTACAGGCGGTATTGTGGGATTGTCTTTATTCATATATATTTTCCATCACTTATATGATATTAGTTTTGGTGGGGCTTTTTTATGAGTTCTCAAACATACTTTAGTTTATACTATCTCTTTTTGAATGCATAGGTAACATAAGCTCTAGCTAGAACAAAACAAAAAATATTCAATCCACATAATCTATAAGGAATTTTGCGGAAAAATATGTTTATTTTATTCATAAAAATGTCTATTTTGTTAATTTTGATTTATTATGTAATAATCCTTAGTTTCAGTGAGACGGTTTATTGGTTCTTCTCTTGACTCCACTAGTATTTATTGAGGTCTGCCGTCTCCAATGTGTAGTTTAAGTGGTTGAGCTGAGACATTTAAAACGACTAATATTCGTCTATAGGAAAGAATAGGATCTCCATCGCATAAACCAATGGTACGTTTGTGTTTGTGAAGCGATCAACAAATAATACTGCTCATGTATTGGCACGAGCATCTGGATCCTATGCTCCTCACAGTTCCTTTAGCTAATAGGGTCGGGCGTAATTTAGATTTAAGTTTTGCTGGTTGGTGTAACAGCCCCTTGACTTGTTTTAATTGAAGGAGATTAAGCATCAAAAGGAAAACATTTGTGTAATTAATGACTTTCAATTTTATGAATATGTATTTAAGATTTTGATGGTCAGGAGAGTAACTAACATGGAGTTAGACCTAAAATCCAACTCATCATGAGATGGGAGTGACAAATTTTTGTACTACAAATGAGTTCTGAGTTCTGCACACCTCTTTTATTGCACTTGCTAGTTGAGAGACTGGCCAGAGTTTTAAGGGAAAATACAACTCTTTTCATTTTCTTTTATGAAGGAAAATGGGAATTAGAGAGTCAGAAACACACACATATAGCACTTAACATAGTCCATGATAAGTGTTAACAAATAGTATGCCTTTCCATGAAGAGGCTTCTTCAGTTATTGCTCTCCTTTATTAATTGCTTACCCCTTATGTGTTTTAGTTACTAGTTAGTTTATTTTTAAAAAAACAAAAAAGTATTTCCAATTTTTTAGAGATTTTTTTTTTTGAAAAAATGCCCATGGATCACAATAAGAGATGCAGATTCCCATATCAAATATATGATTTTCACTTTTAACCTCAGTCCTTGATTTTTGTCATTTCTTCAACCGTCAAATGCTTCCTCGTGTATATATATATATATATATATATATATATATATATATATATATATATATATATATATATTGAAAATACAATATTTTCGTGTTATTTTGTGGAGGCACAGGCGTTGAACTTAGATGCTTTGAATTTGGATGATCATAAACTCCCTGATCATATAAACAAGTACATGCAGGGTTAGTGGAGCCATATTGTAAGGTTAATGTCATTGTTCATATGTGTACTTATTGTTGGGTGGAAAATAATTGACAAATACGAGTCACCTCCCATTGAAGTTTGTCTAGGCCTTTTTTTTTTACCGCAATGGCCTCAATATTATTAGTATGACTAAAACAAGTATTTATAATTAATTTCAAACACCACTTCATTTAAATGAATTCATCAATGTAAGAAATGGGGTAGTTTATATAAATATTTAATAGGGTCAAAGATGTGCCCTAAATCAACAACTCTCACAAAAAAGATACACTCATCCGTTAGATCACATACAAAACAAAGGATAGTATATATATATATATATATATATATATATATATATATATATATATATATATGCCAGTAAAGAGCCAAACTCTGACCACAGTTTGACCAAATTAAATTGGAAAAACCTAAGATAGAGAACAGAGTGAACAAGTTGCCAAAATCGTCTATAATTCATCCAAAAATCTAGTATCCCAGGCCATTTGCCACCAGAAGTGGTAGTGGACACGCTGAATCCACCGCAACATTCGAAAACAACCGAGGGAACATGTCTCGTAGAGAGAAATATCCAATCCAAGTATCCTAGCTACCAAAATATATTAACGATCCCATGCATCCTCAACATTCCTCATTACACTACCCGATAACCAATCTCCACCCAACTCACATAACAAGACAAATATCCTTCCACCAAACTAACCCTGAGGTAGGAACTCGGAGATCTCAAAAATACGACAACTGAGAGACACTAGTTCCATATCTCGTAGCTAACACTCTACCTACACCACAGAGTGCCGCCCTCCCCTAACAATCTCCATCCATCTCCACTTAGCTAACAAACTAATATTCACCTCCAACATTAAACCCTATTATAAGTACGGCTCAAAGATATTACAGACTGATTTCTAGAATATATATATTAATTACTGTTGGAATTGTTGATGAGATCACCAACAAGTGAGCAACATAAAGTTAAAAAATTATTTACCCCCATTATAACATTGCAATGTCTCTCATAAAAAATGTGCAAGACAAAGTACTTCAGCATTAAGTAGAGACGTAAATGTACAGTTAGTGTTGGATAAATTTTTCACCATCTTAACTTCCCTTATTCAAAACTAGTAGTATACCCGTGCATACGCACGGGTGTTGTCGTGTTATTTTAATTAACAGCCTTAGACATTAACTAATTAGTCCGAACACTACCACGTGAAAATCAAGACTAATTTAAAGTAGATAAACAAAAAGTTTCAAATTGTAGTTGAGTTAGTAGTCCGAGCATTATCCCGTAAACATTTACCAGCACTATGTAATATTTCCCGTAGAGATTAGAAAACAAAATTGTATTAAAGTTTAAAATTTTCCAAATTGTAATATTTCCTGTAGAGACTAAATAAAACTTATTGATAGAGAAAAATGGAATATTAAAAATGAGGGAGACATGTAGATGAAATTAAAATAGATATATTGTGAAAAATAGAAAATGATTTGGCAACGTTAGAGGAAGAAAGGGGAGGAGAGAGCGAAAAAATGTGTGAGAAAGATTGAAAAAACTTGAAATAATATATGAGAGTGATAAGTCGTAGTTCCCGTAGAGATTAGAAAACAAAATTGTATTAAAGTTTTAAATTTTACAAATTGTAATAATTCCCGTAGAGGCTAAATAAAACTT
Organism: Astragalus membranaceus; assembly: GCA_039519185.1. Classification (NCBI taxonomy): domain Eukaryota; kingdom Viridiplantae; phylum Streptophyta; class Magnoliopsida; order Fabales; family Fabaceae; genus Astragalus; species Astragalus membranaceus. Next base: position 97,891,330 of record CM076847.1, read on the forward strand.
ATTGACAGACAAAAAATAGAACATTAAAAAAATAAAGGAGACATGTAGATAAAAATAAAGTAGACATATTGTGAAAAATAGAAAAATGAGAGAGTTAGAGGAAAGAAAGATGAGAAGAGAGTGAAAAAGTTTGAAAAAAGTGTGAGAGAGAGAGTGAAAAAGTTTGAAAAAGTGAAAAAATGAAATTACATAAATATCCTAAAATTGTTTAGTTAGGAAAAGGATAATATTGGTATTTTGGTAGTAGGTTAATGGTATATATAGATTACTACTGGAATAACTGGTGTTTAATTTATTTAAAATATTAACCTGTATAGCTGAGTGCATGTTGATCATATCTTTCTTTCATCCTTCCTTTCAAGTAATCTTATTTTATACTTATAAGTCTCATGACAAATTAAATGTGCCCGTGCCAATTAACCTTGTTTACATTTTTTTTATAGGCAAATAAAATTTACTAAACTAAACCAGCTGAGGCTTAGCACAAGATGTACCAACACCCAGCAAAATACAAATCTCACACACATTTCTGTGTACCTTGTTCAAACGTTAATGAAGGAGGCCCAATATTAATTTTGGAACCAAATTTATTGCACAACAATCACTTCCCAAAAAATAAATAAATCACACCTTGTAATATTAATTGTACTATCATAATCATTTAAATAGAAGGGGCATGCAGAGGGAACAGTTCTTTAGCATTAATGTGGCTTCTTTAAAAATGAAGAGAGGTTTAAAATTCTTGTCTGCATGTTGGTATGGCTGGTCAAAATCTCCATGTCCCAACAATTTTTGATGAGAATAGACTTTTAACATGTGTTTGTTTGTAATTGATTGCCTTTTTCCTCTGAATTTTATAGTTAAGGCAATGCATTGGGTATCAAAATAAATATAAATCTCTGACCCTTTGTGCTGCCAAAATAATGGATGATTAAAGTAGACAGAAGCATCAGTACTACTAACTATCAGTCTATTATTGTTAAGGAGTTCATGTCTTCCCTCTTTCCCTAGAGAAGGAATCTCAAAGTGTACTCACCAACAAAACTAACACACCTAACATCTCTATCTCTCTCTCTCTCTTAGCTATAAAAGCAATGGTACAAAAGATGGGAAAATAAAGATGAAAGTCCAAGTCTAACTACCATGTTCATGTGTTTCTTAAAGCTCTTTGAGAGAAAAAAAAGGAAGACATATCCTTTTCTAAGGGTTGGTTTTTGCCATTTAAACCCAAGAAAAAGCCCTTGGTACCACTTACTTTGAATTTGAATGAGCATGAGATTTGTGTTTTGTTAACAACATGCTTTCCCTACTTGTGGGTCAACATTACTCCTACTGATCAACTTAGTAATTATTGACTATTGTCACTTCGATTTTTTGAATCATTACCCAACAAACACTCATTACATGCATCAATGATCTAATTCTATCCAAAGATATGTATGTAACATCTTAGGACCACCTTTTTTTTCTTCAATATCTGCAACAAATTGTGTCAACTGGGGCCAACCTAAATTACTCAAGAAAAAGCATGAACATGTTCTTGGACAACTAACAAGCTCCAGGAGAACATGTCCCTTCTCCTATTTATTGTTTTCAATTTCATTCACTACCCTTGATATTGCCCTAGCTACTAGATTCTTGCGTATATTTTAGACAGACAAAAAAGACATACTATTAAGCCTATGATGGATATAGAAAGAAAGATGATAGCTAGATTCATATCTATCTTCAGATACCTATCTGTCACTCTCTCTACTGGGAATGAAAAACAAAAGTGGCATGTACAAAATGTTAAACTTTGAAATTAATAATGTTGGGGTAGCTAGCAATAGCAATGGTGGTGTGGTAATGGGCATGGAAAGATCACTTTCTTTCTGCAATAGACCATCAAACCTTATCATGACCTATCACAATTACATTGGCATTGAATCAAAACACACCCACCTCTCTCATCACCCCACCTGCCTTCACAATATCATGCATTTCGTTACACGTGTGTTTAGACAAAATTTTCATGCGCACCCAACTGTACTCTTACCCTTTAAATTATCTCCACACGTGCGACTCTCAGTCCACTCCAGACCAAAGAACAATTACAATTAGCATATAGTAAAAAAAATCATTAGAATATCAAATCCTTGAGTTCACAAACCCAATGGAATTAAATCAAAAATTAAAAGGGAAGATAATAATCATTTACATAGATTATAATAATTAAACTACCACATATTATAACTTTATATATAAAAATGAAATGTTAATAATATGATTGAAGGAAAAAAGAAAAAAAGAATAAGAAAGAAATTGTTCAAGCAGTAACAGGAAATTAAGAAGAAAATTCTCATATTTTTTATATATATATATATATTGTTCCAAGCCGGTCACACACAAGGAGTCCCAAAGTAGCTGAATAAATCAATCATAAATTATTGGCTGAGATGAGAGCCACTCTATGTATGAATAATTGATATGTTATTACCATGATTTTAAATCCTCTTCTTCTTCTTCTTCTTCTTCTTTCTTGTGGCCATGAAGATTTTAATCAGAGATGAAGATCCAAACTAACATGGTCAACACTGCGTTTAGAGTCATAAACATAGCGATTTTGAGAAGCAGAAGGTCCAACCTGAGAGAAAGAAGAAGTTCTTTCATCAAAAGCAAGCAACGGTTGCAAGGAGCGTTCATGGTTATTAAAACTAGGGCTACTGTTACTGTGAACGACACCGTTTGGGATTCTCCAAAAAGCCAAAGGACTACCAGTAATAGGTTGTTGTTGTTGAGATTGAGAATAAGAAGAAGCAAGATGAGGATGAGAATGAGCATGTGAATGAGTTCCATAAAACCTTGCTGCACTTCCATTAAGTAGAGAATTTGAAGAGTTGTTTGAATTCCACGTTGGATAAGTTGTTGAAGACGTAGATGATGGTGAAGTGAATCTGTAGTTGATGAATGGATTGTGATGATAGAGGTGAGGATCTGATGAGAAAGATGTAGCGTGCACCATAGTTGATTGAAGATGTGCACGTTTAGCGTGTTGACGTTCTCTTTTATGTGCGTTTTGATGTCCACCTAAAGCTTGTGATGTTGGAAAGTTTCTACAACAGTAATGACACTCAAACCTTCTGTTACTCTCTACGTTGTTTTCTGTACTGTTGTTACTGTTGTTGATGTTGTTGTTGTTGTTGTTGTCTTTGTTGTTGGTGGTAGTACTGTCTGTCCCGAATGCATTGTTGTTGTTGTTGTTGGTTGTTTCCGTCAAGTCGGAGTCATCGGTGGTGGCGCCGAATTCTATGCCAAAGAGACGGATGCCTTTTTCTTTGACGGGAGGTGCAGGACGAATGAAGGGAAGTTGGGAGAAAGACTCAACGTTCATTAAGTCGTGTGTTTCTCTTTCACTGATTTTGTCCATTAATTTAGAAGTGTTGTGTTGAAGTTGTGCTTGTGCAGTACTGAGAAGTGAAGGAAGTAGAGAGATGAGAGAATGAAGATGAAGAGAAGAGAAATGTGAAGTGTAATGTAGTGTAGTGTAGGTGTGGTGAATGTGGAATTGAAGGGAAGGGGGGTATAGTGGGTCCTATAAACAGAGGGAAGAGGGAAGGGGAGGTGGGGACAAACTCAGTGGTGGACTATGGACAATTGGCTCTGATCTTTTTTCAGAGTGAAAGACCTGACAACGCCACAAAGTCTAAGACTCATACTGAGTACTGACCTCCCTCCCTTCTTCCTTCGCCTTCTCAAAGTACTACTTGGATTTACCTTCACTTCTAACTCTCTCATGCATGTACATCCACTTTCTTATCTTCTACTATTTTTAAATATTCACCCCTCCTCCCTTTCAATTTACTTTTTTGGTATAAACCAGGTATCGCGCAATTGCAGAGACTAATCTCTTGAACTGAGTAGGACTACAATGAATGACAAAACTCTCTCTCTCAAGAAATTTAACACTGCTGCATGCCCAAGGCTGGATTCGATTTACTTGTTTTCATTCCTTAATTAACACTAGAGATTTGTATTCTAAAAATGAGATTAGTCCTTAATTCTGATATCTGACATTTTTTTAACACTCAGTGGGCCTTCCAAGTAGATGAAACCCATTTTTAACAAAAGATCCACTCAACCTTTCAACTACTATAATTAAATGATGATATTAGTAAGATGGCAACGCTGTTAATTGGGTTTATTTCAATACTTAGTGGAAAACCAAGGAATTAATGAACATTCTCGAGACTTATGGTGGCGCATGGATTGACTAATAATTATTTCAGTTATTTGCACATGGACACTTATGTGAGTGTTTAGAAAAGTTTTATGAAAGTTATTTAGGAAATCTCAATAAATTTATTTTCCCCTTATTTCAATAAACTCTTTAAGATTAATTAGTACTCCCTCCGTTCCACATTATATTGGTCATTTCATACAAATTTATTAAGAAAAATAGTTATTTTGTATGGGAAAAATAAATTTCGAGTTATAATAAAATTACCATTCATTAATGACATGAGAAATATAATAGAATTGGAAGAAGATAGATAATTAAATAATGAAGGGTATGATGAGAAAAGAAAAATTAATGCTTCATTTTTTTTTGAACGGCAAAGTATAGTATATAATATGGTGTGTTTTTAAAGGAACACAAAAACCTATGTACATATGAACTGAGATAGTCCGAAGCAGTAACAAAGCATACAATCAAAGCAAAACAACCTGCCACTCTGAATCAGTTACCCAGGTCCACACCTTAGTAGGAACAGAAGACAACACAATAACTAACTCCAACCCTATCCCCTGGAGATACACTCCAGGGGGGCACACACCACTCGTAGAAAAGGCAATGGCTAGACTTAGTCTTCACCAGAAACCAATTCCACGAGTAAAGTTTGGTCAAAAAGAAGGTCTCAGAGAGGTCTAGAATTCTATTAGAAAAAATTATCCCATTCCTAGCTTCCCAAATAGCCCAAAGGACAGAATGCCGGATCATGATTAGCTCATTTCTAGGACTGACCCAAGCATAGAGGATAGAAAATAACGCAGGGAGGTCAGACTAGAGCACCATTACCAGCCCCAGCCACCTAAACACTAGGTACCACAACCTCACTTCAAACTGACACCTCAAAAACAGATGAATGTTCGACTCCAATGGTTCTCCAGAAAGGGCACAACCAGTAGCGGTCGGATCAGAAATTAATGCTTCATTGATATTGTAAAACGTCATATAATATGAGACAACTTTTTTGTGTGGCTACAACATCAAATATGATGTTAAGAAAAAACTTATACATAAGTGCTAATATGATATTAAGAATTTATTAAGTAAAAGCTTAATTAACTTGTTTATCGAAACCATAGTTATGAAATTGAGTGTTTCGACTGACAACACCATGCACTCACCTATTACCTTCGCTTAATCTAAAAAAATCATTTAAAGATAGTTCTGTATAAAAATGCAAAGGCATGCAAAAGCATCAACCTTAGAAAAAGAAATCACAACTAGCTAGGTTGATATCTCAGACCCTAACACTCATCTCCAACACATCTATTTATTATTGAGTAGTGTTTTATGACAACCATCTTTTACAACCTACAGCTATACCATATAAAACACATTCAGCTATACAATTGTGGTTTTGGGTTAGAGGGATTAGTCTTCACAATTGAACACAGAGGATACTCGATTTATACCAAAAAAATACCATATAAAATACATTCAGCTTACATGTGTCGAAAAAGAGAAAAAAACTAAAATAAAATAAAATAATATATAAATGAGATACAAATACAATGTATAGATGTACAAGATTTGATTGTCAAAAAAACATTTGTCTTTAATATTAGAAGTAGAGGGACATATACCAAACCCACGGGTGATTAAAAAATAGCATCAACCACACATTAGTTTTGTCCATTAAGAAATCCTCCCTAGCTAAGAAAATCAAGGAGAGATTCCCACCAATGAAAATCCTGCATACTATGACCAAACGTTGCTAGTTTATCGGCATAGCAATTTCACTCTCTGTAAATACGAGATACACCAAAATTCATATACTAGACTGAGTAAGGGAAACACAATTAAGCTACAAAGAGTCATTTTCCAACCAAAAGTTTAGCCAACCCTTTGAGTGAGCTTTCTCTACTCCAATCATTGTTGCACTCAACTCTGCAAAAAAGAAAGGCAATTAAGCTATAATGAAAGATAGCACCACTTGATGTGGTAAATTTTGTGATATTTCAAAGTTTCTGAGTGAATTTTGTGAAACAATAATTTATGAAATATTATTTTGATATATGTAAACTCGGTTTTGTATCAGCCTATTCGAATATGCCCAGTTTTGGTCAAAATGATTTGCAAAGTAACTTTGTAACGGATAATTTCGTAACTGAAAATTAAATCTCGTTTATTTCGTAATTGCAAATTAAACCAAATTAATCTTATCTTTATTACAATTGTTTTGTAACGGGCATTGACTGGTTTTTAATCAGGGGCTAACTCATAAGCCTATATAAAGGTGCTCCAGTAGCACTTGAGAGGGAACAAAAAAAAATAGAATTCGATTTCAGCCTTCTAAATATCACTATCCTGGGTTCATCTCCTGTTGCATATCGTGTTATTCTTGCTAGTTCGGATACCTCAGTTGCTGCTGCAATCTGAGACGAGACCGGTTGTACCTCGGGGAATTTGCGCTGTAGAGGCGGATAAATTCTTTAGGGCAGTCGCAAGGCGCCTCTGGTTGTTTTACTAACATTTCTTTTGTTCGCAGATTTGGTTCGCAGCATCTCTGTCTCTTTGCATATTCGACTACACCCGTCTCTGCAGATTAGACTACATCTGTCTCTGCAGATTCAACTACATCTGTCTCTACAGATTCGACTACATCTGTCTCAGCAGATTTGATTCGACTACATCTGTCTCAGCAGATTCGACTACATCTGTCTATTTGCAGATTCGACTACATCTGTCTCAGCAGATTCGACTACATCTGTCTTTGCATATTCGACAACAATCTGAAGAATTTATTTCATGGCTGACGCAATCAACAACGATGATAACGGTGCTCCCATCAACAACAATAGCACTGTTATCGTTCCTGCTGCAGTCCCAGTAACTTACGCGAAGCCTTTCCCTGACATCTCCAAAATTGAGGTCTTCGCAGGCCAAAATTTTCCGCAGGTGGCAGGAGCGCGTGAGTTCTCTTCTTGACATGCACAGAGTTGCTGTCGCACTTACTGAAACCAAGCCGCTGGAGTCTGCAACTCCCAAACAGGTCGAAGTTTGGATCCATGCCAATAAGGTGTGCCGTCACACAATTCTCAGCACTCTCTCCAATGAATTGTTTGACATCTACTGCACCTACAAGGAGGCAAATCAGATTTGGGAATCAATGATTCTCAAATACACGGCTGAAGATGCAAGCAAGCAAAAATTTGTCATCAGCAACTACTACAATTGGGTCATGAATGAAACTGGCGAAATCAAAACTCAAATCAATCAGTATCACAAGTTACTAGAGGAAATGAAGGCTGAAAACATTGCTCTCCTAGACGAGTTCATTGCAGGTGTCTTGATTGAAAAGCTGCCTGAATCATGGAAGGACTACAAGCAACAACTGAAGCACAAACACAAGCAACTGTCACTGAACGAGCTGCTGACTCATATCATCATTGAAGATACCAACCGAAAGGAGAGTAACAACGCAAAGGCGAAATCAATGACTGCACGTGCAAACATGGTGATGAACAACTCTTCAAGGTACGACAAAGGCAAACCTGACTCTTCAAACAAAAGGTACGATTCCAAGAAATTTGCTAATCAAAAGAATCACAAAAAGAACAATGATCATTATCCTGGTGTTCATAATACAAGAAAAGAGGTTTTTGTTTTGTTTGTGGAAAGCCAGGACACTTTGCACCTAAATGCAGGCATAGGGCGAGAAACGAAAATCCTCCTAAGGCAAACGCCAACTTGGCTGATGCTGGTGGAGATGATAATGAGGATGACGATGTCATTGCTGCTGTCGTTTCTCTAGTCAATATGGCAACTGATGTGAACAAGTGGGTGGCAGATTCTGGAGCCACCAAGCACATCTGTGCTAACAGAGAGGTTTTTACCTCCTACACTGCCGTAGGGGAAGGAGAAGAACACATCTATCTGGGTGACTCACATCCTGCCCCAGTTGCGGGGAAAGGGAAAGTTCTTCTCAAGCTCACATCGGGAAAGACTTTGGCTCTCACAAATGTGCTTCATGTGCCTAATATAAGGGCAAACCTGATTTCTGTTGGTGTTCTGATGAAGCATGGTATCAAAGTGACCTTTGAATCTAATAAGATTGTTCTTACCAAGAACAACATTTTTGTTGGAAAGGGATATTATGATCATGGACTTTTTGTACTCAACACCGTTGATTTCAATAACAATGTTTCTACTTCTGCTTACTTGATTCATTCTTATAATATGTGGCATGCTAGACTAGGACATATTAATTTCCGCATGTTATTAAATTGCAACGTCTTGGCATGATTTTGATTAGTGATAAACAACATAGTAAATGCGATGTGTGTGTTGAATCCAAATTAACAAAGAAATCATGTCCCCCGGTACAACGCGAATCTGAGTTACTTAGTTTAATTCATACGGACCTAGGGGATTTAAAACAAACTCCAACTAGGGGCGGAAAAAATTATTATGTGACGTTTATAGATGATTTTCCGCGATACACTAAGGTATTTTTATTAAAACAAAAAGACGAAGCATTTGAAGCTTTTCTTTCATATAAAGCCGAAGTAGAAAACCAACTAGATAGGAAGATTAAATGAGTTAGATCCGATCGTGGAGGAGAGACATATCTTTTAATGAATTTTGTGAAAAGGAAGGTATAATACATGAAACAACTCCCCCTTATTCACCTGAATCTAATGGCATAGCCGAAAGGAAAAATAGAACCTTGAAAGAGATGATGAATGCTATGTTAATTAGTTCTAGTGCGCCAAATAACTTGTGGGGTGAGGCTATCTTAACTGCATGTTTTATACAAAATAGAACTCCTCATAGGAAAACCGGAAAGACCCCCTATGAACTATGGAAAGGTTATCAACCTAACTTAAAATATTTAAAAGTGTGGGGGTGTTTAGCTAAAGTTATGCTGCCTGATCCTAAGAAAAGAAAAATTGGTTGCAAAACCTCTGATTGTGTTTTTATAGGATATGCTGAACATAGCGCCGCTTATCGATTCCTTGTTGTGAAAAGTGACGTTTTAGAGAAAAATACTATTATGGAAACAAAAAATGCTGAATTCTTTGAAAATATATTTCCTTTGAAGCATAATAGTATATCTAGACAACCATTAGTAACTACTAATGATGAAACTCGTGAGGAACCGTATGAAGAATTAAGGAGAATTAAAGACCAAGAAAAGAAACATCCTTCGGAAATGATTTTTATACTTATCTTGTTGAAAAAGATCTCGAAACTTTTTCTGAAGCAATTTCTTCTTCTGAGTCGAAATTTTGGAAAGAAGCTATTAAAACTGAAATAGATTGAATTTCCAAATGTAAAACTTGGACTTTAGTTGATTTACCACCTGAAGCAAAACCAATAGGATGCAAGTGGATTTTCAAAAGAAAATATAACCCCGATGGGTCTTTTGATAAATATAAAGCTAGATTAGTAGCAAAAGGTTTTTCTTAAAAACAAAACATTGATTATTTTGATACTTTTTCTCCAGCAACAAGAATTTCTTCTATTAGAGTTTTAATAGCTTTGGCTTCTATCCATAAACTTGTTATTCACCAAATGGATGTTAAAACCGTTTTTTTGAACAGTGACTTAGAAGAAGAAATTTACATGACTCAACCCGAAGGATGTATAGTTTCTGGTCAAGAGAACAAAGTATGCAAACTCCTTAAGTCCTTATATGCTTTAAAACAAGCACCAAAACAATGGTACGAAAAGTTTGACAAAACTTTGATTATTGATGGTTTCTCCACAACTGATGTTGATAAATGTGTTTACACTAAAACTGTGTGTGGAGAACATGTGATTATATGCTTGTATGTAGATGACATGCTCATTTTTGGTACTTGTCCTGATATTGTTACTAGAACAAAATCTTTTCTCTCATCTAGTTTCGATATGAAAGATATGGGTGAGGCAAATGTAATATTAGGAGTTAGAGTCATCAGGGAAGGTATAGCATTATACTATCACAAGATCATTATGTGGAAAAACTTCTTAGAAAGTTTGGTCACTATAACTCTACCCCTTTGAGTACCCCTTATGAAGCTAACTCACACTTGAAGAAAAATAGAGGTGATCCTGTTGACCAACCGCAGTAGGCTCCCAGCCCAAGTAATTGGGAGCCTACTGCATTTAATGAACTTTTCTCGACCAGACATTGCATTCGCAGTCGGTCGTCTGAGTAGGTATACTCATAACCCTGGTCAGGATCATTGGAAGGCAATTGCTCACCTTATGCGATATTTGAGAGGTCCCACGAATTATGGTGTTACTTATAGTGGATTTCCCGCAGTATTGGAAGGATACTGCGATGCTAACTGGATATCTGATTCAGATGAGACAAAATCCACTAGTGGTTACATTTTGTCACTAGGTGGGGGTGCGGTAACTTGGAGGTCAGCCAAACAATCCATTATTGCTAGATCGACTATGGAGTCGGAATTTGTAGCTCTGGAGTTGGCTGGTACTGAAGCTGAATGGTTGAAGAACCTTTTAGCTGGAATTCCTTTGGGAATAAAACCGACACCATCAGTGTCAATACATTGTGATAGTCAGTCGGCAATAACCGTTGCAAAGAATAAGACCTATAATGGCAAAAATAGACATGTGCAATTAAGACACAATGTTGTCAAACAATTGCAAAAATATGGAGCAATATCGATCGATTATGTGAAGTCTGAAGTGAATTTGGCCGATCCTCTGACAAAACCCCTAGGGAAGAAACTGATATATGAGACATCGAGGGGAACGAGACTAAAGTCAATTGAAATTAAGAAGTGATGGTAACCCAACCTTTGTGGTTGGAGATCCCATGAATAAAGTTGAATGTGGTAAAAACAAGTCACTTCTTGATATTGCTAGCACTGAAAATTAATTCAAGTAATTAATTTTATTGTTGTCCATTCCTATGGTGTTTATTGTGATAGTGCTAGACTGCAGGGTTAAAAGGATAAGCTTAAAGCTTTTAATGATTTTCATAGCTCTTATGGGTGGTGTATGACTTGCAGCATACACTTGATGAAATCACCTATATGAGTGTCAAGTGGGGCCGCTTGCATGAGATCCTGGCGTGATCTCTAGAGCACTCATGAATACCGAGCACGCGCACGGCCTAGTAACGCAACACCGCGGAAACAACAAGAATTGTGGGGATGTAATGTGATGGTAAAACCTCTAACATATAATATGTGTCTTGGGTTCCATAGCTTGCTAAACCAATTCACTATATGTTATGTTTTATCTGTCTAGGATTGGTTCCATAGCTTGCTATACAGCTCCGATGCATTACATCTACGATGTTAACCCAGGAAACTTCTTTTTCGTTATTCACTTCTAAACTTTTGAAATATGTGGGGGATTGTTGTAAATTTTGTGATATTTCAAAGTTTCTGAGTGAATTTTGTGAAACAATAATTTATGAAATATTATTTTGATATATGTAATCTCGGTTTTGTATCAGCCTATTCGAATATGCACAGTTTTGGTCAAAATGATTTGCAAAGTAACTTTGTAACGGATAATTCATTTCGTAACTGAAAATTAAATCTTGTTTATTTCGTAACTGCAAATTAAACCAAATTAATCTCAGCTTTATTACAATTGTTTTGTAAAGGGCATTGACTGGTTTTTAATCCGCGGCTAACTCATAAGCCTATATAAAGGTGCTCCAGTAGCACTTGAGAGGGAACAAAAAAAAAAAGAATTCGATTTCAGTCTTCTAAATATCACTATCCTGGGTTCATCTCCTGTTGCATATCGTGTTATTCTTGCTAGTTCGGATACCTCAGTTGCTGCTGCAATCTGAGACGAGACCAGTTGTACCTCGGGGAATTTGCGCTGTAGAGGCGAATAAATTCTTCAGGGCAGTCGCAAGGCGCCTCCGGTTGTTTTACTAACATTTCTTTTGTTCGCAGATTTGGTTCGCAACATCTCTGTCTCTTTGCATATTCGACTACATCTGTCTCTGCAGATTCGACTACATCTGTCTCTGCAGATTCGACTACATCTGTCTCAGCAGATTTGATTCGACTACATCTGTCTCAGCAGATTCGACTACATCTGTGTATTTGCAGATTCGACTACATCTGTCTCAGCAGATTCGACTACATCTGTCTTTGCATATTCGACAACACTTGATGCTCTAATAGGATCACCTACAGCATAACCATCAAAATTTCATGACAATGGTTTAGTGTTAGTTTATGAATCATTTGTGATGGTATATATTGTGAAAGATCTCATGATATTCTTGTTAGTCATTAAAACTATGGGTGTTCAGAGATTTGGGTGGACTAGCTCAACTCGGCGACTCAAACCCAAAGCAACCCATATTTCACTCAAATCTACTTATGTTCGGATCCAAATTTAACCAGCCCATTTAAACCTAAGAGTGTTGGGTTCACAATTTTTGGAACCCATGAACCCAACCAAGTGGCGTTGGATGTATTTTTCATTGTTAAAGTTAGGTCAATTGGTTAATTTTTACAAGTGTAGAATTAAGAACCCCTAATTAAGAAACGTGTCAATTGGTTATTCCCAGACACTTTTCTAAAGTGTAGATGAATTTTAAGCATTGAATGATGTGTTTTATTCCATATATAAGTGCTAAAATTTAGGTTTAAATATATTTTTCGTCCCTGTAAATATAACAATTTTTTAAATAAGTCTCTGCAATTTTTTTTTTAAAAATATATGTAAACATATTTAAAAATTTAATAGTTGTTTAATTAATCAAATATCACAAGTGTGTTCATTAAAATACAAATTATTTTGAATCTAAAAAGGACTTTTTTCCTTCACCACCTATCAATCCAACTCATCTTGCTCAACCCAACTTTTATTGGCTCATTTTTGTGCTAAAAGTACAAGTTGGGTACCCAAATTAAGCTAATAAAAATTGATTGGGTTGAGTATCTAGTTTAGTCAAACCTGACCTAACATGACTCTGGAATGGATAAAATAAATAAATTAGTATTAATTTATAAATAATATTATGTCTTTTTCTCTCATACTAGATTTGTCCCGTTCATGGAGAGGAATTCCACCCATATGGAATACCCCTAATCAAATTTCATTTGCTATACACATAAGGATGAGAGTGACACTTTGATTATCTCCAATTAATATGATTGCAAGAAGGAAGAAGTTAATACAATTCGTTTTCTTCTTTTGATATTATTAGTATGCAATTAATTGATTGCTCATTTAGATGATTACTTGTGTAATCACATTCTATTTTTAATGTATACTTGGAGTAGAGCTATGCTATATGATAGGAAGACTTTCATGTAGGAATTGTAAGAATAATGATGTGGTTCGCTTTTAAGCGTTTACCACTAGTAGAAAAAGGGGCGAAAATAAATGGAGTAACCAACATGTCCCTCTTTTAAAATTCTCATGAACTATTGTGGAGCTTTTTTTTCTTCAAGAACAAAATTCAATTGCATGATTTTCATGGGTCAATTTATCCCTTGTAACATAGATTTTTCTCTCAATTTCTCTTTACATGTCGACTCTTTCTCCCGGTTTGATGTACGTGTATGTATCAGCCACCAAGTAAATGAATTATAACTTTAGAATGACTAAGAAATGACCCCAACTTCTTTGGTAAAGTCCCTCTCTTTCTCTCTATCCAGGACCATATATGGTACTACTAGTTGGTGTCGGTTCTTTATTTCTTTGTTGGTTGTTTTTATATCTGTTGCAGGATTATGCAGAGAGTGGTCCTTTACCATAATGTTAAATTCAATCAGACAACACGAATGGGTAATACGAGCTATCTAGCAAGTAATCTGCCCCTAAATTTTCCTCCCCACCTCGGTAACTAACTACACTATACTCTTTCATTTAGAAATGTTCATGTCGGTTTGGAATGAATTTACTCTTTTGAGTCTTCTCAAAGAGCAATGTTATTTAGCCACAATGTTCAAACCAAAAATAGCCAAAAACCAAGTTACAACACCAATTAACCAAGTTTTATAGGTCATTAACCAACCCGTTTTTCACAGTTTTTAGTCAATGACCTAGAAAACTGTGAAAAAGCAGGTTGGTTAATGGCTTATAAAACTTGGTTAATTGATGTTATAACTTGGTTTTTGGCTATTTTTGGCTGGAACATTTTGGCTAAATAACATTACTCTTTCTGAAATTCGTTTTCTAAAACAATTACATTTATTTGGGTTGGTTTCGATTTTGCACTTTTCCTACAAAATCCAAACTAAACTAACTTGTTATAGGATGAATTAGTTTGAACAAATTTTTTAATATTTTAAAATATAAAAAACCACTTTTCAGTGTAATATTCCAACACTTTTAAATAGTCAACTAAATTCTAAAATTTTAAAAATACGCTAACTCAAACTCAAGTTCATCAATAGTCATCCAATCTAAAGTATTAAAATGTTATAACTTAGTCATAAATTACAAAGGTAAAAAGTGTAAGTAAATAGTATTTCGTGTTTTTAAAATAGTCATCTGATATACTTAGGCTATGTTCGACAATTCTCATCCACTAGCGGATGACACATTAAAAAATTTAGATTTGTTTGGAAAGCATTAGCATTTTAATGTTTTTTCAAACACAACTTCAAGTAGTTTTTTATTTTATAGCGTATCACTTTTTTTATCATATTTGTTGAGGCAAAATCCCTAATTAGTTTTGATGATTAACAAACTTCAAATGTGAGAAGCTTAAGTTATCTGATTTCATATGCCGCTAATGTTTCTTCTTGAGTGAACAATAAGAACAGGTATAAATCAAGTAATTCTCAAGAAGGTATATGTATGCTTATGAGAAGCATCATATTTGAGAAGACTTAAGACAAGTTGTTCACATGGCCTTAAGAAAAAAAGGCTTCTCTCGACAAGATCAAAGATCAAGACCAAATGGGTAAACTTGAGAAAGATCATCTTGAGAAGAATCATTTCAATCTGTGTCAACATAAGAAGGGTAATCAGAAGGATCAACTCAAGAAGCATCATGACAGAACCAACAAAAGAAAGGCTCTCAGAAGTATAGAGATGAGAATCATCAGATGAGAAGCATCAGAGGAGAAGCTTCAACACAAGAAAAGTCAAGTTGAGAAGCATCATGACTAGAAGAGTCTTCATCAGAAGGGTCATGATGAGAACGGTCAAGTTGAGAAATGTCACTTCACAAATATCTTCATAAGAAGCATCAACTTGAGAAGCATCATCTCTAGAAACTGTCATAGTTGAGAAGAGTCATAGTTGAGAAGAGTCATGACAGTTGGTAACTGCTGTCTTCTGCAGAAAAGCAGAAAAACAGCTGTCTTAAAAAGCAAACAGCCTTGCAACGGCTATAAACAGCTACAAACGGCTATATTCTTTTGCCAACGACTCTTTTCTATGGTCCAGAGGATATTACACAATATTTCAGCTATAAATAAACACATCTGGCCATCGTTGATCTGTGTGAGAACACTTCGAGCTCAAAACTTCCAACCTTCTCAAGTGTCAAATTTTTCTCTCATCCGTACTCAGCTGCTCCTAAACTGAAGGGATTCAATTTATCTCTGAGTATGTATTTTTTATTCTGTTGTAATGTCTGTTGAAAACACCATTTGTATCAACCAAGCTCCAGAAATCCAACAAACCCACACACCAAACAGAAAATCTGTAGGGGAACCTTCTCAAGTGGCATGTGTTGCTGTAGGACTTGAGAAGTGAGTCGCTTCTGTGTTAGAGGCTGCCTAATAGATCAGAAGGATTGTATTAGGTGTGAAAACAGTAGGTGGAGCTGTGTGAAGAAAACTACCAAGAGAACTTTTAGCTTAGGGAGGTTGTAAAAGTTGTAAACTATTTGGAAAATAGTGGAAACACTTACAGGGAGTGAGCAGTGGACGTAGCCCAGGGTTTTGGGTGAACCACTATACATCATTGTGTTATTTACTGCTTTTTCTGAGTAGCTTTACACTGTGAGACAAAACACTCCTCCTAGAGTTGATTTTTGAAAATTGAGAAGACAGCATGCTGACCCTTCTCTGCTAAAAACTGTTTTATTTAAAACACAGGTTTCATCCCTTCTCACATCTCTCCTAAGCTTGTAAAAAGTGTAATGCCTCTTAAAAAGCTTTGAACGTTACAATATCACTTTATATTAAAAACTTTGAACGTTACAATATCACTTTATAACACACAATCTCTTATCATAATGCTGTGCTGAAAATCAATATCTGAGAGCAAGTTCTGAGGATTAAACTTACTGACCCTTCTCAACTCTGTTACATAGTTGAGAAGACAGTTTTTCATAAACCTTCTCAACTTACTATCATAGTTAGGAAGACTATTTTCATTCACCTTTCTCAACTAATAACACTCACTATCTTAATATCTAATCATGCTTGTGAAGATATTTATCTTGTTTCAAGTTATTTTTAAAAGGGTCACAATTCCAACCCCCCTTCCTTGTGACACTTATTGACTTCAATTGGTATCAAAGCTCGGCCTCTAGGTTGAGCACACTCAACAGTGTGAGAGGAAAAGATCTTGGAAGAAGTCATGGCCAAACCAAATTCTGTAGCCTTCCTACCAGAAGGTGCTTCATCAAACAGGCCACCTGAGTTCAATGGAGAACACTACTATTACTGGAAAAGTCAAATGAAGTTGTTCCTTGAATCTCAAGACACTGACATATGGGAAATTGTTGAGAATGGTCCATATGTTCCTACTGTGGCTGGTCCAGTACCAAACAGTCGCATTCCTAAGCCAAAGGCTGACTGGACTGCTGATGAGAAGCATCATGTAATACAAAATGCTAAAGCAAAGTACTATCTAACTTGTGCTTCGGGAAGAGCAGAATGTGACAAAATAGTAGGGAAGGAAACTGAAAAAGAAATATGGGATACTTTGGAAACTGCTCATGAAGGAACTGATCAAATTAAAGGGCATGCTCATCCATGAATTTGAAATGTCCAAAATGTCAGAAGAAGAAACTATTGATGAAATGTTCAGCAGGTTCACCACCATCATCAATGGGTTAAATGCTCTGGGAAAAACATATCCAAATGCTGAGAAGGTTAGAAAACTCTTGAAATGTCGTCCAAAAGCTTGGAGACCAAAGAAGACTGCCATAGAAGAAGTAAAAACACTGTCATCACTTGATATTGATCACTTGCTGGGCTCACTGAAAATCCATGAACAAGAACTCATGGAGGAATTACATCCAAAAAGAAAGGCAGTTGCTCTAAAAGCTTCTCAGAAGGAAGAAAACCCTTCTCAGAAGGAAAATCAATGGCACTAAAATCTTCTCAAGAAATGGATGATGAGGAACAAGAAACTGAAGATGATACAGATGGAGAAGAACTAGCTCTTATATCTAAAAGAATCAACAGATGGTTAAAAAGAAGAGGAAAACCTCAATTCAGAAGGGACACATTCAAAGGAGAAGGAAGCAAACAAAAAATAACTTGCTATGAGTGCAAGAAACCTGGCCACATAAAACAAGATTGCCATCTGCTCAACAAAAAGGGATCAAGAAAATTCTCACCTAAGAAGAAAGCCTTAATGGCCACTTGGGATGATTCAGAAGAGTCATCAAGTGAGCATGAAGAGGAAGAAGCCAATCTCTGTCTCATGGCCAGGAGCTGAGCTAGAAGAGGTATATGATTCTGAACCCTTAAAATGTGAATTTTGCATAGAAGTTGAATCCTCCTTTGATAGTATGTTATATGATTCAAATATTCTTTCTCAGAAATGCATGTTTTTCAAAGATCAGTTATGTGTTTTGAAAAAGGAAAATGAGGAGCTGAAATCACAAAATGAAAGAATGGGAAAAACAATTCACACTTTACAAAAATCCCATTTCAATTTATCAAAACAATTCAAGCTTCTCAACTTAAAAATATCAGAAAAACCAATTGTCTATAACTTAGAACTTGAAAATGAAAAAACAAGGTTAAGAAAACAAATTAGTAATTTGACAAATGAGCTTATGATTTGTGCACAGAATCTTGAAGCTTTTCAAGTGAATCTAACTCCCCTTGAGAAGGATCAGATATATAAGAAGGGTAACAGAAAACCCAAAGTAAAATTCTCAAGATGCAAACAATCTGGACATCACATTTCAGTTTGTAGCAACAAGCAAAAAGATCCCATAAATGTAAAGACTAACCCTCAAGGACCCAGAAACAAATGGGTACCTAAATCTTTGTCAAATCTTAATGCAGGCATGCCTCATAGCATCAAGAAGAAAACTGTGGTACCTAGACAGTGGATGCTCAAGGCACATGACAGGGGAGAAGGATAAATTTCTCTCCTTGGAGAGCTTTGATGGAGGACTTGTCATGTTTGGCAATAATTACAAAGGCTTCATCAAAGGAGTAGGTACAGTAGGTAAAATAAACTCTGCTCAGATTCAAAATGTTCAATTTGTGAAATGATTGAAACATAACTTACTCAGTGTAAGTCAGCTATGTGATTCTGGACATGAAGTAACTTTTAAATCTGATGTATGTAGAATAAATAGTTTAGAATCTGGAAAAACAGTTTTTACTGGTCATAGAACAAACAACCTCTATAGCATCTGTCTTGATGATCTACCAGATCAAATGTGTTTAATTTCAAAAGAAGATGATACGTGGATGTGGCATAGGAGATTTGGTCACATTAGCATGAAAACCCTTTCGAAATTGTCCAAACTTGATTTAGTCAGAGGACTTCCAAAGATCAAGTATGAGAAGGACAAGTCATGCGAAACACGCATTCAAGGAAAGCATGTTAAATCATCTTTTAAACCTATCAACATGATATCCACTCAAAGACCTTTGGAACTTCTGCACATGGATCTTTTTGGCCCCACTAAGCATGCTAGCCTAAGTGGAAAAAGATATGGCTTTGTTATAGTTGATGATTATTCTAGGTTCACATGGGTGATTTTTCTAAAACACAAAGATGAAGCATTTGAAAGTTTCAAAACATTTTTTAAGAAGGTTCAGAATGAGAAGGGTTCTAACATTGTTGCAATTAGAAGTGACCATGGAGGAGAATTTGAAAATGCTTTCTTTAAAACCTTTCTTGAAGAGAATGGTGTGTCTCACAACTTCTCTTGTCCAAGAACTCCTCAACAAAATGGCGTAGTTGAAAGAAACAACAAAACATTGCAAGAAATGGATAGAACATTGCTCAATGACTCAAAAATTGAAAAATACTTTTGGGCTGAAACAGTAAATACTGCTTGCTACATTCTGAACAGAGCAAAAATTAGAAAAACTCTAAACAAAACCCCATATGAACTATGGAAAGGTAAGAAGCCTATTATCTCTTATTTCCATGTATTTGGCTGTGACTGCTATGTTTTAAATAACAAGGACAATTTAGGAAAGTTTGATGCTAAGTCTGACCCTGCATTATTTTTGGGATATTCTCTCACATCAAAAGCATATAGAGTGTTCAATCTTAGGACTAAAGATGTTGAAGAAAGCATGCATGTTATGTTTATTAAAACTAACAGTTCAACAGAGAGAAATGAAGATGATGAAATAAATGCTGAGAAAACAGATGAGAAGGGTGATGAATTAAATGAGAAAGCTGAAACTGAGTCAGCACCCAACCTTTCTCAAACTCTAGATAACCCAACCAGCCAACCAACTCAAGCTTCTGAGCTACCAAGAAGTTGGAGATTAGTAACTCACCATCCTCAAGAGCAAATCATTGGTGAAACTTCTGAACCAGTGAGGACCAGAAGTTCATTTAGAAGAGAAGCTTCTCAAAATGCCCTGATCTCAAAAATAGAACCAAAGAACATCAATGAAGCAATTATTGATGAATCATGGGTAGAAGCTATGCAAGAAGAACTTGCTCAGTTTGAGAGGAATGAGGTATGGAACCTGGTCCCATCTCCAAACATCAATCAGTTATTGGCACAAAATGGGTTTTTAGAAACAAGATGAATGAGAATGGTAAGGTCATCAGAAACAAAGCAAGGTTAGTTGCTCAAGGCTACAACCAACAGAAAGGTATTGATTATGATGAAACATTTGCACCTTTTGCTAGATTAGAAGCCATCAGAATACTTCTTGCTTATGCTGCTCATAAAGATTTCAAACCTTTTCAAATGGATGTCAAAAGTGTTTTTCTAAATGGATTTCTAAATGAGGAAGTGTATGTACACTAACCTCCTGGTTTTATTGATGAAAAACATCCAGACCATGTTTTCAAACTAACTAAAGCTCTCTATGGTCTTAAACAAGCTCCTAGAGCTTGGTATGAGAGGCTTAGTACCTTTCTGATCAGAAATGGTTTTTCAAGAGGAAAAATTGATGTTACCCTTTTTAGAAAAACTCTCAAAGCTGAATTACTAATTGTTCAAATTTATGTTGATGACATCATCTTTGGAGATACTAATGAAAAGCTTTGTAATGACTTTGGAAATCTAATGAAGAGTGAGTTTGAAATGAGTTTGATGGGTGAACTAAGATACTTTCTTGGTTTACAAATCAAACAAGTTAAGAAGGGTATCCTTATTTCTCAATAGAAATATATCAAAGATCTTCTTAAGAAATACAAAATGAGTGATGCAAAAGCTATGGCTACCCCAATGCACCCTTCTGCAAGTATTGTAAAAGATGAGAAGGGTAAGCCTGTTTCTGAAAAGGAGTACAGAGGCATGATACGATCTCTATTATACCTCACTGCAAGTAGATCAGACATAGTCTTCTCAGTAGGACTGTGTGCTAGATTTCAAACTGCTCCAAAAGAATCACATCTTACTACTGTCAAAAGGATTTTCAGATATCTTGTTGGAACACCTAATCTTGGTCTGTGGAACAAAAAGAAAACACATTTTGAGCTTATAGGGTACTGTGATGCTGACTATGTTGGAGACAAAATTGAAAGAAAAAGCACAAGTGGTTCTTGTCAAATGCTTAGGGAATCACTCATCTCATGGTCATGTAGAAAACAAAGTACAATTGCCCTATCAACAACAGAAGCTGAATATGTCTCAGTTGCTGACTTCGGCTCTCAAATTCTATGGATCAAAAATCAACTTGAAGACTACTCTTTAAGTTATTCAGGTATTCCAATATTCCGTGATAATACTAGTGCTATAAATTTGTCCAAAAATCCCATTCAGCATTCTAGGTCAAAGCACATTGATATTAAACATCATTTCATTAGAGATCGTGTGCAAATGAAAGACATTGAACTTGTTATTGTGGATACTAAACATCAGCTAGCTGATATTTTTACTAAACCCCTCTTAGAGGAAAGTTTTAGTTACATTAAAAGCATGCTTCATATCATTGAAACCCCCTCAGATGAGAAGGGTCGTGACCAGCAACCTTCTCAACCATGAGAAGGGTCATAACCCTCAACCTTCTCAACTATATATTGAGAAGGGTCATCAGATACATATGACCATAAAAATACAAAAAGATTTTATGTTGTGTGTTATTTGTTTCATCTATTGTTCGCATTTATATTGTTTGTGTGCTTTATTCTTTTGTCTTAGGTTAGTTGTATTAAAAAATTCCCAAAAATAGGAACCTAGCCGTTTCAACGGCTCTTATCTCTTTCGTCTCTCTCCAATCTAAATGTGTCTTGTCCAAACGGTTACACATCAGTCAAGAACCTCTTAACCGTTGGACAATATTTGCTCTGAAGTAATTAAAAGGCATTACTTCATCCTCTTTCTCTCTTATTAACTCACGAAACGGTCATTGTTCTTTTCCAAAAATCCCTAAGTTAGCAAATGGTGAGAACCAAAAACACTGAACCCATTTCAACGTACTCTGATTCGAAATCACTAGAGACAGATCCTAGAATTCCTAACTTCATTCTCGTTGGTCCATCTCAGAAACCCGTTGACGTAAAACCTCTGAAATCACGCCCTGAAAAGATGAAACACACTCCAAGTGGAAATCCAAGAAGATCAATGCGAGTTAAGTTTCATTCCGCCTCTAAAAACACTACTGGTACTTCCCCAGATGCTCCTATTAATGTTGAACATCACGAAAATCCTGAAGACAAAACAGAGCATCCAGTAGTTGCAGAACAGAAGGTTGAATCCTCTCAACCAGTTGCGAAGTCTACTAAAAAGGTTCAAGCGAAGAGAAATATGGACAAAGGAAAGAAGTTTGAAGTCCCTCTTCCTCCAAGTGGTAAGAAGGGTCAACCACTCAAGAAAAGGAAGAAACCAGAAAAGACAAAATGGGCTTCAAAACCCATTGTCTCTGGAATAGTTTACTTACCTGAAGAGATTGGAAAATGTGGTTGGAACATTACTCCATTTCTCGTTCAATAGAAATGGGAAAGGTTGATAGCTTTGGATGATTTGGTCTACAAAGAAAGGGTAAGAGAATTCTTTGCCTATGCTACAATCAAATATGATCCTCCACAAATCACCACTTGGGTCAAAAACAAAGAGTTTACTAATCCTCCATCTCTCTTGGAAGAGCTCTCAACATACCAGATCAAGGAACTCAAGTCTATGATGAATCCTGGTATAAATTGATGGTAGAAGAAGTCAAGACCACCCTTCTCAAAGATCCTTCTCTCCCTATAACAGCTCCAAATCTAAAAGACATGACTAGAATCCTTCACCATATCTGCTCACACACTCTTCTTCCTAGGGATGGTTCATTTGAGAAAGTTACTACTGGTGACTGTATAATTCTATATCATCTTATAACTAACACACCCATAAGTCTTCCCTTTCTCATGATTCATCACATGATACATGCAATTAGGGTATATAAAACATCCACTTCCTTACCCTATGGAAAGGCTCTAACTAGAGTGTTCAATCATTTCCTGTCTGACATTCCTGGTGATGAGGGTAGCATAGAGAAGAAAATCTTCATAGCCAAGAATCTGAAACTCACGGGGATGGAAGTTACCACTGAAGAAGATAGGAAGAAGAAGAAACAGAAGACTAAGTCAAAAGCTAGTGTGTCCACAGAGGTGGAAACAGAATAATCACTTGTTGAAGTAATAAGAAGGGATACAAAAAGCAAGAAAAAGAATGATCCTAATCCACAAGAGAAGAAAAAGGCTTCTGAGAAAGTTTTTGAGATGGAGACAGAACCTTAGAAGGATGAAAGAGTTGAGACAAATGATCCTGAGAAGGATCAAGAAAGACTTGGTGAGAAGGATGACTGTTGTCTCACAGTCATATGTATAATGTTGTTCAGTTTTAAAACCAAAATTGCTGTTATTTGATTGTATCTCGGTCTATTGTCAGGGGATTTAGCGTAGTTTTAGATTAATGTATTAGGATTGCATTGTAAGATATTTCCCCCATCCTTAGCTCCAATTGCAGTGGAAAACCTTCAGTTTGATGTGGCGTTAACTAGCGAACCAGACACTTGCCTAGTGACGCAGCAGAGAAAAGAAGGAGAAGGTTCGGGTAGTCTTCGCGTCGCGATACAGAAGCTACGCGTTGCGAAGCAGTTTTTTTTAGCCTCATCGCGTTGCGTCGCGACGGTTACCTGAAAGTTAGCGTTTTATGCGAAGTTCAGAGGAGAGGAGGGCACTTCGTCTTGGATGAGAGAATAGGGTTTTGAGCAGCAGCAAGGGCCGATTTTGGGAGCTTCTCTACACTTGGGAACAAGGAATTGAAGGATCTCATGTACTCCTCTTTGTGTAATTCATTCTAAATCTTATCTTTTATTCCTTTAATGGTGTGTAACTAATCTTCTAGGATTAGGATGAGATGAATCTCTCCAAAACTATCATGTGAACCCTTGCTATGATCAATTCGATTATTATTCAGTTTAACAATTGCCTTTACCTCCGTTCTTACAGCTTTACAATAATATCTGTTGTACTGATTTAGGGTTTATGTTCACCATTGGAAAATGGGTATGTTCGCCTGATCTTGGGGTTTTAGGTCACAAATGTGATGATCATAGGAATGAGATTGTGTTTGTGAATTCGTTAATTCTCGTGTTCAATGCTTTGTCTATTGTTGATTCACTCAAGGAATTAGGGTTTCACATTAGGAAAAAAGGGGTTTCGAGGCAAGAGATTGTCCTTAATCTGATAATTGAATTGAATCTGTGAAATTGGGTAATTATATTGAAATTGATCGAAGGTTTAGTACATGATAGCATAGGAGAGAGGATTCGATTCCTAATCGTTTTACTCTCAGATTTTATTTACCAATATTCTGTCTCGGTTACTATAAATTACAAACTTGTTAATTCGCTTCACGCCTAAGAATTACCACACTTTCTTAGTGGATAATTGTTATACCCCAATTTTGTCCGTCTTCTTTTTCTAGTTTTAGTCATTTATTTTACTTAAATCGTGTTTTGAAGTCGCGTGATTACGAGAATTATCAGTATGGCGTCTCAGTTACTAATCCTGGTCAATTTCAATGACCCTGTTCGACTAAATCGAAATACCGTTGTTTTAAATTAGGCATGCACGCGAAGGATTGATCGTTTCGTGCGTTCTTCAATTTAATCTTCGTATTTGGGATTTAGTCGAACTTAATTGGGACTAACAAAGTCATTTTTCTCGCGATTGGGCTTGTCGTTTCAATTTGGGCTTAAGAATGCAATTCCAAGTTAATTTTTAGCGTTTTTAGTTAACAGGCCCATTTTTCTATTTTTGGGCCTCGTTTTAGCGTATTTGTTTAGTCCGGCCCGTTCTCGTCTTTGTATTTGGCCCGACTCCTTTTTCTTGTTATTAATCTTATTTTGTTTATATAATTTATTTAAGCAATATAGTATCAAAAAAAATGTGTCAAAAAAAAAATCTATTTAATTGTTATTACAGTATAGAAGTGTCCAAATGTCCAAAAAATACAAAAAAAATTACATCAAAAAAGGCCCAAATGGCCAGATCCGAAAATGTAAATAATAATAGGCAGCAGCAGCAGATTTAGGGTTTCCAGCAGCTGCTCCCCAAGCTGCTGGGCCTGGGTCGATCCGTTCCAAAACCTGAAAAAACAGCTAATTCAAATTAGCAGCTAAAAAAAAGAAGGGGGAGGTTGAGTCAGTCCTGAGTCAGCTACTAGCTGTCCAGGAGACAATGCAATTAACCAGAGAATCAAGAAATTAATTTTCGGTTCCAGATATTGCTATAAAATGCTAATCCGAAAACCAAATCAGGGACAGACAGAAATTCACACAGAAAAATCCATACGAAATTTAGAGATATTCAGGGTAAAGAAGCGGCAAAAATCCAGAAACATAAACAGTCAAACAGAGTAGAAGCAGTAGCAGTGAGGCAATAGTGAGCAGAACAATTCGGTAACCACATAAGAAGAGACCAAACAGAGGCTGGAAAAAGAGGTTGGTGTTCCTGGAAATTTCGTTTTTATTAAGTTTAGTGCATAATAGGTTTTAGTTGCTCAACTAATAAACTAATAAGCTGGGACTAGTAGCAACCCAGATCAAAACAACGCATATATGTTTTTTTTAAAAAAAAAAGGGGAAATCAAATGTAGTAAGTTTTAGTTTTGCTGTCCGTAAATAAGATCCTAAATTAGTACTGTGTATATGAGTTAGCAAATCATGAACACATTAGGTTTTTTAAGTCAGTATTGTATAGAATATATTTAATTTGAGACAAATCAAAAAATAAGAAAAGCAGAAACAGACATATGAAGGAGCAGATAAGAAAAATATATATAAAAAAAAAAGAGAGAAGCGAAACCTTGCCTGCTAGTTCCGGCCACCGTAGACGGTGGCCGTCCGCCTCAAACCGCCGTCATCCTCCCCCTCTAGGTAGCCTTGGAAACCGAACCAGAAGCAAATGACCACCGTACGGTGGTCATCTCCGCCGTTATCCCCTTCGCGTCGCCGTATGATTCGTCGTCACCATCGCACGTGACCGGAGATGGTCCGGCCTGACCTCCTCCCTCCACCGTAACCGTCACCACCATCGTTGAGCCAAGCCTTTTCTGTCACCGCCGCTAGAGACACCCCCTCTCGTTTGATCTCTGCCCGATCCCCTCACCGTCGCCGTCAACGGCGCGCCTTGAGCCGTGGCCGTATGCTCCGCTTCCTCTCCCTTCAACGCCGTCCATCACCTTCGCCGTAAACCTCGCCACCGCGTCCTCCCTCTTCTTCTTCTTCTCTCCTCCCCCATTTTCGTTCTCTCCTTCTCTCTCCCTCTCTCTTCGAAAATTCTTCTTTCTCTCTCCAAACAAAATTTTCGCACTCTCTCTCTCTCTCCAAAAGTAATGGTGCGGCGAAAAGAGGAAGAAAGGCATGAAATTAGGGTTCTGATCTCATTCCCTTTATACCTCTTCCCAATTTCCATTTTATTTTATTTTAATTTTATTTTTATTATCAGAATACTATTAACACCCCTTCAATTCATGCGCGCACCCTCCCTCACTTAAGCCCAGCTTCGCATTCTGGGCCCTCCAATGCGAACTGGGCTTCCTTTTTACACCTGCTATTAATTATACAACCCCTTGCGACTAATAATACCCTATTTTACCATTTCACCCCCCTTTCTCGTTTTTTTTTAATTTAATTTAATTCTCTTCAAGACAAAATAGTTTCTCATAAATCAAAAACTTTGTTAATAGTCTTGTGAAGCCTTTGCTTGCATGATTATCAACAATGAGGTACTAGTGGTGATCACTTGGAGCTTTTGCTCAACTGATCATCATGAATGCCTGAATTTTCCTAAAGAGTTTCACTAAATCAAAAAAAACTTTGTTTATAGTCTTGTGAAGCCTTTGCTTGCATGATTATTAACAATGGAGCGCTAGTGGTGACCACTTGGAGCCCTTGCTCAATTGATCATCATGAAAGCTTGATTTTCACAATTAAACAAGATAAAAAAACAAAAAACCTTTTTCAGGACAAGCGAGAACTACGTAGCTTTGAATTCTCCATCGCACCAGGAGATACGTAGGAGCGGGCCATGTCCCGTCAAGCGCCCTCTTCTAAAAAACCCATTTTCCCCCCTTTTTCATAATAAATAAAGACTTTCACTAAGAATTTTTCAATAAAAAGTAGAGAGGCAAAATTAAATATTTTCAGGTCAACATACGAAAACCACACATTTTAATTAAAGGTTCCCTCTCAGTAGAGAGGACGTGTGGGGTGCTAACACCTTCCCCGCGCGTAACTGACCCCCGAACCCTATTCTCTAGTTTCGCAAGACCAATCACTTTCTAAAAAAGGTTTTTCTAATACTTTCCTTAAATAAGTATTGGTGGCGGCTTCATTGTCTTAGGAAAAGTTGTGAACGAGGAAGGTTCTCCCTCAGGGGCTTTTTCGGGCGCAACAGCTGGCGACTCCACTGAGGCAAAATTAAATATTTTCAGGTCGACATATAAAAACCACACATTTAATTAAAGGTTCCCTCTCAGTAGAGAGGACGTGTGGGGTGCTAACACCTTCCCCGCGCGTAACCGACCCCCGAACCCTCTTCTCTAGTTTCGCAAGACCACTCGCTTTTCTAAAAAAGGTTTTTCTAATACTTTCCTTAAATAAGTATTGGTGGCGGCTTCATTGTTTTTTTAGAAAAGTTGTAAACGAGGAAGGTTCTCCCTCGGGGGCTTTTTCGGGCGCAACAATAATAACTCTCAATCCCTGTGGATACGACTAGTGGTCCTTACTAATTTACTATTACTTGCAACGATACGGTACACTTGCCGAAATCCTAACAAGTTTTTGGCACCGTTGCCGGGGATTGTTGATTTCATTATCAACAAGGCAAAGGAATTAATTCTTAGCGATTTTTGTCTTATATTTTCGTTTCTATCATTTTAATTCTGCTACCCAGTGACTTTGTAGGACTTGTTGACGGTTTGTTTAGTGTTTCAGAGATTTGTTTATGCGGGGCAAGAATTCACAAGATTTGTTGTTTGACCCAGAGATTGAAAAGTCAGCAAAGGAAAACCGGAAGCAAACTAAGCTAGCAAAGCAACAAGCTCAGAGAGAGTCGCGGGGCCACTCAGTTTCAACTTCTATTCCGGAAGATTCACCAACACAAGAGGTAGTAATGGCTGAAAATCCACCACCAATTCCTCCAAGGCGCACTCTCGAGGACTTTGGGAGAAGAAATCAGGGCGCTCAAGCCCACACCTTCCAACCAATGGGAGCTGTTTCATTTGACATCAAGTCTTCTGTTCTCACTGCCTTGAAATCAGAACAGTTTTCAGGATCAGATGCGGAAGACCCCAACCAACACTTGTTCCAATTCTATGAGATTTGTGGAACCACACACCCTGAGGGAGTTGATGAAAACTCCAAGAAAATGCGACTGTTCCAATTCACCTTAACGGGCCGGGCAAAGGATTGGTTAAATACGATCCCAGTAGGAGCTGTCAATACTTGGAGCAACCTTGAAAAAAAGTTCTTGGAAAGGTTCTTCCCAATCTCAAAGTTCATCAAGAAACAGGCAGAAATCTCAAATTTTGAACAAGGGGATTCAGAATCTCTGTATGATTCCTAGGAAAGATTTAAATTGTTATTAAAAAAATGTCCAGGGCACCGTATTGATGATTTTCTACAGTTGCAAACTTTTTGTCATGGATTGAGACCTCAGACCAGGATGATGTTAGATGCCTCAGCATGAGGGTCTTTAGGTACTAAAACCTAGTAGGAAGCAAAATAGCTGGTAGAAGATATGGCTTCGAATGAGTACAAGATTCAAAATGATCGTGGAGCCGTAGGTAAAAAGGGTATGTTGGAGTTGGACTCTAACAGTGATGTGTTGGCCCAACAAAAGCTAATGTCTATGCAGATTGAAGCTCTTACTAAGAAATTAACTACAGCTTGTGAAGTTAGTTGAAAAACTCAAGCAGCCGCTCAAGCAGTGCAAACGGGTGGGTGCAACTATTGTGGCAGAGAACCCCACGAGGATGATTGTGCAACTAATAGAGAAACTATTGAGCAGGCCAGTTATATGGGAAACTTTCAAAAACAAGGTGGGAACCCGTTTTCTAACACCTACAGGTTAAAACCAACAGCAGTCTCAAGCACCTGCTCACCAACAGCAGTCTACAATCCTGGGTGGAAGAATCATCCCAACTTCTTTTGGAAGAATAATAATGAGGCCTCAGGTTAAAACCAACAGCAGTCTCAAGCACCTGCTCAACAACAAAAGAACCCTTCCCGTTTGGAAGATGCTTTGACACAGTTCATGCAAATGACCAAGAATACTTTCCAATCCCAAGAACAAGCTATGAAGAATATGGAGAAAAATCATGAGGCTTCAATGAAGAACTTGGAGATTCAAATTGGTCAATTGTCGAAGCAGCTTGCTGAAACATCGAATAGTGACTTTCCTGCTAGCACAGTTGATAACCCTAAGAATGAGAGTTGCAAGGCTATTTCATTGAGGAGTGGTAAGGAGTTGAACCCCGTCGAAGTGACCCAAACCAAGCCTAGAGAGGAGAGTAGTAAAGCTGAGATGTTGAGGGAGGAGTTGAAAAAGAAACATGAAGAGGTTGAAAATGAGTTGAGTGAAAAAGAAAAAGAAAAACAGAGTGAAAAACATAAAAGTGAGATGAGAGAGAAGACCCAAGTGATCCCACCATATGTGAGGTTGCCCTATCCAACTTTGAATAAGAAGAAAGAGAAAGAGGAGCAATTCACCAAGTTCATGGCGATCTTTTCCTGTCTCCAAATCAACATTCCCTTTGCAGAAGCTTTAGAGCAAATGCCCATTTATGCAAATTTTATGAAGGAATTGTTGACCAAGAAGAGGAGATTCAAGGAAGATGAAACTGTTGCTCTAACCGAAGAGTGTAGTGCCATTATCCAAAGGAAGCTTCCTCCTAAGTTGAAAGATCCCGGAAGCTTCACCATACCCTGCACAATTGGCAACTTGACAATAGGCAAAGCTCTTTGTGATTTGGGAGCAAGCATTAATCTAATGCCCTTGTTGATGTTGAAGAAACTTGGTGGAGGTGAGGTGAAACCAACTAGAATGTCTTTGCAACTTCCTGATAGATCTATAAAGCACCCTTATGGAGTCTTGGAAGATGTTCTGGTAAGAGTTGATAAATTTTTATTTCCTGTTGATTTTGTGATTCTTGACATGGAGGAAGATACAGAGGTACCACTTCTCCTTGGTAGACCTATTTTAGCCACTGGGCGAGCCTTGATAGATGTACAACAAGGTAAGTTAATTCTAAGGTTCCAAGATGAGAATGTGACTTTTAATGTTTTTGAAGCTATGCGCCACCCGGATGACCAAGGTAAATGTTTTAGGTTTGGATGTGATTGAAGACTCAGTGCAAGAAACCTTTAGACATGATTCACCCTCTCCTCAATTAGAGAAGGTAATTGTGAACTCTATTGAGGGGTTAGATGAAAACTTGGGCAGTGAAATAAAAGACTGCATTCTACAGTTTGAAGCTTCCCAGGTAGAAAGGGTCGTCAAGAAAAAAGAAGAGTTGAGTAGGGGGGAGAGTCCAGAAAAAGGAACTCTAGAATTGAAACAACTCCCCTCCCATTTGAAGTACGTATTCCTTGGGAGTGATGATCGATATCCAGCCATCATCAGTAGTTCTTTGACCAAGTTGGAAGAGGAAAAACTGATGAGGGTGTTGAGAAGTAACAAAACTGCTTTAGGTTGGACAATCTCCGACCTTAAGGGGATTAGTCCGGCTTTTTGCATGCATAAGATCAAGCTCGAGGAAGAATTCAAACCGGTGATTCATCCACAACGAAGATTAAATCCTACCATGAAAGATGTGGTGAGGAAGGAAGTCTTGAAGCTCTTAGATGCCGGGATGATTTATCCCATTTCAGACAGTTCGTGGGTGAGTCCGGTTCATGTGGTTCCCAAGAAAGGTGGTATGACAGTGGTTAAAAATGAGAAGAATGGGCTAATTCCCACTCGCAGAGTCACAGGGTCGAGGATGTGCATTGACTACCGGAGATTAAACCAAGCCACTCGGAAGGACCACTTCTCATTACCATTCATGGATCAGATGCTGGAAAGATTAGCTGGACAAGCTTTTTATTGCTTCCTGGATGGATACTCTGGGTATAATCAAATAGCAGTTGATCCTGAAGATCAAGAGAAGACAGCTTCTACATGTCCGTTTGGCGTGTTTGCATATCGGAGGATGCCCTTTGGTTTATGCAATGCTCCTGCAACTTTTCAAAGGTGCATGCTTTTTATATTCTCTGATATGATGGAAAATGCTATTGAGGTATTTATGGATGACTTTTCTGTTTTTGGACCGTGCTATGATTCTTGTTTGTCTAATCTTGATGCAGTTTTGAAGAGATGCACCGAAACCAATCTAGTTTTGAATTGAGAAAAGTGTCACTTTATGGTTCAAGAAGGAATTGTTCTTGGCCATAAGATATCGGCAAATGTCATTGAGGTTGACCAAGCAAAAATCGAGGTGATAGAAAAGTTACCTCCTCCTCTGAATGTAAAAGGAGTGAGAAGTTTTTTAGGACACGCCGGATTCTATCGACGTTTCATAAAAGACTTCTCCAAGATTTCAAAACCTTTATGCAATCAACTTGTTAAGGAGAATGAATTCATTTTCTCCAAGATTCATTTTTGTGCTTTTAATGTATTAAAGGAAAAACTGATTTCTGCTCCAGTCATTGTAGCCCCTAACTGGGATATTCCCTTTGAGTTAATGTGTGATGCTAGTGATTATGCAGTGGTTGCTGTGCTAGGGCAGAGATCAGAGAAATTTTTTCATGCCATATATTATGCTAGCAAAGTTTTAAATGAGAATCAGGTGAATTATGCAACAACTGAAAAAGAACTACTAGCCATAGTATTCGCATTGGAAAAATTTCGTTCCTATTTGATTGAATCTAAAGTGATTGTTTTCACTGACCATGCTGCAATAAAATATTTGCTAACCAAGGGCGAGTCTAAGCCTCGACTCCTTAGATGGATTTTGCTTTTGCGGGAATTCGACTTGGAAATCAAGGACAAAAAGGGGAGCGAGAACGTGGTCGCAGATCATTTGTCTAGACTAGAGAACAAAGAAGTGACTGCTCGGGAGAAAGATATCATTGAAGAGTTCCCCGATGAGAAGTTGTTTGCGATCGAAGAGAGACCGTGGTTTGCCGACATAGCAAATTATAAGGCAGGCGGAACGGTCCCAGAAGACTTCACATGGCAACAAAAGAAGAAATTCCTCTATGATGCCCAACATTACCTTTGGGATGATCCTTTTCTCTTCAAGGTTGGGACAGTTGGACTGCTTAGAAGATGCGTTTCTGGTATTGAAAGTCAAAAGATTCTATGGCATTGTCATGATTCTCCATGTGGAGGTCACTACAATGGGGAACGCACAGCTGCAAAGGTACTCCAATCTGGGTTCTATTGGCCACCCGTCTTTAAGGATGCGCAAAATCATGGAAATATTTCACGTAAGGGGGAGATGCCATTGAACCCTATACTTGAAGTAGAATTGTTTGATTGTTGGGGTATTGACTTCATGGGACCCTTCCCACCATCTCATTCGTGTCAATATATTTTGGTGGCGGTGGACTATGTTTCTAAATGGGTAGAAGCCATTGCCACTTCCAAAAATGATTCCCAAACTGTGGTAAAATTTGTGAAGAAAAACATTTTCTCAAGATTTGGTGTGCCAAGAGTCTTGATCAGTGATGGGGGTAGCCATTTTTGTAACACTCAGCTTAGCAATGTACTATCCAGGTATAGTGTAAAGCATAAAGTGTCAACCCCTTATCATCCTCTGTGCAATGGTCAAGTAGAGGTGTCAAATAGAGAAATCAAGAGAATCATAGAGAAGACAGTGGGGAACTCAAGGAAGGACTGGGCAGTGAAGGTAGATGATATACTGTGGGCATACATGACAGCTTATAAGACACACTACAACAAAACTGGCAACCGGCGGCGGTTCAAAAGGCATTCTGCGGCGGTTTTAACCGCTGCTAAATGCATCTCGCGGCGGTTCCAAAACCGCTGCAGTTTTCTCCGGCGCGAGGTAACTCTGCGGCAGTTTTGACAACCGCTGGAATAACCGCCGGGAGTAGCATTTAGCGGCGGTTTGTGTGGCGGTTTGACATCTGCGGCGGTTCCGAACCGCCACAAAACAGTTGCTAAGTTATAGAACACCCAATTTTTTTGCAGCGGTTCGTGGGAATTTAGCGGCGGTTTCTATTTGCGGCGGTTGATAACCGCCCCTAAACAAATGGAGTCAGAATAATCAGTGTCAATCTGCAGCGGTTTATAACCGCCGCAATTAATTGCTTTTTAAAAAAAAATATTTCTTATTTGGCTGCTGGTCGAATCGTATGGAATGCTAAAAATTATATAATTACTATGATAACAACTAAAAATATAAGAAAACAACAATTAAATTAAAATTGACTTCATTACTTCTAAAAAAGTATTACAAACAAGAATTCTACTCAAAAATTACATAGGTACCTAAGACAAGTATTAGAGAGTAAGTCGTTCAATCATAAACAAAGAACTAAACATAAATCTTGTGAATTCATTGGATTGGTGATCAAGTACCAAACTGGGAAATATATTCCTCTTGAGAGTCCTATGTGCTAGTTTGATGACCAGAAAACACCACATTGCAACCTGAGTGCCATACAAAAGGTTAGAGCAAAAGAAAGCATTGACAAAGACAAGAAAATGGAGATGAAACGAGACAGAGGGGAAGTCCTAAAATCAAGTCCATGTAGGAGAGCTATCCCCTAAAACAAATCTTGAAATGTAGTTTTGAGTGCTACTAATTAAACTTGTGCATCAACAAACTAATTTGTGTATCTCTTCTTTATTTATTATCAATATACATACGTGTGTGTATTTCCAGCTTAGCATATTTCGAACAGATGGAAATTCATGAACAGAGCAATACGATGTTAGCAAAACAAAAATACTATAAAAATATGTAAAGGGGCTGAAAATCAAAATATGTGCACTAACCAACTAAGTCGACTAAGGCTGATGGTCTTCTAGTAGCATAAGCTTAGCTTTAAGGGTTAATCTCACAGCAATGCCTAAGGGAAGACCCTTACCATAGACCACAATTTTCACATATTGGCCCATAAATTGAGGACTTAAATTTCTTTTGATATAACTGCAAAACTGACATAGTTTCTTTACTACTCTGCCTATGGAACTAAAATTCATTACTTAGAAAAAAGGCATCCATTTCAGGGGACCACTCACTTCCTGCAAAAAAAAAAGGTTACACAAATAATATATTACTGATTCTAAGCTACTTATACATTATAATTTCTAATTTCTAATAACTTTCAGAGTTCAAACTCAAAGCACGCTATTTACCAATATCAGAATAGCATATTTTTTCCTTATCATCATTTAGCTGGTCTCTTTGTTGAGTCTGAATGCTTGGCCTAGTAAATGTTGGAGGCTCAAGTGTACTATAATCAAAGCTCTGCACCTTAGCCATTGGTTAAAGGAATGAATTTGCGAATGTCGAATCTTTCTTTGCAGGTCTTGCAAAACATGGTGCTCTAGCATTAGAAGGAGCTTCAGATTTAGCACCAATGGTTTTAGGTGGAACAAAGGAAGTTGAGTCACCCTGGAAATTCATTGTATAAAGTAAATCATTGAGAGGTGAATCATTTGAAGAGAGGAACAAGAAAAGTGTAAGTAAGTACCTCCTCAACTGAAGTCTGCCTCATGAAACAACCAAAGGAAGCCGATGCTTGGTGTGCGAAATAGACCATAATTTATGAGTTACCATTTCATAAATTCTCATTTCAAATTAATAAATTCTCATTTCATTCTTGAAAAAAGAGGAGGTACCATGTGGGGGTACTTGTCTTGACCGACAACACAGGTGTTTTCGAGCTTGGTGTTGAAGTACTGGTTGATGGAATGCAAGTGCCTTTGATGGCCAAATCATTATTGAGCTCCACTGTTACCTCTCTCCCCAACAAATCTTTGAAGTACAACTACACCAAAATCAAATATCACTAAAAAAGAAAATGAGAAAAGCACAGAAAAGAAACACAAAGCAAGGAAAGATCGATTACCATCCAAATAAATCCTAGCCATAGTGATAAGGACAGACTAAGTTGTAAATAGCCAGGTTCACTATAGCCACAAATATGCACTAATCATGTGAAATAAGAACAGGTATATTAGACATAAATAACTTGATACAAATACAATCAATGATCAAGTTACCACTCGCTTTATAGAAGAACAGGTATTTCGTTTCATCAACGAGATTCTGATCGGACACAGATGTATTTCATTAACATTTCATCAACGAAAATAAATCAGTACAAAATACCTAGGATATAGAATTATAAATTTAAATGAATAAAAACAAGAGAGAAAGATCACCAGCCTCAAAAATTCAGCATGCAGCTTCGCCTCTGCTTCAATAGCTTTGTCAAGAATGCCACCAGATGTAGAACTAAAAACAAAAAAAAGTTAACTAAATATGGGAAATTGACTAATTTTAACATCACAAGAAAATATGATTTTAAACAGCTAGTAGGAAATCATGATCACAATTGTAAGCATCATAAGATGCATCTAATAGCTAAATGTCTTGATCATTAGAGACATTTTCCCCATTCCATTAGGTGAGTGTGAATGTGTATAATGAATTAAAGAAAAAGAAAACAAGTGTAGAACTATACTCCAAGCATATTCCCTTTTGTAAAAAACCTACTTTTCAATCCTAGGTATATGTTCTTGCTGCACTGGAATCACTATAATCCTCAAATTCAATCTTAGGGATGGTGCAGATGCATTAGACGTCAAATAAGGTGTCTCTACAACAAGCAAATCACCCAAGCTTCTACCCCTAGACAAAAACATAGAGAAAACAATACTCAAAACCAAGACTTACACTATTTAAATCACGCCCCAAATTCAACAAAGAGAAGTCATTCCTAATGTAAACAAAATACATAATGCACCCAAAGAACTCATTTAACAGGTACCTATCAATTATTTGTTAAAGATAATACATAACTCACAAACTAACATATTTGTTAAACACTCATTTAAAACAGGTATCTGGAAATTACTTTTAAACACTCTTTTATCATATTGTCCTCACCAACTAGCATTCAAACACTAATTTAAAAAAGTGTCGTTCATGCATTTTCACAAACAGGCATTTGGCAGTTTTGAAAATTAGCATTGGAGGCAAGATGGAAGGCAACAATATAATTAGCCGACCTTCACTTGGATGAGAATCGATGGTAGGGATGAGCACCAATACAAATCAGAAGGAAGAAGGTGAAGGGAACCTATGAAGGGCAAAAGATAAATTATCTTCACTCAAGAGGAGAATCAATTCTTTTCAGCAAAAGCAAAAGCTAGGGAGCGGAACTTAGATTCAATCAGTTCCAAACTTGTAGAATCTGCAGCAGGAGCAACAATGACTGCGATTAGGTACCAAACAAAACACAAAAATCCCTAAATCTTTATTTCCCTCTGTATCTTTCAAACTTGCAAACCAAACACCAAAATCCCTAAAAAAAGAAAGGAAAGAAACAAACCTGAGAGGGGCAGCGGCGAGAGATTTTGAGAGGGAGAGCTGCTCTGGGAGGGATGCATGAGGGAGCACATTTCGTAACCGAAGAGAAAGAGAGGCAGTGCAATTTCGTAAATGAGAAGGGGTGAAGAGTTTCAGCACATTTAGGTTTTAAGTCAAAGAGATTTTTTTATTTTTTTTTCATTATGAGAGGGAGGGAGAGTTTGGAGGGAACAAAATTAGGTGAAAAAACAAACCGCCTTTGAATCTATCAAAAACCGCCGCAGAATTAGTTTAAACCCGCCGCAGATCAACGTTAAAAGACAAACCGCCGTAGAATGCCAAGAAAACTGCCACAATTTACTTACTAATTGAAGCGGTCTGCTGCACCGCCGCATAAACCGCCACCAAAGAATAACCGGTGGCGATTCAACCTAAACCGCCGCAGAATAACCGCCGCCGGTTGACAAATTTGTTGTAGTGACACCCTTAGGTATGTCTCCTTACCAATTGGTTTATGGCAAATCTTGTCATTTGCCGGTTGAACTTGAACACAAAGCATATTGGGCGTTGAAATTCTTGAATTTTGTCCCCGCATTAAGTGGAGAAAAGAGAATCCTACAACTTCATGGGCTAGATGAGATGCGGCTGCATGCATATGAGAACAATAGGATCTATAAAGAGAAAATGAAGGTGTACCATGACAAGCATATTTCAAGAAAAGAATTTCATCCTGGACAACAGGTGTTGTTGTTTAATTCGAGACTCAAGTTGTTTCCAGGGAAGTTGAAATCCAAGTGGTCAGGACCTTTTGTTGTTAAAGAAGTGACACCGTACGGAGCAATAGAAGTAGAAGAGCCAGAGTCCAAAAGAACTTTTAAGGTCAATGGACAAAGACTCAAGCCATACCTTAGTGATGCGGTGGAAAAAGCTCAGATGGTTCTCATGATGAGAGACCCATAAGGGTCTAAAAGACGTCAAGCTAGTGACTTTAAAGAAGCGCTTAGTGGGAGGCAACCCATGGTAGAGGTAACAAGCATTTATTTTAATTTTATATTTGTTTTAAGTCTTTAGTTTAACTTTAATTCAAAAAAAAAGGGGGGGGGGGGGGGGGGGGGGTCACGTGTCGCATCGCGACGGGATAAATTTTTTTTCAAAGTAGAAGCATCTGCCACTCACCGCATCGCGATGAGCATGTCTTGCGTCGCGATGCGACCAAGATTTCAAGGCAGAAGTTTCTGCCACTCATCGCGTCGCGATGAGCTGGCTTCGCGTCGCGATGCGACGTTTCCTCCTTAAAAAAAGTGTTCAACAACACACATCACAACACTTCTCCCCCTTGTGCACGCGAATAGCAACATTTCTCCCTCCCCCCTTTACGGTTTTTGTTCAAATTTCTTGGTGGATTCATACAAATTGGCACGAACCATTCATTGTCAACATCTCCAGGTAACCATGACTCTCAACCTCATGCATTAATCTTCATGTTTTTATTGGTTATGCGGTTGATTTTGGGGGGGGGGGGGTACGAATTGTGGGGCTAGAAGTAAAATTAGGAAATTGGTGATTGTTCTACTCATATTAATGTGCATGATTGTTGATTCTTTGAAGAGGAGGAGGTGTAGTTTGAATTGGAGTAGAAAATTCCTCTTTCTATGATGTAGTTGAGGTGTTTGTTAAAATGTCTCAATGAATTTTAGTGTAGGAGAGGTGTTTGATTAAATGCCCCAATGAAATTCTGTTATGCAAGCCAAGTGTTTGACAAAATGCCCCAATGAAATTTTGGTATGTAGACCAAGTGTTTGTTGAAATTCCCCAATGAAATTTTCTTTGCTCAAGTGTTGCTCTAGTATGTCAGTGCCTAGGGAACTCTAAGGTAGACGATTTTGTGTTGCATATGGGAATGAGATTTCATTCGTGTAAATATTGCCATCACATGCATTTGTGTCTAAGATGGATGGTGGCTTCGTGTTGTCTTGTGTTGTGAAAGTCTCGGTTGTTTGAAATTATTAATACAATTGTTAAGTGGAACGTACACCAATGGTTCCCTGGGAACTAATACAAGTTTTGCAGGAATTTTTCATACAGGTGAGCAAATGGGAAAGCCAACCAAGACTGGTCCTACAAAGAGAAGGCGGGGGGAACCAAGGGAGGAAGAACCCTCTTTTGATGCCGAAAGGTTCAAATCATCTGAGCACGAGAAGCGGTTCCAAAATGTGGTGAAGGGAAAGAAGTTCAACCCGGAGCGAGCTTTTGACCTAAGCACTGGAGAATTTCCTATAATAAGCTCCACGCTCCGGGAAATGGGTTGGCTCACTCGCAACTCCATGATCAAGCAAGCCAACCAGAGCATAGTGAGAGAGTTCTACGCCAATGCTTACTGGGCAACTGAAAAGGATAAGTCTACAATTTCCTTTGTTCGGGGCAAAAGTGTATCCTATTCACCAAAGAGTATAAATCAACTGTTGGGGCTACCTGCGTATTCATCATGTGCAATGAGAGATGCATTCATAGCCGACAAGAAGGACATTGATTATGAGGGAATACTCAGAGAATTGTGCCGTCCTGGGGCACAATGGGCCAAGTATGCACCAGGGTTACAAAGTTTTCCCCATCGCTTCAGCAACATGGCATTAAAGCCTATCCCTAAGGCTTGGAATGCATTTTTCCATCAAAATGTTGTGTCATGCTCCAACTCGTCAGATGTTCTCGTTATAAGGGCAATGGGGCTATTGGGAATCATGAAAGGAAAAAAGTTGGACTTAGGGGAAATCATATCAGAAAACATTGCTGAAATAGCACAATGTCCTAAAGCCAGATTGGGACATGCCTCCCTTATCCATGCTTTGTGCACACAGCAGGGCTGCCAGGAGAGACCAGATGATCTTCCAATTGAACCCCGGGAGCCGATTACAGCAACATGGATTCTCAAGCAACCAGATGGGCCGATTGAGGGGCCAGTTCCACCACCGGTAGGCGAGCACTCACCTCCACCTCAGCAGCAACCAGCAGCTCCAACCGATCAGCAGCATCTTTACAGCGATCCCTCGTTCCAGTATGAGCTCATGATGGCCAACTGGTGCGGGATGTCTATGCTATGTCAGCAGCAGGGCTTGGATATCTCCTTCCTGGCAACACCCCGTGTTGCCAATGCTGCTCAGCAGTTTATGGCCCAGCGCAGAGGTGCTGACGCTGCAGGTCCATCATCATCAGCCCCAGCGGAGGAGCCGCAGGATACTCAGGATCCATTATTACAAGGGGATGACTACATTGAGCGTCACATTTCATTCTCTTGAGCAGGAGTGCTCACTCTTATCATTTACTTTTCATTTGAGACAGTAGTATTTTGGGATTTTTATCTTATTGTCTGTTTTGTTTTGTTTTTTGCATTTTGGTCTGTACTTTGCTGATATAACCTATACAGTGATTTTTGAGGCACCGCAACCTTGAGCTTCTAGCGGCATCTTCAATGATGATGATGATTGTGGTTGTTTAGCTTAATATGTTTTACATTTTACCATGATTACTGTCACGTCAATTTTTATCATCAGGTAGTGTCAGTGGTTAAGACAATGGTTGAGGAAAATCTGGATCATTTGTTGGCAAGCTTTCGAGAGTCATACTTTTACAATCCCAGCCGTGAGGTGAGCCCAAACACTTATGTAGTTGATTGTGTGAAAATTCCTTGCATGTATTATTCTGCAGAACTTGAACTTGTACTTAATCGTCTTGCATTTGATTTACATATACACTGAGGCAAAAATCTTTTTGATAACCCAGAGCCTTTCAAACCACCTCAATATGACTTATCCTTAGCTAACCCCATTGAGCCTAATTGTTTCTTCTTACTGTTCTGTTCTAACATAGACCACACCCGACAAATTACTTTCAAAGTTTGTTTTCTTAACTTGGAGTTAGGTAGACAATGTATGCATGTGTGGGAAAAATCTAAGTTTGGGTTGCTCATGGAATAGCAACAAACTAAGTTTGGGGTGGTATATACAAGAGAAGAGATATTCAAAAATAAATAAATAAATAAATAAAAATCCTTCTCTTGTGGAATGTTATTAGGAAAACATGGTGAGAGGTGAGTGGTGAGATTGGTATTTGATGATAAGCAGGGAAGTAGGCCTAACTCCAAGTTGTAACCTACCTACCCAAATAATATCCACCCTTACCTATGCCCAGTTACAACCTCTAAGTCCTCAAAATGTGTGTGCATATCAATGTGTGTAGACTTTTCTAGAACTTGTTCAAGCCTATGAAACGATGATTCATGTATTGTGAATTGAGTGACTACCTTATATAGAAAAGAGAGGCAATTTGGTGAGATGTGTGAAAAAAGGAAACTTGAGAATGCTTGCCTGTCTATGATCTTGTGTTTTACCAATTCAATTGTCTTGCTACTGCATTATGTTGGATGACGATTTTTGACGTGCTGAGTATCTAATGGTTTGTGTGAAAGGTGTGACAGCTGAATAAAAAAGTAGCCACAGCCTGAATTGAATGATTGCTTGAGGACAAGCAAAACTCCAAGTTTGGGGTTGTGTTGACTCACAGTCATAGGTATAATGTTGTTCAATTTTAGAACCAAAATTGCTGTTATTTGATTGTATCTCAGTCTATTGTCAGGGGATTTAGCATAGTTTTAGATTAATGTATTAGGATTGCATTGTAAGCTATTTCCCCCATCCTTAGCTCCAATTGCAGTGGAAAACCTTCAGTTTGATGTGGCGTTAACTAGCGAACCAGACACTTGCCTAGTGACGCAGCAGAGAAAAGAAGGAGAAGGTTCGGGTAATCTTCGCGTCGTGAAGCAGTTTTTTTAGCCTCATCGCGTCGTCTTGGATGAGAGAATAGGGTTTTGAGCAGTAACAAAGGGCAATTTTGGGAGCTTCTCTACACTTGGGAACAAGGAATTGAAGGATCTCATGTTCTCCTCTTTGTGTAATTCATTCTAAATCTTATCTTTTATTCCTTTAATGGTGTGTAACTAATCTTCTAGGATTAGGATGAGATGAATCTCTCCAAAACTATCATGTGAACCTTTGCTATGATCAATTCGATTATTATTCAGTTTAACAATTGCCTTTACCTCCGTTCTTACCGCTTTACAATAATATCTGTTGTTGTACTGATTTAGGGTTTATGTTCACCATTGGAAAATGGGTATGTTCGCCTGATCTTGGGGTTTTAGGTCACAAATGTGATGATCATAGGAATATGAGATTGTGTTTGTGAATTCGTTAGTTCTCGTGTTCAATGCTTTGTCTATTGTTGATTCACTTAAGGAATTAGGGTTTCACATTAGGAAAAAAAGGGGTTTTGAGGCAATGGATTGTCCTTAATCTGATAATTGAATTGAATCTGTGAAATTGGGTAACTATATTGAAATTGATCGAAGGTTTAGTACATGATAGCGTAGGAGAGAGGATTCGATTCCTAATCGTTTTACTCTCAGATTTTATTTACCAACATTCTGTCTCGGTTACTATAAATTACAAACCTGTTAATTCGCTTCACGCCTAAGAATTACCACACTTGCTTAGTGGATAATAACTCTCAATCCCTGTGGATACGACTAGTGGTCCTTACTAATTTACTATTACTTGCAATGATTCGGTACACTTGCCGAAATCCTAACAATGACTCACAAGAAAATGAGGAAAGAGTGTCCTGAAGGAACATTCTCAGGAGGAGTATGCTTCCAAAGAACTTGAAAAGGGTCCTCAAGAAGAATCTGATGCTGAGAGAACCATCACAGATAAGAAAGATGATTCAGATCATTCCTCCTCAAAAACGACTATGGCTCCATTGACTAAAGTATACACTAGAGGCAAAGAGAGAACTGTATGGAAGCCAGTTGATCAAGAAGTAACTAGTAATTTGGTGCAGCAATTTGACACTGTTGCTTCTGGTGAAGAGTTAAACACACCAGAGAAGAATTTTGGTGGTGAAAATTCAGGAGAAAAGACCGAGGAATTGCACCACAACTCATCAATTGGAAATGGTTCTGAGAGAACAGTAGTGCTTGAAGGTCTAACCCCATTCAATTTGAATGTTGAGGCTACTGAAGAAGCACCACATGAGGTGGCAATTGAGGAAAATCAAGAACAAGATGAATAAGAAGCTGAGAAAGAAGTGTCTGCTCAAGCTGAGAAGAGTGAAACTGCTGAAGCTGAGAAGGTTGATTCTCCTCAAGAAACCACAGATGGTAATGCTTCTGAACCTCTAACTCAAACCATACCAACATCATTATAGGGGGAGCTTCACTTTAACACCGCCTCACCGATCATTCAAACCCCTCTCCCTTCAATGTTCCATGAACAAATGCCTACACTCCCAACTTTCTCACCTGTCACAACCATACCAATCTCAGTCCCACATTTCTCACCTACACAACTCCCTATAGCAACTGCACCTCAAACAGAAACATCACCAAATCCCACTCTCTCACGTGTTACATCCCATAACTTTGATCAACTCCTAGCTGCCATCAATCCAGAACATGGCATCTCCCCACTCAAAACTGGAAACACCTTAACCTCCTCAAATATCAACCAATTTCTCAATCTGAACCAATCACCACTAGATGACTCCCCTCAACCAAAATATCCTTCCATCAACACCCAATCTCACCCTTCTGACATACCATCAAAATTTGGGTCTCTTGATTCCTCTTTCTTTAATACTGGCCAACCTTCCGGCGTAGCACAAGAGAAAGTTGCTGAGGAATCTAAAGAGGAAAGCCCCTCTGCTCCTGAAGCTCTGGTCATTCGCATGTCTAAGATGGAGAAGATGATGAGAAAAGTGAAAGCTTTGCTGAAAAATGGGCTTGAAGGTCAAGCAATTCTGCAACAAGGGCAAAGAGCTCAAGCTGCTAGAGATGAGCAGTATCTGTCATGGATTCTGCAACAAGGGATGACCACACTTGCTCCAAACCTCACTCCACCAGAATTTGGTCCTAACCCCCAGTTTCCTGACATTCCAAGACCTGCTACTTCCTCCTCTTCTGATGGGTCTTCCCCATCGAAGTAGCCTCTTAATTTCTCTGTCTGCCTCCACCTTTTTTATGTTAGCCAAAATGGAGAGAAGAGTAGATTAAGTTTAGGGGGCTTAGAAGTTTTTTGATTGCTTTGTAGTAGATAATATCTGTGTTTGCATGACACTTTTTGTTGAGAAGTATACTTCTCACATGCTGTTTTTATTTTCTTAGGCAAATCTGCCAAAAAGAACATGATGAACTAAATGAAAAATATGCTCTTACTTATGTTCTTGTGTGGTATCTGAATTATGTGAATCATGTGAAATTAAATGTTCTTGCTTATAAAATCTGTATGCACATATTCAGGGGGAGTAAAAATACTTATGCCTTAGAAAATTTTAAACAAATATCAGAAAACTTAATCCATCTCAGAAAGTTTGTCAGACATCAAAAAAGGAGATTGTTGAGGCAAAATCCCTAATTAGTTTTGATGATTAACAAACTTCAAATGTGAGAAGCTTAAGTTATCTGATTTCATATACTGCTAATGTTTCTTTTTTAGTGAACAATAAGAACATGTATAAATCAAGTAAATCTCAAGAAGGTATATGCTTATGAGAAGCATCATATTTGAGAAGACTTAAGACAAGTTGTACACATGTCCTTAAGAAAAAAAAGGCTTCTCTTGACAAGATCAAAGATCAAGACCAAATGGGTAAACTTGAGAAAAATCATCTTGAGAAGAATCATTTCAATCTGTGTCAACATAAGAAGGGTAATCAGAAGGATAAACTCAAGAAGCATCATGACAGAACCAACAAAAGAAAGGCTCTCAGAAGAATAGAGATGAGAAGCATCAGATGAGAAGCATCAGAGGAGAAGCTTCATCACAATAAAAGTCAAGTTGAGAAGCATCATGACTAGAAGAGTCTTCATCAGAAGGGTCATGATGAGAACGGTCAAGTTGAGAAATGTCACTTCACAAATATCTTCATAAGAAGCATCAACTTGAGAAGCATCATCTCCAGAAACTGTCATAGCTGAGAAGAGTCATAGTTGAAAAGAGTCATGACAGTTGGTAACTGCTGTCTTCTGCAGAAAAGCAGAAAAACAGCTGTCTTAAAAAGCAAACAGCCTTGCAACGACTATATTCTTTTGCCAACGACTCTTTTCTATGGTCTAGAGGATATTACACAACATT
The DNA here is from genome assembly GCA_039519185.1 of Astragalus membranaceus. Lineage (NCBI taxonomy): Eukaryota > Viridiplantae > Streptophyta > Magnoliopsida > Fabales > Fabaceae > Astragalus > Astragalus membranaceus. The sequence continues at coordinate 97,936,118 of CM076847.1, forward strand.
CCAGCTATAAATAAACACATCTGGCCATCGTTGATCTGTGTGAGAACACTTCGAGTTCAAAACTTCCAACCTTCTCAAGTGTCAAGTTTTTCTCTCATCCATACTCAGCTGCTCCTAAACTGAAGGGATTCAAGTGATCTCTGAGTATGTATTTTTGCTTGTGTTGTAATGTCTATTGAAAACACCATTTGTATCAACCAAGTTCCAGAAATCCCACAAACCGACACACCAAACAGAAAATCTGTAGGGGAACCTTCTCAAGTGGCATGTGTTGCTGTAGGACTTGAGAAGTGAGCCGCTTCTGTGTTAGAAGCTGCCTAATAGATCAGAAGGATTGTATTAGGTGTGAAAACAGTAGGTAGAGCTGTGTGAAGAAAACTACCAAGAGAACTTTTAGCCTAGAGAGGTTGTTAAAGTTGTAAACTATTTGGAAAATAGTGGAAACACTCACAGGGAGTGAGGAGTGGACGTAGCCCAGAGTTTTGGGTGAACCACTATACATCATTGTGTTATTTACTGCTTTTTCTGAGTAGCTTTACACTGTGAGACAAAACACTCCTCCTAGAGTTGATTTATGAAAACTGAGAAGACAGCATGCTGACCCTTCTCTGCTAAAAACTGTTTTATTTAAAACACAGTTTTCAACCCTTCTCACATCTCTCCTAAGCTTGTAAAAATTTTAATGCCTCTTAAAAAGCTTTGAACGTTACAATATCACTTTATAACACACAATCTCTTATCTTAATATTGTGCTGAAAATCAATATCTGAGAGCAAGTTCCGAGGATTAAACTCACCGACCCTTCTCAACTCTGTTACATAGTTGAGAAGACAGTTTTTTATAAACCTTCTCAACTTCCTATTATAGTTAAGAAGACTGTTTTCATTCACCCTTCTCAACTAAGAACACTAACTATCTTAATATATAATCATGCTTGTGAAGATAGTTATTTTGTTTCAGGTTATTTTTAAAATGCTCACAATCGCGACCCCCCTTCCGTGTAACACTTATTGACTTCAATATTTACCCTCGCTATTTTTATTAAATTCATTATCTATCCTCAATATAATAAATAAATAAATAAAATCACTAATTGTGTAGACATTTGCCCAACGCAATAGTTCGTACTATTATTATATTTTTTTTGATAGGTAAGGTTAGTGGGGTGGGAGAAATGTTAGTTTTCTCAGATTTGAACCCATGACCTCCTTCTTGCACTCTTTTTGGTGCACTCCTTCGGTATCCCTTAACTCGCCAACTGAGCTACCTACTTGGGATCCGTACTATTATTATATGACAAGATATTATGTTTATAAGACCCTCGCTACATAAGTAATGATATGTTTATTTAACTTTTTTATGTATTTATGTGTGTAATATTTAATTAATTCAAGATATTATTATAAAAATAGTAAATAAAAAAATTAAAGCAATAAAATACAATTTTTAAAATTTTAACTTCTAAATATCTTGATATCTAGTTTAATTACCATGAATTAATAGCAATAATAATTTTTAAATATTTTGTCATATTTTATGTTGATTACACACATCCTTTTATGTCATTTTATATATTTATCAGTTAGTCTAATTGCTGGGTTTACGATAAGTTCATCTGATATCCACTGACTTATTTGCTATAAGCTCATCTGTTATCCGCTACTTTTTACCAAACAAATTCTTCGTCAATTTTTTTTACACAAATTCTTCGTCACTTGAGGTGTTTGTTTTTTAAAATCTGTAGCCTGAATCAAACTACTACGGTTTAGTATGGGTTGGTAATTTAGATTTTACCCGAATATGAAAAGTGCTAAACCAAATATATATATATATATATATATATATATATATATATATATATATATATATATATATATATATATATGTTTAGTGATTTTGCCTGAATATGCATGTATATTTAATTTTTTTTGATAAGCAAATGTTAGTGGAGGTGGAGGAATGTTAGTTTCCGGGGTTTGAACCCTGGACCTCCTTCTTGCAACTTTGCAACTCCTTCATGTCCCTTAGCTCGCCAACTGAGCTACCTTCCTGAGACATTTAATTTGGGTTATTTTGCCTCACTTGAAAAATGATTTTACTTAGAAATATATATCAAATTTATTTTGCCCCCATAAAAAAAATAAGGGTTGCCCCCCATAACATAATTTTACAAATTAAATGTAGAAATTCACAAGAGATAAATAAAAAAGAGAATAAGTTTGTACTGTTTTTACCTTTTTAGCTATGTATTTAGTACTAGCGCCGCCGCCAACAACCCTAATGTTCTCCTAGCGCCGCCGCCAACAACTAAGAACTTATAGGATCTACGCCGGCGATGAGGTAACTGTGTCAAGAGATATTTCTTGTTCACTAGCTCTCATCAGAGATAGCCAGAGGTGATGAGGTAACTGTGTCAAGTACTCCGTCTTGTTCACTAGTTCTCATCAGATACTAAATCATGATGCAGTGCAAAGCTCTGAACAGAAGCAATTTTGATGCAGAGTAGGTTCACTGACCAAGTTTAGTGATCACAACATTTTATAGCATTGAAAGTTCTTTTCTCTCCTAGGTCCTTCTAGTGAGACGTCGCTTTTTTCACTCCTTTGTGAGGTGATATCTTGTGTGTGTAGACTAACCCTTTCATCTCCGAATGGCCAATAACCCAAATATGAATTTCGATGAAGAGGAGGATGAAGTTGTTCCTCTACAGAGGAATTCTAACGAAGGTGAAAGCGTGGAAGCGCGACTATGTTTGGTGGGTCGCTTCCTTACGAAGAGATCTATTCGTACTGCCATCATGAAAAATCGTCCTGCAGCAATTTGGCAACCGGGACGTGGGGTCAATATTCGAGTCCTAGACAGTAATCTGTTTCTATTTCAGTTTTACCACTGGCGTGATGTTGAGAAGGTCTTCTCTGGAGGTCCATGGCACTTTGATGGACATATGCTGATTCTCGCAAAACTAGGAGTGGGGGATGTGCCAGCGCAAATGCCGTTGTTTGAAGCAGCTTTCTGGGTGCAAGTCCACGATGTCCCAATTGGCTTCATGACGGAAGAGGTTGGGCGGGTTCTAGGGAACTTCATTGGTGTGTTTATGGAATACGATCCAAAGAATAGCTCTGATTTTTGGAAGTCCTTTATGCGTATCCGGGTATTGGTGGATGTTCGCAAACCGCTAAGGAGAGGGAAGAAGATCAATGTTGAGGAGACATAGTCAGGACGGTAAGATTCAAGTATGAAAGATTATCAGTCTTTTGTTATCTGTGTGGTTTACTCGGCCATTTGGACAGTAGCTGTGATATGCTTTTTGATATGGAAAATGATGATGGTAGGCGTGGGTGGGGGCCGGAACTCAAAGTGGAATGGAGGAATCCTGGTGATAGTAATCAGTGGTTGCGTAGGGAGGGAGTGGCGGCTGCGACGGTGGAGGTGCCGTCGGTAAGGGCGGGTCAAGGAGGGGCGTTTCCTACAGCTGGCAATAATGGCAATATTAATTGCACCAATTATGAGGAGAGATTTCAGCAACTAAATGTCAATAATGACCAATTAATGAGAAACGCTATTGTCTCCTACAGGAATAATGAAGCACGTAGTCAACAGACATTGGCCACTAGAAGTGGAAGAAATATCCCTAATTCAGTGCTGATTAATGAGCAGATATTGGTGACTAATGAGGAGAGAGAGAGTCTGCCCGCTTAGATCCTGAGCGTATGGGCCCCAGTGGTATGCAGATTATGACGGCACGTCGTCCGTTGATTATGGGAAGCACTAGCCACGTGATCGAAGAAGAGGATATGCATGATGACATTCGGAAAAGAAAGCGCCTTGATGGCAGTTCTTCATCGGGTACGATCTCCGGCATTCAATCATCAGCGAATGGTTCTTTTTTATTGGCAGGTCCTGGCAGTCAGGCCTGCCAGGAGAAATGAGTATACTTAGTTGGAATTGCCGAGGCTTGGGTCATCACTCGACAATTCCTATGCTTCGAGACCTGGTCCGGAGTACTAAGCCGGAGCTAATTTTTCTTTTTGAAACCTTATCCTATTCAAGCAAGCTGGAGACAATTCGTGTGTTGTTGGGGTAAGACGGCTGTGTAGCGGTAGATAGAGTTGGTAGAGGAGGGGGCGTGGCAGTTCTGTGGAGAAATACCATGAGATGTAATGTTACTAGTTACTCGAGGCATCATCTAGATGTGGAGGTGGAAGACTCGGTTAGGGGGCGATGGCGTATCACAGGTTACTATGGTTTTGCTGACAGGTCCGCTAAGGGACAATCTTAGGCACTCATTCGCAGGTTGGCTGGATTATCTACGCTACCGTGGTGTATTATAGGTGACTTTAATGATCTGTTGTCACCGGAAGATAAACGTGGGTATTGTGACCACCCAAATTATTTGATGAAAGGGTTCCAAGATGCGATTACTGATGCTAGTTTGATTGACCTCCCATTGACAGGCTACCAATTCACGTGGCGGTTTGCACTGGGTACTCCACGTGCAATTGAGCAACGGCTAGATAGGGCCTTTGCAAACAAAGAATGGTTGGATATTTTCCCTAATGTTCGGCTGCTAAATCTTATATCACCGAAATCGGATAACTCTCCTCTGCTATTACAGCGTGATCCGATGGGCGATCCTCGGAGAACTACTCCTTTCAGATTTGAGAATGCGTGGCTAAGGGAGCCTAACATTGATGATGTTGTTCGTGATGGGTGGAGTCGGGGGGTGGTGGGGGATATTCAGTTCCATTTGAGAGTTTGTGCGAAGTCCCTTTCACATTGGGGGCGTCGTTTGAGTCGCAAATTTAGGGAGGATATTGCTGGCTGTAAGGACGTTATGGAAAGGGTGCTGGACAGGAGGGATAGTCAGGGTGTTTTGAGGTTCAATCGAATTAAGAGGAGATTGAATGTCTTAATTTTACATGAGGAGGCTTTTTGGAGGCAGCGTTCGAAATCCTTTTGGCTTAAAGATGGAGATCAAAATACCAAATTTTTTCATGCTAACACTACTTGCAGGTACAAAAAGAAGAAAATAGAGAGCCTGCAGCGCTTGGATGGGACCATGGCGGCTGACCCTTTGTCTATTAAGCAGGTGGTTGGGGACTATTTTCAGACGTTGTTCATGAGTCAGGTTGGTGAATATGGCCCGATGACTAGTGTGTTGGAGCCTAAGTTAACAGTGGAGGATAACGATGTCTTGACTGCTGCGTTTAGTATAGAGGAATTCAAGGAAGCTGTGATGGCCATGGATGATGATAAGGCTCCAGGCCCGGATGGTTTTAATTCGGCTTTCTTCAAGCGATATTGGACTTCTTATGGTGACGAGATCTTTGCTACTTGTATTGGTTGGTTGGAGAAAGGGTGAATTCCCTCATGCTTTGAATGATACAAACTTGGCTCTTATTCCGAAGACTGGCAATCCCACCTCTATGAAGGACTGGCGCCCCATTGCTCTCTGCAACGTCATTTACAAGATTGTGTCTAAGGTATTAGCTAATCGCCTTAAATATGTTCTTCCAAAGTGTGTATCTGTTGAGCAATCTGCATTTGTATCTGATCGATCTATTCTAGACAATGCGATGATTGCCTTTGAAGTCATCCATTACCTAAAAAACAAGAGGAAAGGAAAGAAGGGAGAGGTTGCGTTAAAAATTGATATGAGTAAGGCTTATGACAGGGTAGACTGGGGATACATTTATGCGGTTTTGGGCAAATTGGGCTTCAGTGATAAATGGATTAGTTGGATGCGCATGTGTATTGAGTCGGTTTCTCTCTCTGTGCTTGTTAATCAGGATCGTGTTGGGCCCATAAATCCCGGCAGAGGGCTTCGGCAAGGGGATCCGCTATCGCCGTATCTGTTTATTTTATGTGCTGAAGGCCTTACAGCTCTCCTGCACAGGTCATTAGCTACTGGTGATATTCATGGTTTATCTATCTGTAGAGGCGCTCCTGTGATCTCTCATCTTCTGTTTGCGGATGACTGTTTCTTATTTTTCAGGGCAACAACAGCGGAGGCTATGCGCGTACAGTCTATCCTTGATATTTTTGAGAAAGCTTCGGGCCAGAACATAAATCTGCAAAAGTCAGAAATATTCTTTAGTCGGAATGTACCTCCGGGGGACAAGGAGTTGCTGGCAGTTCAACTTGGTGTCAATGTCTGTTTAGGTACAAGCAAATACTTGGGTCTTCCTTCCATGATTGGAAGGAGCAAGAAAGCCTTCCTTCCATGATTGGAAGGAGCAAGAAAGCTATGTTTAAATTTATTAAAGATAGAGTTTGGCGCAAAATCAACTCTTGGGGAGGGAAAGCGCTTTCAAAGGCCGGCAAGGAAGTGATGATTAAATCGGTCCTTCAAGCTATCCCGACTTACTTCATGAGTTTGTTTCTCATCCCAACCACATTAATTGAGGAAGTTGAGCGATTTTTAAATGGCTACTGGTGGGGAGGCCATGGTAATCAAACCAAGGGGATTCGGTGGATGTCTTGGGAGAAACTGTGTCCCTAAGATGTTTGGAGGGATGGGTTTTAGAAATTTGAAGGCTTTTAACTTGGCTTTGTTGGGGAAGCAGGCTTGGCGCATTCAATCCCAACCTCACCTACTGGTCTCGCGCCTTTATAAGGCCAAGTATTATCCTCAGGGTGACTTTTTACATGCTACTAATCATGGCAACGGAAGCTTTGTTTGGAATAGCATCTTAGCATCTCAACGGTTAATTCGTGAAGGATCTCAATGGAGCATCGGTGATGGGAATGGTATTAGATTGTTTGATGATAACTGGACTGGGAATTCCTCTACAATCTAACCCCGGAATCACGGTATGTATAACCCCTTCCTTCGTGTTGATTACTTGATTAACGAACGGAAGAGGTGGAATGAAGCCCTGGTTTCTTTTCTCTTAGATGAACAGTCTGCGGATGCTGTTCTAAAAACACCCTTATTTACTTGTGTGACTGAGGATACTTTATGTTAGAGGGGTGAGAGGAATGGTAACTATTCGGTCCGGAATGCTTATCGGTTGGCTACAAATACTATTATTAACAATGCCCATCTTCGTGTTGAGGGGGTGTTGGAATTTGTTGTGGAAGTTGCAGGTACAGCCCAAGGTGAAAGTTTTCTTATGGAGACTAGCTCGTAATGCCATCCCAACTAGAGCTGTCCTGGCTCATCGTGACATTGATGTGCCGGCATCACGCCCATGTTGTGGTGCAGTGTTGTGCGAAAAGTAGATGTGCAAGTATACACAATCGCAACAAGTAATATAATGATAAGTAAAGATCGTTCCCACGGAGATTGTTGAGTTTACTTCTATATTTAAATTAGTAATTTAGCTAGTGAGCAAAACAAGTAACAAATCAAGTTGTCAACAAGTATTGTCATTGTGATTAACATCAATGTAAATAAACAAGTAAAGATGTGAAAACAGTAATGAATTGAAAGTATTTAAGAGTGAGTTGGATAGCTCAGTAGTTATGTAAATTCCCAAGAGTAGTGTTCTATAATATTAGATGCTGTAGCGTTAAGCGCTGTAGCGCTTCAGAATCCGTAGACGCTGTAGCGCCTTGGTGGCGTGCCTTTCAGTCACTTTCGTCAGGGTTATGTTACAAGACTCCTATGTCTAGGCTCTAAATAAGTTTTACCCCTGTATATTAAGCTCTTACAACATTTGCCTTATGAACTATTACTCCCCTATGTCTAGAGTTAAGTAGTGCTTCCTTTAAATGTCTTTAAAGGGTTTTCATTCATATCATTCCTTGAGTTCTCTTTGTGAACCATGTCTGTACCCACAAAGCCCCCTTGTTTTAGTTAGCCATTCCCAAAACAAAGTTGAAAGCATTATGACACAAGGAATAAAACGTAAACATCATAATATTACATAAAAGCTACTCAAAGTTCATTACACCCTAAGAACAATCCAACTACAACAAGATTAGCTCATAACAAGTTTCATCAACATAATACAAACTAAACAGCTCATATTACCGTAGGAAGACAAGAGGAGAATGGTTGCAAAAGATACACTCCAATGATCCCAAGTCACATACGAAGGATGAAGCTATGGCGTGAGCAAACCTTGAATGAAATCTAGAAACTATACTAAAAAGAAAAGCTTAAGAGTGGAATAACAATGGAGGAAAACTACAATGTCAAGATAGTTCCTCCATGTTAAAACTCTCTCTACGTATGTTACTTCCTATGTTTTTACCTAAAGAAGCATTCTATTCTAATTTAATCTAACCAAGTCTTAATAAAATAATAATAATAATTCATGATCATAAAACTTAGATATTATTCATAAAGCTACTTTACAAAAAGGTGTGATGATTAAAATCACCAACTATCACATGGGACACATGTAGGAGGCGCCAAGTGTCTTTGAAGTATCCACTTGGGTGCTGAAATGTCATGCTAAGGATAAGAGATAAGGATGATGACTCATCATTTCAGCAAGTGGCTTTATAAATATCCAAATGTCCCACCGTCATATAGGCGCTGTAGCGTCTACCGCTGGCTTACCGCTGCAGCACTCAGGCAAAACATCAATATATTCACAAAGGCACCAAATGTGCCAAATGATAACAAATAAGCTCCTAACCCTTCTTTCCTCTAAATAACTAATATTTACCTAATATAGCACAAATATTACTTGAGAACTTGTGTTGATTTAAGTATTAAGAGCACAAATAACCTATATAAAATAGAGTTATCACACCCCCAAACTTAAACCATTGCTTGTCCTCAAGTAATGACGCTTGACAAAGAACAAACAACATAACAACAAAGAAACAATTACATAGATTAACTGTACAAACAAGACAACAACAATATCTTTCTAAAAATAAAAAATTTTATTACTTCAGAACTCGCATTTATTTAAGTCTAGAAAGCATAAATAACTCTTGTAGATAAGAGTTATCACACCCCCAAACTTAAACCATTGCTTGTCCTCAAGTAATAACACATTATAAAGATAAACAAACTAACTTAAAATAAAATAACAACAACATAGAAAGACAAGTTCAGTTGCATCCCTCAATCAAACAATTTTTCAAAAATGTTCTTAGTGGGCTAAAATTTTCAGATTCACACATACACACACAACATCATTGTTTTTTACAACATATAGAATTATTACTGCTCAATTGTGAGTGTGTGACTACTAGGCTTAGTTTAGTTCCTAGCTAGTTTCAACATTTCTCCTAGCCTTGGAAAGAGTGGCTTTCTTTTGGTTTAGCCAAAGAATTTTTCAAAAAGGAGAGTAGACTAACAACTTCACAAAAGACTTGAGGGGCTTCAAAGCACAGTAAAGGGCTTTGATTAGGCAATTTAGATCACTGGTCAGTGCAAAAGATTTTGATTTGGTGATTTCTCAGACGCTGTAGCGTTTGGACGCTGTAGCGTTTAGACGCTGCAGCGCTGGCAATTTGATGAACAAAACTAGTTGCTGCCTTTACTACTGAGCTCCTTATTTGCATTTCTTTTTCTTTTTCTTTTCATGCATTCTTGGAACAGCTCAGCAAATTATTTTAGACATTTGCAACTTTTTTCAAGACCACTTGCACACTTTTGTTTCATTTTGCAGTGACCAAACTATCATCTTTGTTCCTAGCCTTAACATAACCGATGCACCCCCAAACTTAGCTTCAAATGCTATTCTCAATTTTTAGTAAAAACTTGACTAAACCTTATCATTCGGAGCTAACTAGGTTCTTTGCTAAGCCTAGAGTTTTGTGTAGAAGCAGCAATAAGACTAGTCATTGTTCAAACAAGGCTACTCTACTCAAAACACATAATCATCATTAAATTTAGCCCAAGAAGAAACATATTCTATTATTGAAAAACTAGGAATTGCAACTGATCATGCTTTTTATTCAACAAACATAACATTAAACACATAACATTAACATTTCACATATAACATTAAACACATTTAAGGTCCTCCCCCCAACTTAAGACCTAACAGTGTTTCCACTACTCATGCAATTCTAATGGGAGAGGCCTATGACTAAAACTCAACAGAATTAAAAACAACAGAAATAAAACTCTAAACATACTGTTAGATGCAAGAACAGACACTATAGCACCTAACAGATTTATTGAAAACAAACAAACAACATTTTTTTTATTTTTTTAAAGAAGGGTTAGAGTACTGTTTGCTAACCCAGATTTGAGCCTATTGCTTGCTCTGGTGGGAACTGTGGTGGCTCTGCTACTGGACTTTTCTTTTCTGCCGCTACAGCGCTACGTACCGCTACAGCGCTAGGCGTTGTAGCATCAGCCGCTACAGCGCTAACTCATTCTGGGGATCCTCTACTTCCTTGTAAGCTTTCATCTCAGCCAGCTTTTCTGCTGCTTCCTTCTCTGCAGAAAGATCGGGAGTATTCACCTCAGATGCAGCTTTTTGCGGGGACTTGGCTTTAGGCGCTGTAGCATCAGGCGCTATAGCGCTAACTGGCACTTCTTCTAGTGAATGGTCATCTGCCAACTTGGTCCCAGGGTTTTTCCTTTGGTGGCTTCTTTTCTCACTTCACAAAATTCACACCTGCACAAAAGAAAAATTAAAAACACAAAATAAGTTAATTTAAGAACCTTGGGTTGCCTCCCAGGAGCGCTTTGTTTAAGAGTCCTCAGCCAGACTAGGTCTTGTGGTAAGTATCTTTGGCTAATGGCGGCTCTCGTGTAGGAGAGGGGACCCAATCATTTGTTACAACAGAATTAGGTTCCTCCACAACAGATTTAGGCACCCTTGGCCTCTTTTTGGCCACCATTTTTGTTCTTACAACTTTCTTTGGTGCTAGAGCAGATGCTGCAGCACTGCCTTCTGATACTGATGCTGTAGCGCCACTTCTGACAGCATTCATTCTCTGCACTTTAGTTTCCAATACCATTGGTGGTTGCTTTATGGCAGGCTGAGTTTTGGTGGATTTTTCTTCTATGAGACTGAGATGATTTTTGTTTTGGTGAGGGAAGTTTCTTAGGAGATGGGGACTTGTGTGGAGTGGGTTGTTTTGGAAAGGGGGGAGGTATTTGAATAAGGTTTGATGGTTTGGCTTGAGGTAAGGATAGATTAATGGCTGGAAATGTGAGAATTTGGAGGTGTTATAGATGGAGGGGATGGTTCTTTGGTTGGTGATGGTTTAGGTGAAGGTGTGGTGGAAAGGTTTTGGGTGGGTGGTGAGGGATACTTCCTTACTTCCCTCTTCTTTCTTATTATGCTCTCCTTTATCTTTCTCATCATCTTCTTTTTAACTATTTTAACCACATTCTCAACACCTCAGCTGCAAGTGCTGCAGCGCATGGTGCTACAACATCAAAATTCCGCATACTTGACAACACATACATACCACAAGTCTTCTTATTCATACCTGCAATAGTAAAAACAAAAACACATAGAAAATATAATTAGTCCTAAAAATCTGGGTTGCCTCCCAGTAGCGCTTTGTTTAAGAGTCCTTAGCTAGACTTTGAAATTCAAAACCCTTGTTAGGGTGGATAATAGGACAAGAAGAAAATATCATCCTTCCGCTTCCTCTTTTTGGTCAGAAATCCCATGTATTTAGTATAGGGCAGCAAGTGTTCCCATGCCCCAACCAATAAACATTTGGGATAGGAATTCCCCTTTTTTTGAAAAAATTGAAGCTCATCTTGCGGAGGGATATTTTCTTTAAGTACCAAGGGTTGAGTCTCATTTGTCACGTGACTTTTTTCATTCCTCAACCTTGGTTTCTCTTCCTTGTCACTATTTTTGAATTTTTCTTTTTCTACAACTACAAAAAAAAATTGTTTTTCTTCCACAATTTCCACTTGACCATATTCAAGCTCATACTCTACATTCTCTTTTTCTTCCTCTTGCTCAAACAATTCAGTAGATTCAATGGATTGAGCAAAAATTTCTTTAAAATCAGAGTTGCCCATATGATAACAATCATCTTCAAACTCTACACTTTTTTCTTTCTTTTGCTCAACCAACTCTTCAATACAACTCTCTTCTTTTAGATGCTCCATTATTGTCTTAAAGTGAGCATCTATATTCCTACACGAAGCTTCAAAGTTGCCACTATCCACTTTGATATCTTGAAGGAATTGAGCCAAGTGTTCTTTTAAATCAGAGTTTCCCTCATGTATTCCTTCGGTTTGAGCTTGAGAATATGAATCTTGCTCACACAAACCATTTCCCATGCCATAATCCATATTTTGGGCTGTCATGGGCATGAAGTTTGTCTCATAACAGCCCCCTTCATATTCAATCCCATGGAAATCATAGTTGAAAAATTGTTGTTGAGCATTCCTTGCTTGCATGGAGTAAAAATTCCAATGGTCCATGGCATAAAGTGGAATTTTTTTCTTCTTTCAACTAAACACAAATAACAACAAAGAGAAACACACTACAAACACAAAACACAATACAAAATAAAAATATTGCTGGAAAAACAGAACACACTAAGGAAAAGAATCTAAACTAACTAAACTTACTACCTAAACAATAGAAATTAACTTTCACAATCCCCGGCAACGGCGCCAAAAACTTGTTGTGCGAAAAGTAGATGTGCAAGTATACACAATCGCAACAAGTAATATAATGATAAGTAAAGATCGTTCCCACGGAGATTGTTGAGTTTACTTCTATATTTAAATTAGTAATTTAGCTAGTGAGCAAAACAAGTAACAAATACAAGTTGTCAACAAGTATTGTCATTAATGTGATTAACATGAATGTAAATAAACAAGTAAAGATGTGAAAACAGTAATGAATTGAAAGTATTTAAGAGTGAGTTGGATAGCTCAGTAGTTATGTAAATTCCCAAGAGTAGTGTTCTATAATATTAGATGCTGTAGCGTTAAGCGCTGTAGCGCTTCAGAATCCGTAGACGCTGTAGCGCCTTGGTGGCGTGCCTTTCAGTCACTTTCGTCAGGGTTATGTTACAAGACTCCTATGTCTAGGCTCTAAATAAGTTTTACCCCTGTATATTAAGCTCTTACAACATTTGCCTTATGAACTATTACTCCCCTATGTCTAGAGTTAAGTAGTGCTTCCTTTAAATGTCTTTAAAGGGTTTTCATTCATATCATTCCTTGAGTTCTCTTTGTGAACCATGTCTGTACCCACAAAGCCCCCTTGTTTTAGTTGGCCATTCCCAAAACAAAGTTGAAAGCATTATGACACAAGGAATAAAACGTAAACATCATAATATTACATAAAAGCTACTCAAAGTTCATTACACCCTAAGAACAATCCAACTACAACAAGATTAGCTCATAACAAGTTTCATCAACATAATACAAACTAAACAGCTCATATTACCGTAGGAAGACAAGAGGAGAATGGTTGCAAAAGATACACTCCAATGATCCCAAGTCACATACGAAGGATGAAGCTATGGCGTGAGCAAACCTTGAATGAAATCTAGAAACTATACTAAAAAGAAAAGCTTAAGAGTGGAATAACAATGGAGGAAAACTACAATGTCAAGATAGTTCCTCCATGTTAAAACTCTCTCTACGTATGTTACTTCCTATGTTTTTACCTAAAGAAGCATTCTATTCTAATTTAATCTAACCAAGTCTTAATAAAATAATAATAATAATTCATGATCATAAAACTTAGATATTATTCATAAAGCTACTTTACAAAAAGGTGTGATGATTAAAATCACCAACTATCACATGGGACACATGTAGGAGGCGCCAAGTGTCTTTGAAGTATCCACTTGGGTGCTGAAATGTCATGCTAATGATAAGAGATAAGGATGATGACTCATCATTTCAGCAAGTGGCTTTATAAATATCCAAATGTCACCGTCATATAGGCGCTGTAGCGTCTACCGCTGGCTTACCGCTGCAGCACTCAGACAAAACATCAATATATTCACAAAGGCACCAAATGTGCCAAATGATAACAAATAAGCTCCTAACCCTTCTTTCCTCTAAATAACTAATATTTACCTAATATAGCACAAATATTACTTGAGAACTTGTGTTGATTTAAGTATTAAGAGCACAAATAACCTATATAAAATAGAGTTATCATGCAGCTGATGAGACTATTTTGCACTTATTCACAACTTGTTCACTGGCCGAGACTTGTTGGAGGACTCTTGGTATTGCTACCACCATCACTCGTGTGACGTCTGATATCCAGGCTGACTACTCTTGGTTCTTTACGATTTTCCAAGCGCTCACTGGGGAGGTTCAGATTGCATGGTGTATGACGCTTTGGAGCTTATGGTCTAGTCGCAACAATATGGTCTGGAATAATGTCAGAGACACGGCTGGCACCGTCTTATTACGCGGAAGCTCGCTGCACTCGGAATGGGTTGCAGTCCGTGGCGATGCAACTCGCCCAGCTTGCGCTGCTGCTGCCCCGGGCGGCAATAGAACAGCTACAGTGTGGATCGCGCCGCCACCCGGCTTTGTGAAGTGTAATGTAGATGCGGCTTTCGACAATGTTGGCAATAAGGTGGGTTTTGGTATGTGCATTCGTGATGACAATGGAGCATTCGTGGCTGCAAGAACTCCCGCTTTTTGCCCGCTTCTTGAGCCTTACAAAGGAGAGGCGGTTGGGCTCTTACTGGCTATGGATTGGGCTCGGGAGCTAAACTACAAAGATGTTGTTTTCGAGATTGATGCGAAAGTTGTTGTTGATGATTTTAATAATCGTCCCTCTATAATAACGGATTATGGATGTATTTTGCACTCCATTAGAAGTGCTTTTGCTTATTTTTCTGTAAACTCTCATGTGGAGTTCTCTAGGAGAGAAACTAACAAGGTGGCTCACACCCTTGCAGGGGTAGCCTTGTTATCGGTTTCTTCTCAAACTTTCTTTGACATTCCATCATGTATTTCTGCTCTTATTATTAATGAAATGAAGTAGTTTTCTTGGGTCAAAAAAAAAGCTATGTATATTGTAGAAACTTAGGTATTTTAGGATTTTTCTGTAATAAAATTATGTATTTTGAAAAAATTTATAATATTTTTTTTTTGAGAAAATACTATAGGCCATTTTTTGCTTCCACTAATAAAAATTTCTATATCCATCACTGCTTGGATTAATATATTCCTTTTCTTTATTCATTCCCTCCTTATATGTATTTTGTGTGCGCGTATAAGATACTAATTAAGATGCTTTTCATAAAGTAATAGATGAATGTTAAAGAGTTGAAAAAAGTGGTTAAAGTTTGACTTGAGTTGAAAAATAAATTGAAGTTCAAGTTTGATTAGTAAAACTAGCTAGTTTTTTTTAAAAAAAATAGAAATAGAGCCTCGTTAAAACATTCTGATGCAAAACTCTCTTAAGAAAAAACATAAAGAAGGAAAAAGAGCACTCTCACTAAATTTTAGTGATAAAAAAGGAAAAAGAAACAAAAAGTATGGGGAACTAGACCAATACCCATGAACAAAAACGTTATAACCAAAAGTAAACAAAAGCAATCCTATTAAAAGGAAACTAGTTGGAAGAATCTCTATAATGGCATACAAAAGCATCACTATAATGGCTCCAATCTCAACCAAGTTGGCACCAAAACCATTAACAATCATTTGCAGCACACCGAAAGCATAAAGGAAAAGGAAAAACCAATCCATCAAACAAGGAGAAGCACTACCCCAAGAAAGGACTCAGCAAAACGTATAGCTAGAAAGACCTAGCCTATTTTTAGAAAAAATACTCAGAAATGAAGCTAGGAATTAGATCCCATCAAACAAAACCACTTATACTAGTTCCATGACTAGCAAGCTTATCTGTACATTCATATCCTTCTCTATAAATGTGAGTACGAACAAAGTTCACATGTCTAGTCAAGTATAAACAATTATTCTATCAATTTCTAATTTGTCAAGGAACTACTTTGCAATTCTTGAAAGCAGAAACCACTAACTGAGAATTACACTCCAAGAACAAAAACTTCCAACCTTTATCAAAAACAATCTCTATAACCAACATAGCCCTAATAGTTTCAGCATGAAGTACACAGCTGTTGTCAATGGAGGCAGAAAAACAACAAAGAATAGCAACACTTTTGTCTCTAAAAATAACAACACTTTTGTCTCTAAAAATACCGTTACATCTTGCTGGACAAATTTATAATATAGAAGTAACTTATAACTAACATTGAAAGTCAATAGATTGTATTCTACATTAAATATGAACACCTCTGATCAATGGAGACTAATCACATCGTATATAATTTGCCATATTCTGTGAGACTAGACCCTTTCGCTAAAAAAAAATTTCGATAAAAGAAAAGGATATGGAGTCTCAATAAAGACCCTTTCGCTAGGCGCAATCATACTTTGTTTTTTTATCTAACTATAGAGGCTAAATTCAACTTCCTTAGCTCCTCCCAAATATGAGATATTTGATAAAAATGAGAACTTACATACACAATTGATAAATACAACTTCCCAGAAGAATTTGCATTAATAATCAAGGTAATGTAATATATAGATGCATGTAGGAATGAACCGTGTCAAGTACGTTTATGAAGACACCAAATTCCTCTAGCTATGAGTATCTTTCGGAGGGAGTTTTGAGAGGGAAGGGGAGGGGAGGGGAGGGGTGAGCTATTTTTTAATTCTAAATTAAGGACGTTACAAAATGCCTCTAAATATAAATGAAGTGTGATTAAAATATTATGGGTTAAATATGTTTTTGGTCCCTATAAAATTTGGTCCTTCTAAGTTTAGTCTCTACATTAACGAAATAGGCATTTCGGTCATCATCTTATTTTTTTCCGTTTCCAATATTAGTCTCTGACGTTAATTAGACTAACAGAAGTCTCAAACAGCACTGCCACATAAGCATTTTAGATTACATGACATCCACGTGTCAATTAACACTATTCACAAATCCAAAAAAAAACCCAGAAAAAATCAATTCACCTCACTCACCCTCTTTCTCTTTCCCGCTCCTACGTTTTCTTCCTCTTAGCAACCAAACTTTCAGGCCACCATCTGCTTCCCTTCTTTCATGCTCCTACGCATCACCATCTTTCTCCCCTTCTTTCGTCTCACCCTCTTTCTCTTTCAGGCCACCCTTTACGTCTCACCCTCACCTCAAACTTCTCAGAAACTTTCAAAATTTCAACTATTTTTTGAATCCAAAAATCTCAAAATTGGTTGGATGATTTTGAAAATTACCTTGGGGTTTCCTTTTGTTTATGAATCTGGAACAAAACCCATTTAAAAGCCTTGATTTTCGTGGCCTATAACTTTAGATCGAATTGTATCTCTAAAACAGGTTGAAATTGCGCATTTTTCTTAGATCTGAAATTTATTACAAATGGTTGAACCATTCTCGAAATTAATATGGGGCTTCCTCTTGTATTTGAATCATGGTTAAAACACCTTCAAAATCGTAGAAAATGGTGGTCTGAAACACCAGAGCGAATCGGGTTCCATCGCGGGTCGAAACAACTCGTTTTTAGAAAATCGGGTAAAGAAGGAGATGAATAGTGCTAATTGACATGTGGATGCCATGTCATCTAAAATGCTTATGTGGCAGTGCTGATTGGGACTTCTGAGGGTCTAATTAACGTCAGGGACTAATATTGGAAACAGAAAAATAAGATTGGGACCAAAACGCCTATTTCGTTAATGTAGGGACTAAACGCAGGACCTAATTTTGTAGGGACCAATTTTACCCAAATATTATATTATCATGAGGAAATTTTAATCACCTTCACTTAGGTATGATTAAATAACATAGATACTCCCTCTATTTTTACATAAATAGTCAAGGGGTTTGACCCACCAATCTGATAACATAAAATCTGAATTAATCCCCACTATGCTGCTAAACCAACCCCACGAGATGGACTTAATGTGGTTGACAACAACCAGAACATCAAACACAAACCTTCTAAAAACAACATTGTTCTTGTGAATCCAAATACACCAAGCTGCCGCTATCTAGAACATGTACCTAACACGGACCCCAAAGGCACAAAAAGTATCAATACCAGCAAAATAATTATCCACTGAAAGACCCAACCAACCTAATACACCTTCCCAAACAAGCTTGCAACGCTTACAACTGAAAAAAATGAGAAATAGTTTCCCTGTTATCAATGCACAAAGGCAACAAAGACCATGTGGATCCGAAATAAAACCCCTTTCTACCAACCCATCTTGAGTCGGTTGTTTGCTGAGGAGTAACCTCCAGCCAAATACCCCAACTTTCGATGGAATAGCAAGACTCCAAAAATCATTTATGGAACCTTGAACCTTAGGATCCAACGGGTCACTAAAAAAATTCATCAAAGACAAGTAGCAAGAATTAACTGTAAACTTATGAAACTTATCTAAACGCCAACTCCAAGAATCGGACTGTGTAGCCACTGGTTGAACCAAATGAAGGATGTCCAACAGTAAATTTGCATCCTCCTGCTCCTGCACTGATAGATTACGGTTCCAATCTAGCTTCCCCCCTAAATAATAGCTAACAACTAACATTTTCCTATAAAAAAATAAAATAATTGTTTCCAAAAACAAATGAAAGAGTCAGAACCCAACTGAAGCAATAATGCATAAGCGAAAAACTTATGGCCATTAGAAATACTATCCTCCAAGAGAATTAAGTATCTCCACCATAAGGAGTCTTTCAAACTCCAGTTCAACTTATGAACATCAGTAAAAATGCTCTTGGATCATCGTACCTATTCCGGATAAGGGGCCATTAACTAGAATTTATACCATTAATACAACGCCACGTCCATTTGTTCAACAAAGCCAAATTAAACGCTTCAAAAATTTTCACCCCCAAAACCCTTCCTTTTTAGAAAAACAAATTTTACTCCACGCCACCTAACAAATATGTATACCTTCCCAATTACCCCCACCCCACCCAAAGAAAGTTTCTTTGGATCTTGATCAAATCATGAATAATGATAACTCTTATTTATAAGAGTTATTTATGTTCTTTAGGCTTAAATCAACGTGGGTTCTTAAGTAATATTGTTGTTTAATTAAATAAATATATGTTGTTTAATGTAAAAGAGGGTTAGGAACTGATTAAGTGATCATTTGGTACTTTGCTGCCCCATCTTGTGTTTTAACTTGTTTGTTCAGTATGCTACAGCTTCAGACGCTATAGCGTTGCGTTCTGCAGCTGATGAGAGAGAAAACGAAAAAGCAGCTTCTGCTGCATGTCAAATCACTACAGAGCAGTTCAGAACTTTTCCTGCAGCAGCCACCCCCACCTTTTACTTTATAGGACACTTGTCTATTTTGTAATGGAGGATGAAAATAGTTGGTGGGATGGCTTGTCACCCTTTTTAGGAGATATTTTCTTTATATAGAAGTCTCAACCTTCTTCTTCTTCATCATGGGGTTGCTGGTCTGAAGAGAGGAGAGTTAGAAATAACTCTCGTGCACTCCATTTTCGTTCCAAGCTCCATTTTCACAATAAAAAGTAGAACTTCTGCAGTGCTGTGTGCGACACTGTAGCATCAGTCGATTCTGTGAGCGATGTTGTAGCATCACAGGGGCTGTCACCATTGGAGTTTTTCCCTTATGCAAGAATTAAATGCTCAACAACATTGTTTCAACTATGACTTCTATGGGGATGAATATGAAAGGGGCTGTTATGAGACAATGTTCATGCCCATGACAGCCCAAAATATGGATTGTGGCATGGGAAGTGTTGTGTGTGGGCAAGATCCATATTCCCAAGCTCAAACCAAAGGAATACATGATGACAACTCTAGTTTAAAAGAAATCTGAGCTCAATCCATTCTATGAATCAACATCGTGAGGATATCAAAGTGGCTAGTGACAACTTTCAAGTGTCATGCAAGAATATAGAGGCTCACCTTAAGACAATTATGGAGCATCTAAAAGAAGAGAGTTGTATTGAAGAGGTGGTTGAGCAAAAGAAATAAAAGAGTGTAGAGTTTGAAGATGAATGTGGTCATTTGGGGAGCTCTGATTTTAAAGAACTTTTAGTTCATTCCATTGAATCTATTGAGGTGGTTGAGCAAAAGGAAGAAAAAGAGAGTGTAGAGTGTGAACTTGAATGTGGTCAATTGGAAGTAGTGGAAGAACAAAAAAATGTGTAGTTGTAGAACAAGAAAATTTCAAAAATAGTGACAAGGAAGAGAAACCAACGTTGAGGTATGAAAAGAGTTATGTGACAATTGAGATCAACCATTGGTAATGGAAGAAAAGATTCCTCCTCAAAATGAGCTTCAATTTTTTCAAGAGAGGGGGAATTCCTATCCCAAATGCTTATTTGTTGGGGCATGGAAACACTTGCTTCCATATGCCAAATACATGGGATTTCTAACAAAATAGAGAAAGCGGAAGGATGATATTTTCTTCTTGTCCTATTATCCACCCTAACTTGGGTATTGAATGTCAAGTCTAGCTAAAGACTATAAATTAAGCTACTGGGAGGCAACCCAGATTTTAGGACTAATAATGCTTTCAGTGTGTTTTTTGTTTTTACCTTTACAGGTATGAATAAGAGGCCTTGTGGTAAGTATGTGCAGTCAATTATGCAGAATTATGATGTTGTAGCACCATGTGCTACAGCACTCGTGGCTGAGGTGTTGAACATGTAGTCCAAATAGTCAAAAAGGTGATAATCAGAAAAATGAAGGAGAGTGTAGTGAGCAATAAGAATAGGGAAGTAAGGAAGGATCCTCCATTTTTCATCCACCCACACCACCCACCCAAAACCTTTCCACCACACTTTCACCACCTAAAACACCTTCTCCATCACAGAAGCCCACTTCTCACAATTCCAGCCCTTTATCCACCCCTACCTCAAGCCAAAACCATCAAACCTTATCCCAACACCTTCCCCATTTCCAAAACAATCCACTCCACACAAGTCCTTATCTTCCAAGCAACTTCCCCCACCAAAACAAAAATCATCTCAGCCTCACAAAAGAAAAAACCCACCCAAAACTCAATCTGCCAGAGAGCAACCACCAAGGCTATTGGAAACTAAAGTGCAGAGAGTAAATGCTGTCACAGGTGGTGCTACAACATCAATATCCGAAGGCAGTGCTGCAGCACCAAAGAAAGCTGTAAGAACAAAAATAGTGGCCAAAAAGAGGCCAATGGTGCCTAAATCTGTTGTGGAGGAACCTAATTCTGTTGAAGAAAATGATTAGATCGCCCCTCCTACACCAGAGCCTCCATTAGCCAAAGATACCTACCACAAGACTTAGTCTGGCTGAGGACTCTTAAAACAAGCGCTACTGGGAGGCAACCTAGGGGTTTAATCTAAACTTTGTTGTTTTTGTTTCTATTTTTAATGTTGCAGGACTGTTCAATTGCATTGGTGAAATGAGCTTTAATTGTGAAGACGTAGCACCTGATGCTGCAGCAACACAAGAAGGGCCCCCAAACAAGAAACAAAGAGCTTATGAGAAAAAGCTAAAGCAGGGGACCACCAGAGCAAACAAGTGTTCAAAGTTAGGGGTCACTAAGAAGTAACTCTTTCCCTCTAGTGTGTTGTGTTGTTGTGTTTTGTTGTGTTGTGTGGTGCTGTCTGTTTTCAAATAAACGTGCTGGATGCTGTAGCATCTGTAATAGCATCCAGCATTTGTGTATGATTTCAAAAATTTTGTTGTGTTAATTGTTTTTAATTTTAGCATTGTAGTGTCCAAAAGGCCTCTCCCACTATAATTAATTGCATGAGAAGTGGAGACACTGCTAGGTCTTAAGTTGGGGACAGGACCTTACATATGTTTAATGTTATGTATGTCAAATGTTAATGTCATGTGTGTTTGTTGAATAGAAAGCATGACCAGTTGTAATTCCTAGTTTTTCAGTAATAGAATATGTTTCTTGCTCGGCTAAATTTAATGATGATTAAGTGTATATGTGTAGTGTAGCCTTGTTTGAATTGCTGCTTCTACACTCAAACTCTAGGCTTAGCAAGGAACCTAGTTAGCTAGGGGTAATCTGATGCTGAAGTTTGTCTTGGTTAACTAAGGTTTAGTTAAGTTTTTATTAAAAATTGAGACTAGCATTTGAAGCTAAGTTTGGGGGTGCATCGGCAAACACTGACAACGGGGAATTGTGTAAGCAAGCACGGATCCATTTGATCCAGGGTCAAAACCCATCCGGCCTATCATATACTCTAAGAAACCTCAGGACACTAAATTATAAACCTTTTGAAGTCAACTTTAAATAACAAACATTCCTCCTTTCTCCTTTTTTCTAGATCCACAATCTCATTACAACCAGCACCCCATCAAGAATCATTGCTTGGCAGGGTAGGTCTCTGAAGCTCAACCTCAATATAGTTCTCTTCAAAATGCCTCTTGACTTCCTGCTTCACCTCATCCACCTCCACCAAACACACATCCTCCTTATACAAAGAGGCAATCTGATTAGTTCTTTTGTGATTGCTAAGACAAGCGTGAAAGAACTTGGTGTTAGCATCTACCTCTCTAATCCCTCTGGTTCTAGACTTCTGTTTAATCATACTCTCCTTGAGGTGAATATTCTGCCTAAAGGAGACTGAAACTCCCTTAAGCTTTGCAATAGCCTCCAAACCACCCCCTTCAGAGATAGTTTGATCAAGAACGTTCATCTCTGATACTAGATTGTCAATCTATAAGTCCAAACTAACGAAGACCTCCCTATTAGCTATCTTGAGTTTTGCTTTCAACACTTTCGCTTTTTCTTTTAACCCAAAACCCTTCTTGTCTATGATGTGACATTCATTCCAAGACCGAGCTCCCATGCTTTCAAACTCACAATGTTCAAGCCAAGCATTAAACATCCATAATGGTTTTGGGCCCCAATCCTAATATAACACAATAACCAAATGGGACAATGGTTTTAAATGTTACGATCTCCCACCCATTGACCACTCACCTTCCAAGCCGTCATCAAACCTTTCGAGAGCAAAAAACGGTCCAATCTTCTAGAAATTTCATCTGAAAAAAAACCATGTGAAGCTTTTACCAGATACAGGGATCTATCAACTCCATGTCAGCAATGAACATATTAAAATCATGCATATCTTGTCTTCTAAGATGAGCGCTAGAACCTTGTTTCTCTTCAAGAGACGTAACAACATTGAAATCACCCACTACACACCAACCTCCAGGCTCCCCTTGTTGTTTCAAAGTCCTCAAGTCCTCCCAAACCTGTCTTTTATCATCCATGCTACAAGACATATAAACATTGATAATATGTAACACTTGGTTATGCCATGAACAACAAATCCCCACAAATGTAGAACCAACGAAACTGCTTCTAACCACAATAGAACTTGATTTCCACAACATTAAAATTCCCCCGATGGACCTAAAGATGGCTTAGCTATCCAATCAAAGTTAGGATACCCCTATAGACAACGCAAAAGCAAATCTGAGAATGACCCACTCTTAGTTTGTTGAAGATACATAAAGTCATATTTACCTCTATTGATGAAAGAGGCCAAATGTCTCCTGTTGGCACTGTCACCCAACCCTCTGGCATTCAACGATAAGATATTAATGGGATCCCTTCTACTATCTCCCTCCTCACCATTGCTTCTTGGTCCCTAGATTCTCCATCTTCAATCAAACCAACGTAAACAGAGTCCTGGAAACCACCCTTCACACCAAGCATATTAGCTTCTTACCACACATTTCTAAGCAACGACTTTGTTTTGCAAAGCCCAGAAGCGATTATTGCAACCTCTAATTTCATTATTTGAAATAGAACCCCTACGGAGAATAGAACCCCTTGATAATTTTTGTTGACTGCAAGGAAAGGGGCCTCTCGACCATGTGTTAATTTTTGTTTTGCTGGCTTTGCTTTATTTCTACGAGATTTTTCCCCAACATTGGATCCAATGAAGAAAACCTTTTTCTATTTTTTGTTCTGGGGATTACCAGGTCGAAGAGAAAAAAGACCATATATATGCGTTAGACTTGAAGGGAGTTCTACTGGGCTATCACGAGACAAAGGGGCCAAAGCTCCTAGAAGTCCGCTAATTGGAGAGGAAGCATGAACTTGTTCTAAATGAACTGTGTCCAACATTACATTTTGGCTTACATAAGAAAAGGCCAAGTCTCATTACAAACTAGGTTGGAAGACTTGAAGGTATTACTCACCTGAGTATTAAGAGAAGCACGATCCTCTACCCCAACATTGTGCTCGTTCCTAAACTCATGCACTATGTTCCCTGCGTTAGAGACTTCATTTCCTGAGTTGGTCTTACCCTCATAAATAGGAAAATTTGAATTGCAACAATCTTCAACGGATTCATATTGACCAGAATCATTTCCATCACCAATGTCCTCATCATCCTCATCCATACCATCATCTCACAAAAAATTTGTCCACTGCCGATCGTCCTTCGATGAATCTTCGTCGGAGCTAAACGAAGATTGCTTATTAGCAATCGAAATACTCTATTGCATGGGACCACACCAATCCTCCACCATCTTTATGACATACACAACACCATTGATGGATGGATTTGTTTATAACTTTGTGGGAACTAGATTTAGTCAACACTTGTGCAACATCCATAGCCTTTCTTTTGCAAGTATAGAACCTTATACTTCCACAGTGTAATCTCCTTAAACCATTGATCCAGCCAGCTTCTCACCTCTGACACAAAATCTATCACATCCTCATCTTCTCCGCCTTCTAGAAGTGCCAAATTTGCCCCTAATAGTGTAACCTTCATAGAAAAAACCCGTTGTCTAGAGAGCTTATCCTGTTAAAGATATGTCTTCCCTGAGTAGATCACCTCACCCACCACAGATTTGTTAAACTTGAAACATACATCTCACAAGAAGTTAAATAAAAATCACCCTGATTACAATCATCATTAAGAGGCTTAGGAGAACACACCTCCTTAGCTTTCCCTTCCACCCCCACTATAGCTGAACTGTTCTTTTCCCTCCATTGATGTTGTGGAATAGGTTTGACACACTCCCTTTTAGAATATACTTGCTTACCTTCATCTGACAACCTCTCAAACCTGGGAGTATTCACGAACAACTTCATGTGCTGAATAAAAATATTCTCCCGTTTCATTGCAAGTCGCCGAGGTTCCGCCACCGTCCTAAAACGAACAAAACCATATCTCTGACCCCTCTTGTTTATTCTTTTTCTTAAACCTCATAATATTATCTAAAAACAGACATAAAATCTTTAGCCTATAGATGTTCATGGAAGTTTGTGAAGAAGAAAAAGGAGATAAGAGTTGAATTGCCTCCTGCCTTATGAGATACCTTGCCTACGTTCGCCCGCAAGTTCCTCTGCAAGCCGCCTCTACCCTTATCACTTCTTCGACACCTCACCACGCACCACCCCTCCTCATCTATCACAACCTCATAAGGCATGGGACTGATGCCATGCTTCCTGTTTCTTCCCTTGTCACTACTCGTCTCCTCCCATCTCCATCTCCAAAGAAATCGAAATCCCTCTCTCCCCTACCATATGATAATCTTTCCTCTCTCCCCTTGTATCTCTCGAAGGCTTCGTCTCTCCCCTAACCAAATGCGAAACTCGCCCCTCTCCCCTCGTTTCTACGAAGATCCTCGCCTCCCCACTCTGATCTTCCTCGAACATGATCACGCCAGATAATCCCTCTCTCGCTGCCACGACCCCACTACCTCTCTCTCTCTTTGTCTCTCATCGCAACATTAGGTTTTTACCCCCTCTATTTTTTAAATAAACACGCACCTCCCTTATTTGTTGAAAAAGTTGCACTTACCTCCCTTTAGTTTTATTTAAAAATACAAACACCTCCCATCTTCATCCTCTACTTTTACTTAATAGAGGGGAGGTGTGTGTAAGCTAGGAGAGGTCAATGTCTTTTACAAAATGTAGGGGGTGGATGTGTTATTTTACCAAATTTGAGAGGGAGATGAGTGTAATTTCCCCTATTATTATTATTATTATTATTATTATCTATCATGTTATTCTTTTAACTTTTTCAAAATCCTCAAATATATATTAAAATATAAACTAATCCCTCAAAAGTCCCCCCTCTCTAAACCCCCTCTCAGAGATTAGAAAATCCTCGAGCATCTACTCAGACTCCTTCGGGGAAAACCAATTCTCATAATAAATTCATTTCTCTAATGTCAAATTCTTAAAATGAGTTCTTAATTCCACGATGATTGAAATTCATTGTTTCCACGAAAATTTTATAACTCATCCCCTTTAGAAAGTTAATATTTTTATGATTGGTTGAAATTCACGTGAAACTCACTCCTTTAGAAATGGGCCCACATGATTTAGTGAGACTCGTGTGAGTTTCAACCAATCATAGAGTAATTTAAATTTAAAATATATGAAACTTAATTTAATAAAAAAATATTTAAAGTTATAAAAAAATATGTCAGTAATTATTTCAAGTAGAATCTAAAATAGTATATATTAAGCTAAAGAAAAAATGTTTAAAATTAATATATATATATATATATATATATATATATATATATATATATATAGATATATATGCATAATCTGTAGGAAATATATTTTATGTTTAAAAAAATATGTCACTTTTCCAAAAAGCTATGTTAATTCTTTCTTCCATTTTTTCACTTCATATTTTCCCTTGAATCTATCTTATGGCATTCAGAAAAACAGAGTAAATATATATGTCAACCTGATTATTCCCCTTTCTATTCTTTCAATAACTGCAGTGCCCAATTTACTTTTTATTTTAGCTTAAAACCTACTCTCAGATTGAAAAAGAGGCTGGCCTTCCTTCTTGTTGTAAAGGAACAGCGAGAGGTTCTCTTTCTTTGTCAGTGATTTTTTCACAGTTTATCTGAAATGGTAATTCAATGATATATATTTTGCTATCACCTCTTTTTCCCTTCTCTTTATTTATTTTTTGATAAACAAATGTTAGTGGGGGTGAGGGAATGTTACTTTTCGAGATTTGAAGTTTTGAACCCTCGACCTCCTTTTTGCAACTCCTTCATCTTCCCTTCTCTTTATGAACAAATAAAACAAAACCCTCTTTATATCATGGATGTTTGACTCGTTTTGCCATATATATATATATATATATATCAGTTCCAACTTCCTCTCACTCACAATAATTCTAAACCTTTCTTGGCCATCTAGGAACGTCACTATCCACAATTTCTTTCTGTGTAATGTTGATTTTTTTCCTTCTGAGCTATCTTCATTTTGATGATGAGCTTTCTGTGTTCAAGTGTAGACAGTTGAGATAATGATATCTATAACCACAGATTTGGCATCTTTCTTTTAATTATTTTCATTAACTCAATTTCCTACCATTAATCTCTCATTTTCACGAAGTCTTGAAAACTCATATATTTCCCTTAATCCCAACAAAAACACCATTGGGTCATGCAAACCACTTTGCCATTAAGGTCACTCTCATGAGAGGGGACCAGGTAACATATGGGGTTTCAATGCAATTGCACCACTTTCATGTCCTAATAAAGTAGATATATAAAATTATCAGATGTGAACATTATGATCTCAGAAATTGCCTATTTGCTTTGCCTCTTGATTTGGCAACATCATGAGCGACGTTTCATAAATCTTGGAAAAGGACATTACTTTAAATTGTATTTATGTATGTATGTACGTATAAGCATTATACTTTTGCATTTTGTTAGCAGTGAGTAAGCAATATGTGTACATATTTAACCTCAATGAGTTAGTCTAGTGAACCACAAATGGTATTTGTATTCGACATGTCGCATGTAAGTCCTCACTAGTTTTTTTATGTGAGGTAAATATAATTCTCTTTGTAAATACTCAATATATCTTTAAGTGTAGTTTACAATTTACACTTGAAGAGTTACGCTAACAATACACTCATTCAATAACATTATATCAGATAATTTATGTAATTTTAACATTATTCTATAATCATATAATTAATATGTCATCAACATGCATCAAGATTAACATTATATATAATTACACCATTGACATTAAACTAGAATGTAAACACATCTTGATGACATAACAAATGATTATAAAACCAACACAGTTGGCCCAATGACTTAATTTACCTTGGGACACAGAGGTCGACCCGGTGCTTCCGGGTTCGATTCCCGCAGTGGGCAAACTCGGTGTTGGCCAGTGCAAAATTTGATCCTAACCACGAGCGGAAATTAGTCTTTCGTTGAAAGCGTTGGGACACTCCGTGGGTAGCCAGCAATGATCCATACCAAAAAAAATAACATAATTATAAATTAATATTAAAATTTATATATATGATCTATACGATAGTAACTTTCGCATTGATTTTATCACACTTCAGCGATTCTTAGTCAACTTTTATGTGTGTTCTAATTTTTACACCGTAATTGCAAAAAATTATCTAAGGTTATACATCCTCTCAAATTTATCTAAATTACTTAGAAGGCGCATTGGATTGAGATTTTAAAGACTACCTTAACATATAAGTTGAGTGGGTTTCGTAAATTGGATTTAAATCTACGTATTTATGTCATACAGAAGTATTGGGAATTTTGCAGTGTGGATTTTAATCGATTTGTGTCACAAGACTTAAGTAGACTATATGGATCTAAGTAGTGTTATGAAACCTGAACTGATCGATTTGACCAAATAAATCGGTGGTATGATCGGTTTGAACAAGTAATTGGATTGAATATGTCACAGACCCGGTGTGACCCAGTTGATTTGGCAGTAAGACCATCTAGATGTACCAGCGTTCCGAGTGATCGGACCAATGACCCTGTGGGTTTGAGCAACTTTTTGTATTTTTTTACTGCAAAACGATATTGTTTTGCCTGCTGTGACACTATTTTCGTAAAAACAAAATTAAAAACAAAATTGTAAGGGTGTTTAAAGGACGTAGAAGTTTTAATAATTGTTTATGTATGAAATTAATAGTCATTGGTAATGCGGTTCCAACTAGTGAACCACAAGTCTGATTGGGGACCCATGCCCTAAAGCCTTGATTGGGTCGATAATCGGTCCAATTTTAATAATACTGGATTTAAGAGATTTGAAAGGACACAATAATTTTTGCAAACATACGCATCGTAGCACACTAGATAAGCAACACTAGTCGAAGCGTACATAAATCATTAGTTTACAAAACAAATCTTTGTCTAGTGTACCGTTTAAACCAGAACACAAAAGACAAAAATGAAACTCGAGCACATACTTAAATGACCAAATTGAAACATGACATATAACATGAAATTAGAAATTTTGAGTTGAAATTATTTGTCACGAGAAATCCTTCAATTGAAATTAGTTGTCAATATTTCTAGTCATAAAAGGAGCAACCAGAATCAACTCCTTTAGCCTATGTAAATAAACAAAACAAAAAAGAGATCAATCATGTTATTAACTACAATAGAACTTTAAACAAACTTCAAGGACTTATTTGTAACAAAATAAAAACTTAGAGGACCAAAATGAAACACAAAGTTGTTGATAGTAGTAAACCTTCACCTCTACAACAATGGTAAAAAGTTGGAAATAGAAATACGACACTATGGGATGCGTTGCTGTGAAATGACGCTATGGCAGTTGCGAGATTGAAAGCTTTTATATGGATTAAGAGATTTAGGGTTTGATTTTTGAAGAAATTGGGGAAGAAGATGATGACTAGATTATTTATCTCAAGAGAAATCTAAGTCAGGATGGCCCATTTATTACAATTTTTTTTTGAAGAATAATCACTTTTTTTTATAAAAAAATCATTTTTAGTAGTTTTCCATCTGTTTGTTGTAGTTTTTTTAAAAAAAATGAGAATTTAAAAGTTGCTTCAAATGAGAATATGTTTTGAGTAGCTTCTCATAAAAATTATTTTTTAAAGAATGACTTTTTATGTTACACAAATAAAAAGGACTTCTCATTTTCTTAAAAATCTCTACAAACTAATATTGATATTATTTAACAATAAAATCACTAGTTTTTTAATCCGCAACAAACAGAACCATGTTTTTGCCACGTAATGCTTGTTGTTTCCTGTGCCACATTAACACATAACGGACACGTCAACATCTTTTTTTTTTTGATAAGTCAAATTGCATTAAGGAGGCACAAGGGGTACCTCAATCCCATTTACATCTCAAGCTAAGAGGTCATTCACTACAAAAAAACAGCGTATTAGCCACGGATTTTTCCCTCGCTAATGCCTGTTTTTCCCTCGCTAATGACTGTTAGCGACGGAATTGAAGCTAGTCGCTAATGGTTAGCGAGGGAATAAAATCCGTCGCTAAAATTAGCGACGGAAAATCCGTCGCTAAAATCCGTCGCTAACCTCATTTTTTTAAAAAAAAAAGCTATTCTCAGATAGAGAGAGGGAGAGATTAGGGGTTGGGGAGATAAGGGAAGAAAAAAATGGTGTGGTGGTAGTGTGGTGTTGAAGGGAGA
This sequence comes from Astragalus membranaceus, assembly GCA_039519185.1. Classification (NCBI taxonomy): domain Eukaryota; kingdom Viridiplantae; phylum Streptophyta; class Magnoliopsida; order Fabales; family Fabaceae; genus Astragalus; species Astragalus membranaceus. The sequence continues at coordinate 97,966,431 of CM076847.1, forward strand.
AGATAATGGTGGTGGTGGTGGTAAGAAAAAATGAAAGAGGAATAGGAAAATGGAGAAGGAAAAGAAATGAAAGAGGATGGTGTGGTGGTGATGGTGGTGGTGTGGTGTTGAAGGGAGAAGATGATGATGGTGGTGGTAAGAAGAAATGAAAGAGGAAGAGGAAAATGGAGAAGGAAAAGAAATGAAAGAGGAAGAGGAAGAAATGGAAGAGGATGGTGTGGTGGTGGTGGTGGTGGTGTGGTGTTGAAGGGAAAAGATGATGATGGTGGTGGTAAGAAGAAATGAAAGAGGAAGAGGAAAATGGAGAAGGAAAAGAAATGAAAGAGGAAGAGAAAGAAATGAAAGAGGATGGTGTGGTGGTGGTGGTGGGGGTGTGGTGTTGAAGGGAGAAGATGATGGTGGTGGTGGTAAGAAGAAATGAAAGAGGAAGAAATGAAAGAGGAAGAGGAAAAAACGGAGAAGAGGAAGAAATGAAAGAGGAAGAAGAAGAAATGAAAGAGGAAAGAAAGAATTCGGGTTTATAAAAAAAAAATAACAGTTAGCGACGGATTTAGCGACGGATTTCCCTCGCTAACTCTGGTCACGTGTAAAATCAACTGCAACGATCAGTGGCACAATTTTCCAAAGATTAGCGACGGATTTAGTGACGGATTTCCGTCGCTAATTCAATTTTTTTTTCAATTTTCGCGCCATGTTAAATTTGTCGCTAATTTAGCCAATTTCCGTCGCTAAATACCTTGTTTTCAATCTGTCGCCAATTTTGTGCATTTCCGTCGCTAATTTTGATTTTAGCGACGGATTTCCAATCCGTCGCTAAAATCCGTCGCTAATTCATGTTTTTTTTTTGTAGTGATTACACCAGTTTCCAAAATTAAGCGATATACCACTACCCACCCTATTAGCGAACCAACCCCAATACAAAAGTTTAACTTGATACACCATTTGTGACACATTGATGGTACGCCCTCGAAAAAGAACATTGTTTCGGTTCCCATATTACCCAAACTGTGGCAATCCAAATCAGATGCCGTGTTCTCTTACTTTTTTTGCCTCCAACTTTGACTGTATTCTGCCGTAGATGATCCCACAAACAAGAAGTTACATGATTGAGACCCATCCAGCCATGAACAAGAGCCCAGATCTGCCCTGATGTATTACAGGTGAGGAATAAATGGTTCACGTCCTCACTTTCGGTGAAGTACGTAGAGCACGCAAGCTCGGCCCGGATCGAAGGATATCACTTCTCGCTGCTGTAAAGCGACACGCGTGGGAATTCTATCTAGCAGCACCTACCACGCAAATGCCAAGAATTTTGATGGCGCCGCGGATCTCCATTACTTTTGTAGCTGTTTGTATTTGTCCTCTTCTATGAATGCCTCTTCGGACTTGTTGAGCAGGAAGTCATACACTGTTTTAACACTGTAAACAGAGTTGCTGCCAAGCAGCTATATCCACCTATCTTTAGTGCCTGGATCAGGCTGTAGAGGAGCCAAAGTATCTTCTAATAAGACCGCATTCTGCTGTTCTTCATGAGTTAGCAACCTGTTCCATGCCAGCCTCCATTTCCATTGTCCGTCGGTCCAAATGCCGTACTCTTCAACTGTTCCATTGTGAGATTCTGAGACCGCAAACAAGTCAGGGAATAATTCCTTTAATCTCCATTGACAGCTCCACTTATCTTGCCAAAATCTCAGCTGTAACAGCCGAATATTTCTAACATGTAGATACACTGAGATGCACATCTTATCCACAATCAGAGGACACAATCCCTGTTTAGATATTGAACACACTAAATTTTTCCGATAATAAAACATAATGTCTCGGATCAAGCTGTCTTCAAGTCCATAAAATTTAACTTGGTTCTCAACTTAAAAAGGAATACAGAGTCTATTGTTCAATATCATAACCAAAGAAGCGGAATAGGTTTATACAACTCATATCAAATACAAGTTACATAACCATAACAGAAAGTAACAAGAGAAGCATAATCGGAAACTCAAGACTACAAGTCTTCGGCATCTCCATAAGCACGTCACCTACTCGTGCCGCATTGTCTTCCTCTTACCCTGTTTCTCTGTAAAAACCACAATAATGATAGGGTGAGATAACATATCTCAGTGAGTTCTACCGTGACCCCTCCCAATCACTCAGTTCAATTATAAAACCGTTGCAACATAATTTAATTTATAAACCACTTGCTCATATAACCGTAGCCCATCGCCGACTGTGCAACAACCACAATCTCGGCATATAATGTGCTATTCAATTATTTCTAAGCCTTGTAAGTTAATTTATAAATACAAGCTTATCAATCGAAACACCGACCGTGCAAACAACAACAATCTCGGCGAATCGTGTACCTATCGTAGCATAAAATCGGCCGTGCAACAGCCACAATCCCGATAAACCCCCGCTAGTACTTTACCTAACGTGTCCAGGGCCTAGGGTAGGGGCTCATGACCTTCCCCGTCTTGTATGCTATTCGTCAGATCGTCACCCGACATTGATATAATTTATATATCATACCCGCATTGGGCCGACTCCTATTTTCGAAATAATCTATATATCGTGGTTCTATAACCCGTTTAGATGAATCCAATGGTAGACAATCTGGCGTTATAATACTGTACTAAGTTGGACGTATAATCCGATTAGTTATTCAAAAGCTTGTACTCACACGCGGTCTACTTTTCGGTTTTTCAAAACATTTATAGTTTTCCAAAACCTTTCCTCAAAATTAAGTTGAACACGTTTAAAACAATGTTTTTATCAAGTGTATATCATCACAATTGGTTGGAAGGAAGATTAGAAGAGGTTTGGAATCGAACGGAGCAGCGAAACGAAATTTTGGCATCCGGCGACAGTGGCAGGCGCACGGTCCGTGTGCCTTGCTGAGATTTTTCGCAGGCATCACGGAAGAGAGTGCACGACCCGTGCCTAGGGGCGCACGCTCAGTGCGTCCTATGCAGATCCACAGTTCGCTTCGTTTAATTCGTTCCGCTTTTCCGATCTCATGCAATCCCTAATCCCATCTAAATTCCAACAACACAACCAGAACACAAACACATTCCAGTACAATTATAATCCACATAATACATATATATTTTTATAAAAATCGTAAAACGCGATTATTAAGAAAAACAGTTTTCGACTCGATAAATCCTTCGAAACGAAATCAAGCAACAGAACCAGAATTTCAATTCATTTGAAAACAATAAAACAAAACCCTACACGTGAGTAAAACTCACCCGGAATGACGAAGTCACAACCAATCGAAATTCCACACAATGCTCAAGACGAGTATCCACTCGAACGGTCCCCGTAACGGCTCCTCTCAAACACCAAGCACTTCAATTTCGAATTCTACACTCTTGAGACTTCAAAACAGCAACTTAACCATCTCCTATGAGCCTTAAATCCCAATGTAGTTGCTGAATTTGTTCCAAACAACAATGTAGCTTCACAATTTCACTCTCCTTAGCTCCAATTTAACATGCAAACCTTCAAGAAGGAGAAAACCCAATTTTGAGCTTCAAAGACCAACAATGGTGAAGTGAGAATGAGGGAGTTTCAGCTCATGAAACTTGTACCATTAGAAAGAGAATGAAATTTGGAGTGGAAAGGAACAAAAATTACTCACATGCAAGCAAGTATGGATGAGCTCCTCCACTTCTCCTTCCTTCTCTTCTTTCGCCACTTTCTTCTCTTTCTCTCCCTCTATCTTCTAATTTCTGAATATTGCTAAAGTGAGGAGAAGGGGAGTGGTCAGCTGGTTATGTGTTTTTAAATGAGGGCAAAATTACCATTTTGCCCTTATTACCAAATCATCACTTATCCCACAATTAACTCATAACCCTTATTAAAATCTTTGATTATGATCTTAGGGAAATTGAAAGGCATGATTGCTATAGAGTAATTTGGGTTAATGATTTGAAGAATGTGGAAATGACCCAAAATGCCCTCGGTTCCTTAATATCCATTTAGGTCCATTTTAATCCCTCAAATACCCATCAATTCACATAACTTAGGAATTTAACTACCCTTCCCATGATCCTACTATGACTAGGACCCAATCAATTATTTCGTTGGATGGTACATCTTCAATATGAGGCGAAATGACGATTTTACCCTTGTGCTCTAATTCTCACAATGATTCACACAATTTGGATAAATTGCGTGTATTTCATATAATTGAGCAATTCAATATTGCTTTCGCGAGATTATCATATCCATGACTCAATTTATCATTTAATCGAATAATAAATCTCCAGTTAATTTCGTAAACCGAAATTCACGAAACAGGGATGTTACATCAGCTCCCTTCCTTCCATTACCAAGCTTACGCTTTACCGAGTCTTGGAACCACCTTACACGTCATCATCTGTTAACTGAGATAGACAAAATGTTCAAAAAAAAAAAATTTATGTGTAACGATTTTGATACATAGAAGACCAAATTGGGAAACAAAACTTAAAAGATCAAAGTGGAACTTTAAAATAACCTAAAGAACAAAAACAAAGTATTCTAGGCTAAAAGATAGTCAAAAAATTGTGGGTAAGGTACCTACGCAAAAAGTAAAACATTTACCTACATATAAACATTAAGTAAAGGTAAATCTCAAATTTACCTTTACTTAAAGAATAATCATTGGTAAATCTCAAATTTACCTTTACTTAATGTTTGAAATTTAATCACTTTTTCTTTGTAGTAAAACTCGGTGTTTCTTTTGTAGTGGATTAATCTGTCCCACCGAAGATTTGTTAGGGACCATGTTTTTATTAAGAGGAGATTTTGTTTTCAGTTCTTATTTAATTAGTTGGGATGACAACTGAATGAATAACACCTCATTTCTTGAACTTATTGGCAGTGGAGACTAATATCTGAGATTTATTTAAGAGGTTGACCTCTCCCAACAAATGTTTTTCCGTACGCACCGGCTAGGAATCGAACCCAGGACTAAATAGTTAAGGGACCCAAGTATCTACCATTTGTGCCACATCATGTTGGTATAAGACATGAGTTTTGTTTGGTTTTACCCATTGTATCAACCGCCGGCCGCAGTGACTAATCCCCTCGCTGAATTGTAGGTACCTCGAGGGGCAGGACTAACGCTCCTCTGTATCCAAAGTGGGGATCGAACTCCCGACCCTTGATTAAGGGAGGATCAGCCCCAACCGCTGAACTTCACGCGTTGGGTTGTATAAGACATGATTAGTGACCATGTATATGTCATTTTACACTCATCTCATTCTATAATAATAATAATAATAATAATAATAATAATAATAATAATAATAATAATAATAATAATAATAATAATAATAATAATAACACTCATCCAACTACCCACGGGCAAAAGGGTCAAAAATCGGGATATTGAGGAAGAAATACATGAAAAAACAGGGGTTGTGTCAGGTTTTACTTTTTTGTCTTTTATTTCAGTTAAATACGTATATTGATAAGTATAAAAAGGTTATGTATATTTATTTTAAAATATTAAAGTGAAATAGTAAAAAAAAAATACAATCTCTTTCACAGTATCAAGAAAAGTGAATTGTACACGCAAGTAAGAAATTGTTTTTCTTATTGAAAACTCCATCCGTTCCTAATCTTTGGTACTTTTAATATTTTATTTTTGTTCCAAAACAATTGTACTTTTAAAAACTCAATGTACAATTCACAAAATTTTTTCAAATATACCCTTTATATTTATAGTCTTTTAGAGTTGCAAATTACGGATTAACTGTCACAAGATTCTTTTATTTTGGTTTTAATCATCCCAAGACAACTACAAAAGAGATATTTTAGTACTTAGCTAACACAAATTAATAGTACATTAATTTGTAGGTAACAAGCCAAAAGTATCAAAGATTAACGGCACATGATACAATATTCAACTAATGTCAAAATTAAGACTAGACAAAGAGCGGTAGTTTGTGAATCTGATTCAAAATCAACTCTTACGTTGATTGATCAAGAATAAAGGATACTCATCTTTACGGGCCTATTGTTTTTCAAATTAAATCTTTCTCGCATCGGTCTTTAGATATGGTGTTTGTTGATCATTCGCTTCGTGAATGCAACTCTTGTATGGATTGGTTAGCTAATTAAATTCGACGCATCTATTTTTTTCTGGCATTCTTGTCGAACTCCTGTTGTCTCCACTTTCCTTATAGTTGACGCTATGGGAATGAAACACATTAGAATGTAATTTTTTGGTTTGGATCCTCGCTTTTTTTTCCACTCATCAAAGAAAGTTAAGACTAGCCAAATATAACTAAACCAACTTATCTCTAATCATCAATATATGACAAACATGAAAGAATCATATCACATCATATGTACAATAATATTAATAATAATCAAATCAAATATAATATAATAAAATCAAGTGTCAGCAAAAAGTCCATAATTAACATCTTATTAGAATGCCATATGTCCATTATTTGAGGTTTTTTTGGTAAAATAGGTGCTAAAAGCCAAAAACGTTGCAGCTTTTTCAGCTTTTAATAAAAAAAGAAAATTGTTGCTGAAAAAAAACGGCAGAAAAGATGTCAGGAAAAGATAAAAACATGCAACTTTACGCATAGAGAGAGAGAGAGCAAAAGTAAAAATTGTAACAAAAAAGAGAAAGTAAAAGCTAACTTGTACAAAAAAATAGGGAGAGAGACGGCAAAAGCTGCCACGGGTACCGAAGAGAGAGAGCAACTTTGATAAAACAATTTTATACGTTAATAAATCAATTTTACTATTTACTAATATAATTCACTATAATTAATCAATTTAACCACTAATAATTATCAAAAAAAATATTAAACGGCTAAAAAAAATTCTAAAATAACTTTTCATAATTTTCTAAAATGACTTTTTTAAATAACTTAACAATTTAATTAAAATGATTAAATTTATATTAAATAATCTATAATTTACTATTTACTATATAATTAACTAAAACTACTAAAACCAATCAATTTAACTACTAATAATTGTCAAAAAAAATTTAACCACTAAAAAAAATTCTAAAATAACTTTTCATAATTTTCTAAAATAGTTTTTTGTTCATAACTTAATTAAAATAATTAAATTAATATTAAATGATCTGCAATTTACTATACTTTTTTTTTGATAGCGCAATTTACTATACTAAAACTGCTAAAACCAATCAATTTAACTACTAATAATTGTCAAAATTGTTAATTTAACTACTATCACAAATTCCAAAATATTTTTTTTAAATAATTTAATAATTTAATTAAAATGATTAAATTTATATTAAATGATCTAGAACTTACCATTTACAATATAATCTACAAAAACTACTAAAACCAATCAATTTAACCACTAACAATTGACAAAAAAAAATTAACCTATCGAAAATTCCAAAATAACTTTTTTTAAAAATAATTAAATAATTCAATTATAATGATTAAATTAATAGTAAATAATCGAGAATAAAAAATATAAACAAGTGGCAACGGGAGCGGCAACTAGAGACCGACAACGTGAGCGGCAAACGAGAGAGGCAACGAGAGCAGCAACGAGAGACTGACAACGAAATCGGCAATGGAGAGCGGCAACAACAGGGGTGCATATGACAAGAACGGGGGTGCATATCTTATAGGGGTAAGCTGCAACGAGAGACTGACAACGGGAGCAGCAACGAGAGACTGACAACGGGAGCGACAACGAGAGACTCTCTCGCCAACGAGATCAACAACGGCAACTGCAACGGGAGAGGCAACAAGAGCGGCAACGAGAGATTGCAACGAGATCGGCAATGAGAGACTGACAACGGGAGCGACAACGAGAGACTCTCTCGCCAACGAGATCGACAACGACAACTGCCACGGGAGAGGCAACAGGAGCGGCAACAAGAGATTACAACGAGAGAGGCAACAGAGAGTGACACGGGAGCTGCAACGAGGGGCATATCTTATATTGGATCTCTTTTTTCTTACTCCATTATTAATTATGATTAGAAAAAGATATTGACTTTTTTTTAACTTTTTGCAACACGAGTTTTTTAAGTTGACATATAACTTTTCATTTTCTTTTTATTAAATTTGACAATTTTCAAAGTATTTATAGGTTCATAGCAAATTATAACAAATGCAGTGTCACCCGTGCGGATGCACATGTAAAATTCTAATAATAATAATAATAATAATAATAATAATATTAATAATAATAATAGTAATAATAGCGAAATATAGTATTAACCAAGGAGTATTAAGACTAAGTACTTCAAGCCGATTTACATGACCAAATTCCTCATATAGAATGAAGCAGTACACTAAAAGGGTTCGTAAACTACCCTAAATGGGTAGCACAAAAGCAACCTCCTAGCCATACATCTTACTAGATCGACAAACCACTCATAGTAAAGTGTGAAAAGGATTTCCCCCCTAAAGAGATTAACACCTAGATATAGAACAAATTGTTGGGAAAAACAAATAGAGAAATAAAATGAGCTCAATCGGAACACAGGAATTTAAAGTGGAATCTCAAACACCCAATGACCCCGGTACACTCACACCCTCCAAAGAAAATATTTAACTACATCTCACAACACTCTAAAACAATAGTATAAGAGAAAGAAAAAAGTCAAATACATATTTAGTGTGTTTTTTGTAACGCCCCAAAATAATTAAGTATTTATTAAATTAAATTACTTAGGTATTTCATTGAATAGTCATAATAAAATAATAGGATGGTGTTTTAATTTAGAAAAATGGAGTAGTGTTTAGTAATTAAGTGAGTGGTATGTTAATTAAATTAGGGAGTGGTGTAAGTAGTTAATTGAGTGGTAAATAGGACCCAAGACACTAGAGCCCATGATACTTAAGCTCTAGGTTTAGTGTCTTAGACACAATTGGAGAAAAGAAAGAAAAAAAAAAGAAGAGAACATGAGAAGAGAAGAGAAGAGAAGAGCGCACGCTAGGGAGAAGGAAAAGAGAAGAAAATCGCAAGAGATAAGAGAAGAGCTTGTTGCTGCGTTTTGGTGATTCGTGGAAGGGTTTTTCATCTCCAACGATTCTTAAGGTAAGGGGAGTCTCATAGTATAAAGGGTTATATGATGGGTAGTATATAGGAGGGTAGAACCTATGATGCCTAGGAGTTGTTTGATAATATGCATGAATGAATTATGAAATTATATGTATGTTGTTGGTGTTGTTTTGAGTGTTGATGGCCTTGAGTGAATAGATGGTAAAATGTTGCACGCTAGGTATTTGATAGAATGTGTAAGTGATGTTTAGAATGCATGTTAGATGTTTGACAAAATGCATAAGCATGTGATGTTGAGATTGGTATTTGGTGATTGATCATAATGAGTTTTACTTGCTTATGGTCTTTTGTGCGTTTCTGGACACTATTTCGGTCCTTCTAAAACTGGTACTGTTCGGTTGATCCAAAAATTATGTGGCTGATTGTTTTTGAAAATAGACTTAAAGCCGGTCCTTTTGGCACAGGTTCCGTTCAATTTGAAGTTGTGTAGCTCAAGTTATGAGTCTCCAAAGTTAGGTCAAAAGTCTGGAATCAAACTGTGAGTAGGTTCGGTTTTTGTAGGTTTTGTGTTCTCAATCAAACTCCGTTTTGAATGATTCTTGTTTCATTATAAAGTAGACTTAATTCTCTACGAAATAGGCACTGGATTCACGAAATTTCATTAATAAATGAGAAAGAAAATTTAGTTGCAAGTTGGGTAAAGAATTCTATCCGATTTTGGTACCTCAGTGTAGTGTTTTGAAAAACTGTACCAAGTGGATACTTATTTTGAAAAATGAAAATCATAGGCAGAAACTACACTCAGAGAGCTTCCCAACGAGTGGTCTTTTGTTAAAATCCGATATCGTTTGCTATTTTAATTAATTCGCCGAAGTAGGTGGACTGCTGTAGGAAGTTCTGCACTAGTGCTGTGCTGCGCCAGGGCGCCATGTTGCTGCCTTGTGTGCGCCAGGTTGCTTGCTGTGTTGCGCCCAGAGTGGCGCAGGCCGCCCAGAATGTGGCGCGGGTTGCCCAGAATGTGGCGCAGGTTGCCACAGGGAGCCAAGTTGCTTGCTGTGTTGCGCCCAGAGTGGCGCAGGTTGCCCAGAATGTGGCGCAGGTTGCCACCTGGCGCCAGTTTTAGTGTCTATGTTACCTGCTGTGTTGCAGTTTGTGTCTAGGACTGTGTTGTTGTTTGTGTCTTAGTTTGTATCTAGGACTGTGTTGCTGTTTGTGTCTTAGTTTGTGACTGTGTTGCTGTTTGTGTCTTAGTTTGTGTCTAGGACTGTGTTGCTATTTGTGTCTTAGTTTGTGACTGTGTTGCAGTTTGTGTCTCAGTTTGTGTCTAGGACTGTGTTGCTGTTTGTGTCTGTTGCACCCCAAAAAATCCGGTTCGGACTTCTCATTGTACAACGTGGAAAAGGAATGGAGCCGCCACCAATATTTTAATTTTAAGACCAAAACATTGAAAAAAGGTCTTTTAGACAAGGCGGATGGTCTTTCGAAAACTAGAGATATGGGTTCGGGGGTCGGTTAGGCATGGGGAAGGTATTAGCACCCCGTACCTCCTTTCTACCGAAAGGGAACCTTTAATTAAATGTGTGGTTTGAAGTGTTTATTTGAAAATGCTTTTATTTTGCCTCTTTATTGAAAAGGGAGTGAGAAGACTTAATGAAAATTTTTATTTTTGGCGCTTGACGAGAGTTGGCCTCTCGCTCCTACGTATCTCCTGGTGCGATGGAGAATTCAAAGCTACGTAGTTCTTGGTTGTCCTAAAAAGGTTTTTGTTTTTTAGTCTGTTTAGATGAGTTTTCGCAGTAGGAGTGAGGATTCGCGATGACCAAACAACAACGGTTTAGAGTGGCCGCGCTACTAACTCTTTTGAAAATGAAATTATCATTAACAACCAAACGGCAACGGCGCGAGTGATCATTAATGATAATCGGTTTTTATTTTAGATGATCAAAAAGGGCTTTCGCAATCGAATTAATTTTGGTTTGTTGTGCTTGACGAGGACGTGGCTCGCTCCTACGTATCCCAAATGGGAATCAAAGCGACGTAGTTCTAACTTCTTTAGTTTTGAAAAGGTTTTTGTTTTTTTATCTTTTTGGTGAGTTTTCGCAATAGGACGAGCATTAGCGAGTGATTAAACTAACAAAGGCTATGGGTAATCACTGCTAAATACTCAAAAAGAGTTGTTACCTCTAGTCAGACGAACAAAGGCTCTGATTGACTATTAGTAACAACTTGCTTTTATTATATTTTCGAAAAGGGTTTCGAAGTAGGACGAGCATTAGCGAATGATTAAACTAACAAAGGTTATGAGTAATCATCGCTAAGTACTCATGTGAAATTGAAGAGCGTTCATAGAGATCAAACTAACAAAGGTTATGGGTGACCTCCACTACTTGCTTATTTTTGTTTATTGAAAATGCTTTGAAAATTAATTGGTTTGGAAAAGAGTTTTTAGAAAAATAAATAAATCATTTTCAATCGAATTCTATGTCCAAAACCAAATGCAAAATGAATGAATGAAGTTCAAACATATTCAACTAATCAAGCAATCATGAACATGTTGATCATCAACTAAGATTAAGCATGCCAATATAATCAAGAGATTTAATTGTCATAGATGCAAGACAAAGTTCTCAAAACAATAGCGTTTGTGTGTGAAGGAGAATTGCTACACAAGTTGGAAGCAATCTCAAGAGGGGCACATATGCCTCTATGCTACACATGTTGGTAGCCTTATAAGGGCACATGATTGTGTAAAAGGGTTTGTGCACAATTAAGTCAAGACATTCAAATGGCATCAAGAACAAAGGAATACAATTGATCATAGGCATAGAGTATTCTAGGTTAGGTGAATGAACATGTGAGCAATGATGCATGATTTGGCAAGCATGTGAATGCATGAGCATACAAGAATGAATGCATGAATGAGTAGACAAGAGGATGCATGAGCATACAAGAATGCATGAGCATTTGAGTATGATTACATTTATTATGCAAGGCATAAATACTCGAGAATGCATGAGAGTGTCGCATAAATAGGGATGGATGAAGATGCATGAGGGTGAAAATGTTTTGGTAAAAGGTTTAGGTAAGAAAGTGGTAAGATGTTTTTGGGTTTTGGTGTTTTGGAAATGAGATGAAATGTTTTTGGTCTTGAAAGTGGTAAAAGTATTTTGGGGTTTATTTTATAAAGTTGAAAAAGTATGAAATGCAAATGAGAAAATGTTTTGGGGTTTTTATGCAAAGATGCAAGTGGTAAAATGTTTTGAATGAAGGTGAAAATGTTTTATGTGATGAGATAAAAATGTTTTGGTAAAAACTAAGTGAAATGGTAAAAACCAAAGTGGTAAAATGTTTTTATGTTTTTTTTGGTAAAAAGTTAATGAAGTGGTAAAGTAAAATGGTAAAAAGTAAACAAACACAATGACATAACTTGCATTTACTCAACCACAATCAAAATGACAATCTTCAAGCAATCAAAGGGGTAAAAACCTAGTCATGGCCGAATGCATACAAGCATGGAATCATCAACTTATTTCATGCAAAAATTGACAAATTAACACACAAAACAACACAAAAGAAGAGGACCTAATCTATCATGCAAGTTCCTAAGACAAACATCAACCAAATCATGCATTTATTCACGCAAAATCAAAGGAAACAAAACTAGCAAAATGGGTATGAGAATGGGTTTTTATTTGATGAAAATTATACCAACAAGGTTTAAAATACAATAAAATGCAAGAAGACACAAGAACAATTCCTTCAAAGCCAAGGAGCCACCTCAAACACCCAAGCCTCCCTAAGTGCTTGTCAATAATGTTTGAGATGGCTCCTCAAAGCATCAACAACAAATATATGAAGGAGTTGAGATGAGGAGAAGAGAGATTACATAATGAAAATTAAAGAAAATGCAAGAGTTTGTGAGCTTACCTCTAGATCTTGCTTGAAATGAAGAAGAAGATCAAAATAGAAACCAAGAACACTTGAACCTCCTCTTGAATCCCACGAAAATCACTTGATATTGAAGGATTTGATGATGAACTTTGAGGATAATGCAAGATTAGAAATGGATCTAGTGTAGGAATCAAGAATAATGAAGTTTGGATGGTTGAAAATTGAAGAATTGGTGGTGGAAATGGTGGGAGGTGGTCTTGGGTTTGAGAGGGGAGGAGGAGAGGAATTGTGATCTGATTGTGTGCTAGGGTAAAATGAGAATCCCCCCCATTTGGTTTCTTATTTTTGGGTTTTATATGAGGTGCAAAATTAAGGGTATATAGGACATTGTGCTTTTGCCAACCATTGAGATTTGAGATAGAATTTGAATCAAGGGCCAAGATTGCAATGCACATGGATTAGGGACAATGAGAAAGCACAAATGGAAGGGAATGAGCTGGTGTCATATGAAATTGAAGAGTTTTTTGTACACAAAAATTGTTGGGGGCAATTAGGTCAATTTGCACATAGTTGTAGCCTAGGATTTGATCTAGAATTTTAATCAATGGCTAGGAGTACAACTCACATGGATTAAGGGCATGAAGAAACACAAAATGAGGTAAAAATGGGCTGGAATTCGCAGCCATGAGGAGGGAAAAAAATGCAAGCTTGCACAAAATAGTACATTTTGTCTTATTGAGGACACTTCCCTTTTTTGAGTTTTTTTTTGAATTTGAAATTTTGGGCATGGGAAATAATGGGAATGCAACTATTGAAAATGTGGCACATGTTTTTGGGCACCATAAAATATTCCCTCTAGTCACCCATGACAATAAAAATTGTCACTTAAGGATTGAGGAATATTTAATGGTCCTTTTTATTTTTCTATGCACTAAAAGTGGAAAAATACATTTTTAATTATTTTGACTAGGGTTTTCTTTCTAAAAAATTGTACAAAAATTATCCTTGATAGAATAAAAATGTACTTTTTGTGGATGTGCATTTTTTGCGAGAAAATCATCTTTTTACGAAAAATGACCAAAATGCCCTTTTTGACCCTAAAACCCTAATTTGCTTAACAAGTGCATTCCAACCCTAAAAATGACTTTAAAGACCTTGGAATGACTTCTAAGACCCAAAATGCAATGCATAATGCTTCTCACTCCTCAACTTATTTATTTTTGGGGAAAATTAGGGTTTTGATCTAAGCTGGACAAAATTGGGGTATGACAGCTGCCCCTCTTTATTTCGATTTTACCAAGAAATATGAATTGCGCGAGACATATTTCGAAGGTAAAATAGAAATAAAGAATTCAGAAATTATACCAATTTTGTCCATTTGGAGAAATCCGAATTTTCTTTCTTCTTTTTGGAAAGATAGACACTTTCGTGTTGATGCGAAAACAGTAAATGAACACTGACGTGCAGACAGAAAGGTAAAATGGGCACTTGGCGTGCAAACAGAAAAGTAAAATGGGCACTTGGCGTGCAAACAGAAAAGTAAAATGGGCACTTGGCGTGCAGACAGAAAAGTAAAATGGGCACTTGGCGTGCAGAAAGCGGGAAATGAGCACTTGGCGTGCAGAAAGCGGTAAATTGGGAATTCGGAGGCTGCCTAAAACCTTCTAACGGACTCTTGTCGAGTCCGAGCTCTGGGGGTGGCCTTTTCGAGCTGCCGATCAACATCAGGTCCGGAACTGATTTGATCAATGGATTTACGCTATGCCTTAGGCTGACATAACTAATCCGAAGGACTTAACGAAGTCTGATGGATCCATCGCGCGCTCGTACACGATGTTGTGATCTGTGGAAGGAGTTCACTAACTCTGTGTTGATGGAGTTTACTAACTCTGTGTTGATGGAGTTTACTAACTCTGTGTTGTGGTGATTTTCTAAAAACGAGATTTTTCGGACTCTCTGGTCCGAAGTAACTTTTCTCTTGGATGGTGCATGAAATGCATGCACTTGGGTATTTGGGTGCACATGAATGCAATGATTGATTTTGGGTGGGATGCTCTTTCTGTTTGATTTTCATTCTTTTCTTTTTCTTTTGTTATTCTTTCGCTCTTTCTGAGATGCGAATTTGAAAGTGTAATGCACTACTGTTTGATGCGATGGAGTGACGAATGGTATGGATGATATGAGAATGATGAATGATATGAAGATGTTGTGTTCTTTTATGTTCCGTCTTCTGTGATTTTCTTCTCTTTTGTTTTTTTTTTGTTTATTCTGTTTGTTTTCTTTAAGCAGCTTTCTTTTTTCTGCTTGTTTGTTTTTTTTTTTGGCACTTTTGCTCTTTTGGCATATCTTTCTCTTTTTTTGTCTATTTCTTTCAAGCATAATACTTCTTCACAGAGTCTGAATTGACTGGGTTCTTGAGATCTTCGTCGTCCATGTTGGTAAGTATCAGTGCTCCTCTGGAGAAAACTTTCTTGACAACATATGGTCATTCATATTTGGGAGCCCATTTGCCCCTGGGGTCCGTCTGGAGCGGCAAGATCTGCTTGAGCACAAGGTCTCCTTCGCTGAATTCTCGGGGACGAACCTTCTCGTCGAAAGCTGTCTTCATCCTTTGTTGATACAGCTGCCCATGACACAAGGCGGCAATCCTTTTTTCCTCAATGAGGTTCAACTGGTCAAGACGGGACCGAACCCATTCTGCTTCGTCAAGTTTTGTCTCCATTAACACCTGCAGGGATGGTATTTCACTTCAATGGGGAGGACTGCCTCTGACCCGTAAACCAGTGAGTACGGGGGTGCCCCTGTTGAGGTACGTACTGAAATTCGGTAGCCATGCAAAGCAAAGGGAAGCCCCCCATGCCAACCCTTGTAGGTTACCACCATATTTTGCACTATCCTTTTGATGTTCCTGTTGGCTGCTTCAACTGCCCCATTCATCTTCGGGCGGTAGGGAGAGGAATTATGATGCTGAATTTTGAATTCTTTGCACAGGTCCTTCATTATTTTGCTGTTCAGGTTGCTGCCGTTATCCGTGACGATCTTGTTTGGAAGACCGTAACGGCAAATCAGATCTTTCTTTACAAACTTGGCAACCACAGCACTAGTTATACTGGAGTACGAGGCAGTTTCAACCCGCTTGGTGAAGTAGTCAATGGCGACCAAAATGAAGCGATGCCCGTTCGACGCTTTAGGCTCAATAGGACTGATAACATCCATTCCCCACATTGAGAACGGCCAAGAGGCAGACAGAACATTCAAGGAAGCAGGTGGTACATGAATGTGATCGGCATAGATCTGGCATTTGTGCATTTTCTTACAAAGTTGTAGCAGCCTGATTCCATCTGCAACCAGTAGTAACCAGCTCTCAGGATTTTTCTAGCCATTGCGTGCCCGCTGGAATGAACCCCAAATGAGCCCTCATGAACATCTCGCATAATCTTTACTGATTCTTCTCTTGTTACACACCTGAGGAGTACCAAGTCATGGTTTCTCTTGTAAAGGACGTCTCCACTCAAGAAGAAATTCCGTGACAATCTTCTGATAGTTCTCTTGTCATTTTCTGATGCCCCAGGTGGGTATTCCTGATTAATGATGTACCGCTTGATGTCATGATACCAAGGCTTATCATCAGGCTCTTCGTGCAGTAATGATGCGCAGGCAGGTTCCGATGTGGGATTCGGATGTGAGTTAAACTCTTATCACAGCTGATGTTAAACATGGAGGACAAGGTTGCCAAGGCATCGGCCAGCTGGTTTTCACTTCGAGGGATGTGTTTGAAAGTGATTTCGTCGAAAGACTCCATCAATTCTTGCACATAGTCACAATAAGGGATCAGTTTGGGATCTCTGGTCTCCCAATCGCCTCTTACTTGATGAATCACCAGGGCTGAATCACCGTACGCATCAAGCCTTTTGACTTTCTACTTCAGGGCTGCCTGCATGCCTAGGATGCATGCTTCATACTCGGCAATGTTGTTTGTGACGTAGAAGCTCAGTCTTGCAGTGACAGGAATGAAGTGGTTGTCAGGAAATATCAACACAGCATCTGCCCCATGCCCCCATATGTCGGACGCACCGTCGAAGATCATCCGCCATCTTTCATTTTCTTGGGATTTCCCCTCGTCGAAACAATGCCATGATATCTTCATCAGGAAAATCATGTTGCATTGGCTGGCAGTCTGGACTTGGCTGGCATGCTAAGTACTCTGCAAGTGAGATGAACGAATGCATGCAATGCAAATGCCATGATTGCTTTCTGATGGGATGCAGAATGACTTTTCCTTTTTACTTTTCTTTTGTTGCTTTTTGTTTTTCTTTTTGGTATGCGAATGTGAATATGATGCGAATGAAATGCTTGGATGCAAATGTTATGGCACATGGTGCGATGGTATGAAACGATTGATATGGAAACATAAACATTTTTGGATGAGATGCGATGAGTGCATAAAATGCGAATGTGAATATGATGCGAACGAAATGATTGGATGCAAATGTTATGGCACATGGTGCGTTGGTATGATATGAAGTATAGAACATTTCTTTTGGTAATGATGAGACATGTGACTTTATATGTAAGAAGCGGAGGCGATTATCCCTTGGAAAGTTAGGCTTGATTCAAAATTTGGTAATCTCAAGGTTGTTATCTACAGGTATTGATATGAAAAGGTACTTGACCATATTTGCAAGCTCGCTTCTTTTTCTCTTCCATTATGATGCCCCATGATGACCGAAGTTTATGTCCACAAAGTTACCTAAGTGGATTTTTAGCATCACATGATCAACTTGTGTTCTTTCTCTATGAAGCATCGTTTAGTAAAGACGTACGTTAGTGCAAGTATAGATGAATGAGTCAGTTAACTTGGGGTTTTAAAGGCCTAGGGTGAGGATATTTGTGGCGCATGAAGGGTGAATGACTGATTGGTCTTTGTCAAGGTCGTGAAAGGTAGGTTTTTCCAAGCCGAGAAATGTGGGACTGCCCCCAATTTAGATTTGATGACGGTGAGTAATAACTTGCTCCTGTCTAGTGGTGACAGGCTGGGGGCGTAGAAAATGATGTATTGGCTTTGGAGTGAAAGGTGGAAGGCAAAAGACTTTCCTCAACCCACAGAGTTTGGTATTGCCCTAATTATGGTAAGGACAAGGTTGCCCTGACTAGAGTAGCAGAATAATGAGTTGAGAAATTGCCCCGGTATGGTTTTGGGCATGTGAATATGGCAAGGGGATGAGATGAGTGTAAGGTGAATCCTCCCATTTGTAGGTAGAGTGACGAGCGACGGGGCTGCCCCACTTGGTAATGGGACTTCGGATGGTTGTTTTAAGTGAGGATTGGAAAAGGTGACGGAGTTAGGGTTATGGGTTTTTGGAGATGGTCAAATATGGCTGCATAGACTAGGTGTGGTGCGGGATGGATGTTGGACATATTTCCCCGAGCTTATGTGGAACAAATTGTGAAAGGAGTACCCCACTTTAGATTCAAGTTGAACATCCTGGCATGAACCTTTTGGTTGTCTACAAAATGAGTCTCAGACTATGATAGTCTTGAGCTCGCTATGATGAAAACTTCACTTAGTGATCACTAAACATTGTCTTGATGTAACTTGAATGATTCTTGGAGTGCAAGCCTTTTAATTTTTCTTTTCTTTTGAGTTTCTTTTTTTTTCTTTGAGATTTTTTTTTGTTTTTTTTGAGCAAACATATTGTAAATAAATAAACTTATTTGTCCTAAGATTAAAACTTTGAGAAAACAGGAGCAATCAGTCATTGATCAGAATGGATTTTCGGAGTTGTGATGTGGCTAATGATTATTGATTTATGAAGGGAGGGATAATTGGGCTCAAAGAAGTATTTGATGATTGATGGAACAGATGTATTTTTTTTTTAGTGGTATGATTTGGCTAGTGGTTAATGAAAGTACGAGTTATTAAGCTTAATGAGGTGTTTGAGGTTTTATTGAGATGAGAACCTCTTATGTGTCTCATGGTAAAATGGACCTGTTTAGGATTATGACTTGGCAAAGGGTTTGTGGGGGGATAGGCCGAAGGAAGTGTTTGAAGATTGATTTTAGACAAGGATCTCTTAAGCGTTTAATGGTATAAAGTATCAGCTCACAATTTGTACTACCTTGCTTCCTTTTTTATTTTTTTCCTTTTTGTTTGAATTTTTCAATTCTCTTTTTTGACTTCACTTTTTGTGATTCTTATTTTCTCTTTTTTTTGAACTGAGTGAGCTGATAAAAGTGATACACCATTTTCAACGTGGAATTAATCCTTGTCTAGGGTGATTGAAATGTTTTTTTTTTGGATTAAGGTGGGTGGTAAAGGATTTTTTTTGAGGATATGGAAAGATGGTTCAATCTTCATTTCAAATCATGATTGCTCGTTTTCTCAAAAAATAACTTAAGGACAATAATTTACTTATTTTATATACTTGCTCTTTTCCTTTATTTCTCTTTTTTTTTTGTGCCCTAATTTTTGCTTAGGCCGCTCTTACGAGTTTTCAACCTAACGGGCCTTTTTTAATTTTTTTCGTAAAGGACTTGCACCAAGGGAAAACAATATTGACAAGGTATCGTAGTGACCACAAATTTGCCCCTAGTAATGAGGATCTAAAGTGATGTTTCATTAGTGAGAACAACCCAAATAATCAACTAGGTACTGATGTGGGGGATATGTACTTTAGGGGTGGTCGGGGTGGGATCAGACTTTGACAGAGGATGATGATAAGGTAGGGACGCTAACTGACTCAAACAAAAATAAAGACACATGTCACACACAAGTTACTACACGAATGCTTCGCAGAGAGTTAACATTAGTTAAAACGTGAAAGAAAAATTTTTGTGGACCATTTCGGTCATTCATCATGGGGTGGATGAGATGCAATGCTTTGTTGAAAAAGTACGAACAAGCTGCTAATTTGAAAAACTGAGTGCATTGAAACACCTTGAGTTTGCTGCTAAGCTTTCCCAAAGAAGAGTAATTAACCTCGCAAGAACGTTTCACCTCTCATCAAAATTTTTCTAGAATTATGCTCATTTTTTTTATAATGCATGATGTAAGTATTCAAATGAATGAGTATGAATGAGATGCAAATGTATGCGCTTGAAATGATAATGTATGATTTTATGTTTGTTTTGCTGCTGGGAATCGCGGGATGCCTTATCTTGTCGTAAGCGCATAAACCTTTTCTTTTCGATTTACGAAGTGAAGTAAACGAGGAATCGAAATAGCAAATCAACCTTCTTCATAACTGGGAAGCGAGAAGTAAGTGAAGCCTTGCTATTCGATTCCATTATGATGCACCTATGACAAGACGGTACATTATTCGGTGATCCCCGGCGAGCAAATGCAAATGAGATGCAATATGAATGCAAATATTTACAACATTTGGTTTCAATGGATGCGGCATGATGCGATTATGATGTGAATGATGCGCGTGGAAAAAATAAAGGCGATGCATATGGACGGAAGTTCAAAAATTTAGGAGACACACTACGTGCCGCCTCACGCAGTGGTTTATTTGAAGAAAATATTTTTTGGAAAATGCGGGCCGTACGTTATTTCATATGGACCGGTAAGAGAAAGGCTACAGCGGTAACTCTTTCTCCCTTTTTTGAAAATAAAGTGGGCCATATGTCACTTCGTACGGACCGTCAAAAGAAAGGCTACAACGGCAACTCTTTCTTCTTTTTTCTCTTTTGAAAATCTTCTTCTTTTTTCTTTTAGGAAAGATATGCATAAACTACAATGCAACATACAATTTGTATGCCCTTGTGTCCTACAAAAGGTGGGGGAACCTAGGCTCTAAGGCAACTCAAAAGGAATCCTCCCATGTAGTTCTAAACACTTCCTCACAATGGCTACCAGAGCTAAATCTCTCTCATGATAACACCCACAACGATGGAATGCCATCTGGTGTGAGGTACCATAAAAGAGCATACTCTGGCTGAAACTTTTGTGAGAGTCAGAAGGACAACGGTCCAATTGCCAGTCACTACTCATTTCCACTCTCTTAAGTTTTGTCAGACCTTGGGTTTCAGGCCCCTCTCAAAGCACAATGAGTATGAGGTGTGAGTGTGTGTAGCAAGGGCATACCACCTAAAACTACCCAACACATATCACCCCACCTGCGAATGAAAACCCAGAACAGTCCAGACAAAAGCAAACAATAACATGTTGTCTACCCTAGGGTTTAATATCAAATAAGCTAGCCTGGGGTTTCAACAACAATCAGGTACATTGCTTACCTCGAGAAAGGGAGCCAAGAAGGGGGGATCCGGATAGAATTGGGGAGAAATGCATGAGCATAAGCAATAAAAGAAAAGGAGATAGGGAACAAACATAGAAGAAGACAAATGCGTATGCCTACAATTAATGATAAGAAAGAAAGGAAAAAGAATGAAGGCAAACAAGGTATCAGTCAAATCGATAATACATTAAACCACACATCTTAATTAGTTAGGCTTGACCCTCGTCTTTTTTTTTTAAAAAAAGGTCCCCAGTGGAGTCGCCAGCTGTTGCACCCCAAAAAATCCGGTTCGGACTTCTCATTGTACAACGTGGAAAAGGAATGGAGCCGCCACCAATATTTTAATTTTAAGACCAAAACATTGAAAAAAGGTCTTTTAGACAAGGCGGATGGTCTTTCGAAAACTAGAGATATGGGTTCGGGGGTCGGTTAGGCATGGGGAAGGTATTAGCACCCCGTACCTCCTTTCTACCGAAAGGGAACCTTTAATTAAATGTGTGGTTTGAAGTGTTTATTTGAAAATGCTTTTATTTTGCCTCTTTATTGAAAAGGGAGTGAGAAGACTTAATGAAAATTTTTATTTTTGGCGCTTGACGAGAGTTGGCCTCTCGCTCCTACGTATCTCCTGGTGCGATGGAGAATTCAAAGCTACGTAGTTCTTGGTTGTCCTAAAAAGGTTTTTGTTTTTTAGTCTGTTTAGATGAGTTTTCGCAGTAGGAGTGAGGATTCGCGATGACCAAACAACAACGGTTTAGAGTGGCCGCGCTACTAACTCTTTTGAAAATGAAATTATCATTAACAACCAAACGGCAACGGCGCGAGTGATCATTAATGATAATCGGTTTTTATTTTAGATGATCAAAAAGGGCTTTCGCAATCGAATTAATTTTGGTTTGTTGTGCTTGACGAGGACGTGGCTCGCTCCTACGTATCCCAAATGGGAATCAAAGCGACGTAGTTCTAACTTCTTTAGTTTTGAAAAGGTTTTTGTTTTTTTATCTTTTTGGTGAGTTTTCGCAATAGGACGAGCATTAGCGAGTGATTAAACTAACAAAGGCTATGGGTAATCACTGCTAAATACTCAAAAAGAGTTGTTACCTCTAGTCAGACGAACAAAGGCTCTGATTGACTATTAGTAACAACTTGCTTTTATTATATTTTCGAAAAGGGTTTCGAAGTAGGACGAGCATTAGCGAATGATTAAACTAACAAAGGTTATGAGTAATCATCGCTAAGTACTCATGTGAAATTGAAGAGCGTTCATAGAGATCAAACTAACAAAGGTTATGGGTGACCTCCACTACTTGCTTATTTTTGTTTATTGAAAATGCTTTGAAAATTAATTGGTTTGGAAAAGAGTTTTTAGAAAAATAAATAAATCATTTTCAATCGAATTCTATGTCCAAAACCAAATGCAAAATGAATGAATGAAGTTCAAACATATTCAACTAATCAAGCAATCATGAACATGTTGATCATCAACTAAGATTAAGCATGCCAATATAATCAAGAGATTTAATTGTCATAGATGCAAGACAAAGTTCTCAAAACAATAGCGTTTGTGTGTGAAGGAGAATTGCTACACAAGTTGGAAGCAATCTCAAGAGGGGCACATATGCCTCTATGCTACACATGTTGGTAGCCTTATAAGGGCACATGATTGTGTAAAAGGGTTTGTGCACAATTAAGTCAAGACATTCAAATGGCATCAAGAACAAAGGAATACAATTGATCATAGGCATAGAGTATTCTAGGTTAGGTGAATGAACATGTGAGCAATGATGCATGATTTGGCAAGCATGTGAATGCATGAGCATACAAGAATGAATGCATGAATGAGTAGACAAGAGGATGCATGAGCATACAAGAATGCATGA
The DNA here is from genome assembly GCA_039519185.1 of Astragalus membranaceus. NCBI lineage: Eukaryota > Viridiplantae > Streptophyta > Magnoliopsida > Fabales > Fabaceae > Astragalus > Astragalus membranaceus. The sequence continues at coordinate 97,989,448 of CM076847.1, forward strand.
GCATTTGAGTATGATTACATTTATTATGCAAGGCATAAATACTCGAGAATGCATGAGAGTGTCGCATAAATAGGGATGGATGAAGATGCATGAGGGTGAAAATGTTTTGGTAAAAGGTTTAGGTAAGAAAGTGGTAAGATGTTTTTGGGTTTTGGTGTTTTGGAAATGAGATGAAATGTTTTTGGTCTTGAAAGTGGTAAAAGTATTTTGGGGTTTATTTTATAAAGTTGAAAAAGTATGAAATGCAAATGAGAAAATGTTTTGGGGTTTTTATGCAAAGATGCAAGTGGTAAAATGTTTTGAATGAAGGTGAAAATGTTTTATGTGATGAGATAAAAATGTTTTGGTAAAAACTAAGTGAAATGGTAAAAACCAAAGTGGTAAAATGTTTTTATGTTTTTTTTGGTAAAAAGTTAATGAAGTGGTAAAGTAAAATGGTAAAAAGTAAACAAACACAATGACATAACTTGCATTTACTCAACCACAATCAAAATGACAATCTTCAAGCAATCAAAGGGGTAAAAACCTAGTCATGGCCGAATGCATACAAGCATGGAATCATCAACTTATTTCATGCAAAAATTGACAAATTAACACACAAAACAACACAAAAGAAGAGGACCTAATCTATCATGCAAGTTCCTAAGACAAACATCAACCAAATCATGCATTTATTCACGCAAAATCAAAGGAAACAAAACTAGCAAAATGGGTATGAGAATGGGTTTTTATTTGATGAAAATTATACCAACAAGGTTTAAAATACAATAAAATGCAAGAAGACACAAGAACAATTCCTTCAAAGCCAAGGAGCCACCTCAAACACCCAAGCCTCCCTAAGTGCTTGTCAATAATGTTTGAGATGGCTCCTCAAAGCATCAACAACAAATATATGAAGGAGTTGAGATGAGGAGAAGAGAGATTACATAATGAAAATTAAAGAAAATGCAAGAGTTTGTGAGCTTACCTCTAGATCTTGCTTGAAATGAAGAAGAAGATCAAAATAGAAACCAAGAACACTTGAACCTCCTCTTGAATCCCACGAAAATCACTTGATATTGAAGGATTTGATGATGAACTTTGAGGATAATGCAAGATTAGAAATGGATCTAGTGTAGGAATCAAGAATAATGAAGTTTGGATGGTTGAAAATTGAAGAATTGGTGGTGGAAATGGTGGGAGGTGGTCTTGGGTTTGAGAGGGGAGGAGGAGAGGAATTGTGATCTGATTGTGTGCTAGGGTAAAATGAGAATCCCCCCCATTTGGTTTCTTATTTTTGGGTTTTATATGAGGTGCAAAATTAAGGGTATATAGGACATTGTGCTTTTGCCAACCATTGAGATTTGAGATAGAATTTGAATCAAGGGCCAAGATTGCAATGCACATGGATTAGGGACAATGAGAAAGCACAAATGGAAGGGAATGAGCTGGTGTCATATGAAATTGAAGAGTTTTTTGTACACAAAAATTGTTGGGGGCAATTAGGTCAATTTGCACATAGTTGTAGCCTAGGATTTGATCTAGAATTTTAATCAATGGCTAGGAGTACAACTCACATGGATTAAGGGCATGAAGAAACACAAAATGAGGTAAAAATGGGCTGGAATTCGCAGCCATGAGGAGGGAAAAAAATGCAAGCTTGCACAAAATAGTACATTTTGTCTTATTGAGGACACTTCCCTTTTTTGAGTTTTTTTTTGAATTTGAAATTTTGGGCATGGGAAATAATGGGAATGCAACTATTGAAAATGTGGCACATGTTTTTGGGCACCATAAAATATTCCCTCTAGTCACCCATGACAATAAAAATTGTCACTTAAGGATTGAGGAATATTTAATGGTCCTTTTTATTTTTCTATGCACTAAAAGTGGAAAAATACATTTTTAATTATTTTGACTAGGGTTTTCTTTCTAAAAAATTGTACAAAAATTATCCTTGATAGAATAAAAATGTACTTTTTGTGGATGTGCATTTTTTGCGAGAAAATCATCTTTTTACGAAAAATGACCAAAATGCCCTTTTTGACCCTAAAACCCTAATTTGCTTAACAAGTGCATTCCAACCCTAAAAATGACTTTAAAGACCTTGGAATGACTTCTAAGACCCAAAATGCAATGCATAATGCTTCTCACTCCTCAACTTATTTATTTTTGGGGAAAATTAGGGTTTTGATCTAAGCTGGACAAAATTGGGGTATGACAGTGTCTTAGTTTGTGACTGCGTTGCAGTTTGTGTCTTAGTTTGTGTCTAGGACTGTGTTGCTGTATGACGCCACGTGCTGTCTGTTTTGGCGCCCAGGGTGGCGCAGTTTGCCTCAGGCGCCCTTTTATGTGCTGTTGGGCGCCAATGTGTTGTGTCTGTGTTGTTGGTGTTGTTTCCTAGGCGCCACTTTGTGCTACCTCAGTGTTGTGATGTTTTGTTGTGTCTAATAAGACTAAACTTGCTGTTCTTGTTGTTGAGTCAATGTGACAAAATCTTGTTGTTGTTGTTGCTGGGTCAAATATGACCAAAACTCGATGATGTGGTTGGGTCGAATATGACCAATGATGATGTTGTTGACGTTGTTGTGCATAGTATGATGATGTTGTTGATTGTTCCGATGTGTTGTACATGGTGTCTCGTGCATGGCATAATGCATTATTACGTTGATGTAGGCTTCGGCCATAGAGCTTTGCTCGGTATTGATAATGAAGCCACAAAGGCTATTTACGTTGATTGGTACCACATGCATATACCCGTCGGTGTGGGTTGCATTTCATACATACACGTTGTACCCATGGTGTCGTTGCTCGTCGTTTTGCTTATGTTGTTACTTGTTGGTGTTGCTCGTCGTTTTGCTTATGTTGTTACTTGTTGGTGTTGCTCGTCGTTTTGCTTATGTTGTTACTTGTTGGTGTTGCTCCGTGATAGTTGTACTTATGACTGTTGATGTGCTATGGTAGTTATAGTTGCCTATTCTCTAGTATATTATCTATCATATATGCTTTTATGCTGTTAGAGACTCACCCTTTCTGTTTGAATGTTACCTCTACGTGGGTAACGTGCAGGTAGTCGCATATGAAGACCAAGGGTCTTTTAGTAGCCGAGTCAGTGTCGTCTCTGATACGTAGCACCCGGGGAGGGGAAGAACACTGTTTTCAATTGCTTGTTGCATTAGTTGTTTTTGAAACATGGATAGGTGGTTTGAAGTATTTGAACAAATATTCGGGGTTGTAAACTAAGTTGATGTTGTTCTTCCACGTTTTTACTTGATTATACGTTGTTGGTTTTTGAAATGTTTCATGTGACGCTCCATTGCCTGTTTAAAGTTTAATTTCCGCACTCTGATATGTAATAAAACGAACGGGTAGAATTGGGGTGTTACATAGTTGGTATCAGAGCAATGGTTAGACCGGCCAAGTTGTCGAGTCGTTGTGTCGTATGACGGTCGAGTGTTGTCTTTTATTACTAACCATTGTTTGTATTGTAGTGATGCTCCTGCTGGAAAATGTATGTTTTCTGTGTGTGACCTCGGTGCCTCTTATTTTTGGTTTTAGTTTGTTAATGGGAGAGTTGTTCGAATCAGGTAAAATTTCGAGGACGGAATTCTTTTAAGTGGGGGAGAGTTGTAACGCCCCAAAATAATTAAGTATTTATTAAATTAAATTACTTAGGTATTTCATTGAATAGTCATAATAAAATAATAGGATGGTGTTTTAATTTAGAAAAAGGGAGTAGTGTTTAGTAATTAAGTGAGTGGTATGTTAATTAAATTAGGGAGTGGTGTAAGTAGTTAATTGGGTGGTAAATAGGACCCAAGACACTAGAGCCCATGATACTTAAGCTCTAGGTTTAGTGTCTTAGACACAATTGGAGAAAAGAAAGAAAAAAAAAGAAGAGAACATGAGAAGAGAAGAGAAGAGCGCACGCTAGGGAGAAGGAAAAGAGAAGAAAATCGCAAGAGAGAAGAGAAGAGCTTGTTGCTGCGTTTTGGTGATTCGTGGAAGGGTTTTTCATCTCCAACGATTCTTAAGGTAAGGGGAGTCTCATAGTATAAAGGGTTATATGATGGGTAGTATATAGGAGAGTAGAACCTATGATGCCTAGGAGTTGTTTGATAATATGCATGAATGAATTATGAAATTATATGTATGTTGTTGGTGTTGTTTTGAGTGTTGATGGCCTTGAGTGAATAGATGGTAAAATGTTGCACGCTAGGTGTTTGATAGAATGTGTAAGTGATGTTTAGAATGCATGTTAGATGTTTGACAAAATGCATAAGTATGTGATGTTGAGATTGGTATTTGGTGATTGATCATAATGAGTTTTACTTGCATATGGTCTTTTGTGCGTTTCTGGACACTGTTTCGGTCCTTCTAAAACTGGTACTGTTCGGTTGATCCAAAAATTATGTGGCTGATTGTTTTTGAAAAAAGACTTAAAGCCGGTCGTTTTGGCACTGGTTCCGTTCAATTTGGAGTTGTGTAGCTCAAGTTATGAGTCTCCAAAGTTAGGTCAAAATTCTGGAATCAAACTGTGAGTAGGTTCGGTTTTTGTAGGTTTTGTGTTCTCAATCGAACTTCGTTTTGAATGATTCTTGTTTCAGTGGAAATTAGACTTAATTCTCTACGAAATAGGCACTCGTTTCACGAAATTTCATTAGGAAATGAGAAAGAAAATTTAGTTGCAAGTTGGGTAAAGAATTCTGTCCGATTTTGGTATTTCAGTGTAGTGTTTTGAAAAACTGTACCAACTGGATACTTATTTTGAAAAATGAAAATCATAGGAAGAAAATACACTCAGAGAGCTTCCCAATGAGTGGTCTTTTGTTAAAATCCGATATCGTTTGCTATTTTAATTAATTCGCCGAATTAGGTGCACCGCTGTAGAAAATTCTGCACTAGTGCTGTGCTGCGCCAGGGCACCATGTTGCTGCCCTGTGTGCGCCAGGTTGCTTGCTGTGTTGCGCCCAGAGTGGCGCAGGTTGCCCAGAATGTGGCGCAGGTTGCCACAGGGCGCCAGGTTGCTTGTTGTGTTGCGCCCAGAGTGGCGCAGGTTGCCCAGAATGTGGCGCAGGTTGCCACCAGGCACCAGTTTTAGTGTCTATGTTGCCTGCTGTGTTGCAGTTTGTGTCTAGGACTGTGTTGCTGTTTGTGTCTTAGTTTGTATCTAGGACTGTGTTGCTGTTTGTGTTTTAGTTTGTATCTAGGACTGTGTTGCTGTTTGTGTCTTAGTTTGTGACTGTGTTGCTGTTTGTGTCTTAGTTTGTGTCTAGAACTGTGTTGCTGTTTGTGTCTTAGTTTTTGACTGTGTTGCAGTTTGTGTCTAGGACTGTGTTGCTGTTTGTGTCTTAGTTTGTGACCGTGTTGCAGTTTGTGTCTTAGTTTGTTTCTAGGACTGTGTTGCTGTATGACGCCACGTGCTGTCTGTTTTGGCGCCCAGAGTGGCGCAGTTTGCCTCAGGCGCCCTTTTATGTGCTGTTGGGCGCCAATGTGTTGTGTCTGTGTTGTTGGTGTTGTTTCATAGGCGCCACTTTGTGCTACCTCAGTGTTGTGATGTTTTGTTGTGTCTAATAAGACTACACTTGCTGTTCTTGTTGTTGAGTCAATGTGACTAAATCTTGTTGTTGTTGTTGCTGGGTCAAATATGACCAAAACTCGATGATGATGTGGTTGGGTCGAATATGACCAATGATGATGTTGTTGACGTTGTTGTGCATAGTATGATTATGTTGTTGATTGTTCCGATGCGTTGTACATGGTGTCTCATGCATGGCATAATGCATTATTACGTTGATGTAGGCTTCGGCCATAGAGCTTTGCTTAGTGTTGATAATGAAGCCACAAAGGCTATTTACGTTGATTGGTACCACATGCATATACCCGTCGGTGTGGGTTGCATTTCATACATACACGTTGTACCCATGGTGTTGTTGCTCGTCGTTTTGCTTATGTTGTTACTTGTTGGTGTTGCTCGTCGTTTTGTTTATGTTGTCACTTGTTGATGTTGCTCGTCGTTTTGCTTATGTTGTTACTTGTTGGTGTTGCTCTGTGATAGTTGTACTTATGACTGTTGATGTGCTATAGTAGTTATAGTTGCCTATTCTCTAGTATATTATCTATCATATATGCTTTTATGCTGTTAGAGACTCACCCTTTCTGTTTGAATGTTACCTCTACGTGGGTAACGTGCAGGTAGTCGCATATGAAGACCAAGGGTCTTTTAGTAGCCGAGTCAGTGTCGTCTCTGATACGTAGCACCCGGGGAGGGGAAGAACACTGTTTTCAATTGCTTGTTGCATTAGTTGTTTTTGAAACATGGATAGGTGGTTTGAAGTATTTGAATAAATATTCGGGGTTGTAAACTAAGTTGATGTTGTTCTTCCACGTTTTTACTTGATTATACGTTGTTGGTTTTTGAAATGTTGCATGTGACGCTCCATTGCCTGTTTAAAGTTTAATTTCCGCACTCTGATATGTAATAAAACGAACGGGTAGAATTGGGGTGTTACATTTTTGACTGGAGCATTTTGTAAAGAAGAATTTGAGCTCATTATATAGCTTTGGTCTCCCTCTTCTTTCACAAAACTAAGCAATGTGAGACCTCAAGATGTTTAATTATAATAAACTCCAACACAAATACGATCAACCATATGGCCATTGAATGAGAGTATGACAAATCAAGCTATACTTGGGATAATATGTAAGTATATATCATACAATTATTTTAATTATAGATAAAAGGCTAAAGTGCTCCCGGGGTCCCTTATCTTTATTTAAAGTAACGATTTGGTCCTTTAGCTTTTTTTTGTCCCAAATCAGTCCTTTATGTTTTAAATTTTTGACACATAAATCCTTTTCTGTCCCAAATCAGTCCTTTATGTTTCAAATTTTTGACACATAAATCCTTTTTTTTGACACATAAATCAGCACTGTTAACGGAAAAGGATTTATGTGTCAAAAATTTGAAAGATAAAGGACTTATTTGGGACAAAAAAAACATAAAGGACTAATTCGTTACTTTAAATAAAGATAAGGGACCCCGGGAGCACTTTAGCCTAGATAAAATTATATAGTTGTGCATCCCACGGGCCCATGCATGGTATGTCAACATAGTTGAATTTCAGGCAGTAAAGAAACCCCTGCTTGGGCATGTTTTTCTAGCTGTTTCTTCTTCAAGAGTACGTGTATATGGGGAAAACAATAAGGGTCATTATCTAGTTGTTCCTTCTTATCTCTTTCTCCTGAATGTGACAATGCCTCCTTGAACTAGCTTTGGACCTTCCAATTTACTTGCTCTATATTTCATATTTGTTCTGGACCGGACCAAGAGGCTCATTCAGCAATTGGGCATGGATCGGCCCAATCACTTTGGCCCATATCCACAATATACAAGCCCAATTATGATTATCATACTTGGATGACTCAGATCAATTCTATCAATCCGACAATTCACAACGTGCACGAAACCCTATAAATACTCGCTCACATTGCCATTAATAGGTACGTTCTCATTCCTAGCTAAATCACTCTTCTATTCCCTATACTGACTTGACTTTTTCATTCTCTACATCCAATAATCAAGCGGAGTATGAAGCTTGCATAGCCGGCTTGCAGTTAGCCAGAGATTTCGGTGCAACACAAGTAAAGCTTCATACAGAGGCTCCGAGAGGAATTGGACCTCGTAGAGGAATTCAGAAACCAAGCAGCTTTAACGGATATGGTGATTAAGCAAAGGATGGCTACAAGGTTTAATGCCAAGGTGGTCCATAGAACCTTCTAGGTGGGCGACCTTGTCCTTCGAAGGGCTGACGTAGGATTAAAGAACGCACTGCAAGGAAAGCTAGCTCCTAACTGGGAAGGTCCATACAGAATAACCGCAGAAACAGGAAACGGCGATTTCAAATTGGAAACTTTGAGCAAAGAACCAATACCGAGGACGTGGAATGCGGACAAGTTAAGGAAATTTATTGTTTGAACGAAATATAGATAATAAAGCTAATGTAATGACATGTACTTTCAATTTGCATGAATGAATGAAAGTTTGTTATGAATCGAAATGTTATTTTGCAATACTTACCACTGGTCGCAGGAAAGAAAACCTGGTCCAAATAATAACAAGGATGTATTAGGCGGATCAAAACAAAGCTTGACGGTAAAAAGGGGTGGCATGAGATCGACGCTACGATCGTTTGCGCATCCCTAAAAACCAAGGCATGGGTCGACCCACTCGTTTCTCGAAGCGACTTAAAACGTGTCGCAACCCCTGGCCGGTAAGTTAGAATCAGACCGGGTTCTGATAAACTACCTCCAGGGCTTACGCAATCGCGATACGACATGGCATGGTAGGCTCGAATATGCGAGGCATAGCTCATGCCAGATGCTATCCAAGATACACCAATCCAACTATCCGCACAAATAAAGATAAGAAACAAACTAAACGAGGGATATAACATAGATGGTCATCCCGGAGACGGCCAGAACCATAAAACTGAATACGAAACAGAGTACATGTACAACAAAGTCCAAAACAAACTACATGACAAAAAGTAAATAAACATAAGAGAACAATCAAGGGGTAATGACATCGAAGTCGCTCTTGTTGGAATGGTATCTGACAATCCTTCCATCAACAACATCATGTTCAAGCTTAAAGACATCTGGCTCTAAGACAGCATCCGGATACACGCATTGAACATGACCCAAAGCCTTCTGGTATGCGTCATAGGAAAAGTCTATGGCCACTACCCTGTCCGCCAGCGCTTCCACCTTTCCTTCAGCTTCATCCTTCAGTTTCCTCACATTTTCCCAACTCAGACTGCACGTCTTCAAGCTGAGCTTGAAGCTCCTCTACCCTCTACACATATGTGTCTCTATTAGCGCAGGACACCTCCTGACCTTTCTGATGACGGCGAGCGGATGCGTTGGCTTGGTGAATTAACGCATGGGAGTCATGAAGCTCATCTTGAAGCTATTTTCTTTCCAAGAGGAGTAGGTCAACTTCTTTCCTCCCTGCACAAGAAAAGAAAGAAAACACAATAAGCTCAAAAACACAAAGATTCAGAAACATGCAACATGCTAGAACAACTCAAGGAAGCTACATGAACCTTGATCTTTCTCAGCCCTCCACTTTGCATGCAGATCCGACCCAATGCTGACCATGCGCGTCATGAACTCGAAGGGATGCTCCAAAAAGGGGTCACGTTGATCTGTCGAAAATTCAATATGGGCCTCAACTACCTCAGGAGAGGGACACTGAGCAGGAGAGGAAGGCTTGCTAGAACTCTTCTTACGCTTGGATTTAGACTGTATCCTAGAAGTCATGGCAGCCACGCCATCGCAAGTTCATTTCCCACGAGCCTCGATGGGAACACTCGGTGCCCCAGAGACATCTTTTCCGGCTCGACGAGGAGCCCCCAAGCTAAGACGCCCTCCCTTGGAAGGACGCGCAACAACAGGTACAGTGGTTGCATGGCTAATCCCGTCATCAAGCTCCGCACCTCGAGTTTTCTTCTTCTCAGAGGACAAAGAGAGTATCTCATCGAAAGAAAGCGGAGCAGCCATGGAATCTGAAAAAGGGAAATAAGAGAAGTTAGCAACATAACAAACCATAAAGAAGCTAAAGGACACAAAATCCGGCAAGCGACCTAAGGCCTCAATAGCATCATGAAAAGTCGAAGCGCGAGACAACTCTCCGCATAAATTTTTTTGAGGATTGGCAGTCAAACGGCCAACGACAGCCTCGAGTAAGTTCAAGGTCCTCAACTCAGAAGAAGATAACAGAGTCAAAGGGACACGATAAGACCAACTGACTCGATCGGCGTCAACATTACACCAGCCTAGGTGAAACTTATCCATGACTAAGGACCCTTCCTCGTGAAAAACACCCATGCTGCGCACCGCCTCTGGGCTCGAAGGGACGATGTAAAAGTACTTAATCTTCCATTCCCTTTGACTTTCAGAGTGCACTTGAAAGAAAGCATAATCAGATCGACATTTCAATGCTACAAACTCATATCGAAGACCACCTTCGGAACGTTCTCGTCGACGCTGAACCTCAAAGATAGTAAAAAAGACCTTCAGTGAACACCTCCTTCCCAAAGCCGCCGTCACAAGCTCGAAACATTTCAAAAAAGCCCACGCATTTGGGTCAAGTTGAGATGGGGCTATAGACAGATGATTCAGAATGTCCAGCTGAAATGGGGTAAAAAGGGGAGAAATACTCATCTTACCGACAACACAATAGTACATCATAAATTTTCGGCCCTCAGGAATCCGGTAAATCCCGTCATCTGGGTCCACCGCTTCATACCGCCAGGCTTTCCCAAGTATTTCCCTAATGAAGCGAGGAGGATTTGTTTCCGGGAGATAGATGCTCCTAACAGTTCGAACACTTAGAGCAACCCAATCGTAATTAATACTGCCAGCGGACCAACCAGCCTGCTCTATAGCAGGAAGGGGACCACGATATGACCCATGAACCCGGGCAGTCTCCTTCGTTCTAACCATCACTCAAACCTGCAAGAAAGGGGGCAAAACAAGCGTCACAACAAAAAATAAAAACTTGTTGACAACCCCCTCCCCTGAGGTCACCTGATGAAGATTTGGACAAGACCCATAATTACACTATATTTAAACTGAACATGGTGGCTCACGAATGACTCATGGTCATGGCTTGCAAACAATGAAATACATGGTCGCGGTTTGGTCTAGGCGCCAAGGGCGCCAAGGTGACGGTTTGCATTGAGCAACGTCACGGTTTCGTCCTGCTGGGCGCCAAGGGCCCCAAAGGCGCCAATGGCGCCAAGGGCTCCAAAGGCGCCAAGGGCTCCAAAGGCGCCAAGGTGACGGTTTGTGCTGCAGGGCTCCAAGGTGACGGTTTGTGTGGCTAGGCGCCAAGGGCACCAAAGGCGCCAAGGTGATGGTTTGTGTGGCTGGGCACCAAGGGCGCCAAAGGCGCCAAGGTGACAGTTTATGTGGATAGGCGCCAAGGTGACGGTTTGCAAGGTGACGGTTTGTGCTGCAAGGCGCCAAGGTGAGGGTTTGTGTGGCTAGGCTCCAAGGGCGCCAAAGGCGCCAAGATGACGGTTTGCAATGTGACGGCTTGTGCTGCTGGGCGCCAAGGGCGCCAAGGTGACGGTTTGCTTTGAGTGACGTCATGGTTTCGTCCTGCTGGGCGCCAAAATGAAGGTTTGGACTAGCAAGGTCGTGGGCGTGGCTGTTGGGCGCCAAGGTTTGTGACTCAAGCTCCAAGGTCACGGTTTGGTGATTAAAAATTGAAGGTCCGGTTTGTAAGACAAACAGCAGGTCATGATTTGCATGAAGGAAAAGAGAAAGAGGACATGCACTTACCCAAAAGAAAGAGGGAAGAAACTTGCTCCAAACTCAAATGCGTGGTCCCAAAAAGCCTTGTCCAAAATAACCTTATCATTTTCCAACTTCTCTCAAAATTTTGAAGATGTGGTCCAAGCAATGAAGACCCACCTATTTATACTGGGTGGAAAAAGTAATAAGATCATTTTTCTTTTCCTTCAAGATAAAAGGCAAAAGTGTTGTCGTCACAAACAAAGACATTTTGCACGACCCAACGAGGCAGACAAAGCCATCGCGTCTGGAGAATCGACGAAAATCCTTCAAGCCAAGACCATCCTCCGGAATAATCTCGGCTTGGGGGGCAACTGGTCTGGACCAAGAGGCCCATTCAGTAATTGGGCATGGATCGGCCCAATCACTTTGGCCCATATCCACAATATACAAGCCCAATTATGATTATCATACTTGGATGGCTCAGATCAGTTCTATCAATCCGATGATTCACAACGGGCACGAATCCCTATAAATACTGGCTCACATTGCCATTAATAGGTACGTTCTCATTCCTAGCTAAATCACTCTTCTATTCCCTATACTGACTTGGGCGTCGGAGTGGCATTGCAAGTGCCCCTTCCGAGATCTATTTGACGTGCTCCTCGCATTGCAAGAAACCTACCAACTGCAGTCCACCCAACCCTACAAGGTACATAACAATATTTATGTAGGTATCCACTATCTGTATTAAATTTGTGTATGGAGAAAGTCTTCCTTATATGGTGAAAAATTAGTTAGATTTGTAGTATTAATTTTACATTCTGCTATATAACCTAGCTTCTGTGATACACATTTTACATATATAATTGCCATAGATAGGGTTAGGGATGGAGCGAACTAAGCTAAATTAAACTGACAATCGAAAAAAGATGACTTACTGTTGGAGATTTTCTTGTCATTCAATAATTGATCTACTGTAAATGAAAATTTGAAGTCAAGCCCCAAACCTATAAAAAAGGGGTAGTGAATCACATACACCGCAAAATAAAAGGGTGAATAATTACAGAATTTACTTTAAATTATTATGTGCAAGTATAAGGTCGGTTGGATATACTAGCTACCTATATCTGTCTTATTTCTTCTAGTAAGAGTAGATAACCCATAAATTAAAGAAAACAAAAATATCCAAAAACTTATATCGGAGATCTTTGTGAACATATCTCACCGTATTGTATTGATATTTATCATTACATGTCATGAGTTTTGTTAAGAGACTCACATCGGATGTGATATAACTTGAAAAGGAAGTGGGAGGCATCCCTCGCCTTACAAGTCAGTTTTGTGGTGTTGAGTTAGGCCTAACCACATTTTAAGATATTATCAAAGTCAATCCAAAATCTGCTGGGCCACCCGCTATCAGGCCCTCGGGTCACGCTCCAGTTGTTCAGTCCTGGGGTGGGCTGGGTGACTTGGATACTTTCTTGGAGGATAAGTTTTTTTTTGTTTAGGAAGAAGGGTTTCGGGGGGATTTGATTGTGTTGTTATCCTCGGTGGTCCTTTCTTCTTTAGAGGATGGGTGGATCTCTGAGGTTGAAAATGATGGTGCATACTCTGTTAAACCGGCGTATGATCTGCTTATCCACAGGTCTCCTTGTGTTGTATTTAGGGATCCATTGGAGGCGTTTGTGCTCAATAAGCAGTGGAAGAGCTTAGCACCTCCCAAAGTCGTAGCATTTGTTTGGCGCCTCCTTTTGAATAGGCTCCCAACTCGGGATAACCTATTCTGAAGACAAGCAAATACTGATGTGGGAACCACAAGGTGTGACCACTGTGGGGAGCTTTTAGAGTCGGAATTGCATTCGTTTGAAGTGTGAGTTCGTGTATAAGTTGTGGTACCTCGTTTTTAATAGGTTAGGTTTGGTGGTGGTGCCCCCGAATGATCTACCTACTATGTTCTCGATCCTCTACTCGGGGGTTAGTCTTAGAAAAGGTATAAGGGGTATCTTGATGATGTGACATTCTGTTCTTTCGTTGATTTGGGAGAATAGGAATGAGGTGATTTTTTTCTAATAAATCTGTTAACCTCTCTAAGACCTTTCTTTTGGTTAAGATGTATTCATGGAATTAGTATCTAGTTAAGACTAAGTCGAGTCGTTGTCTCTTCTATGAGTGATGTGTGGATCTGTTGGATTGCATTTTCAGGGGTTAGGAGTAACTTTTGGTGGATATACTACACACTGTAGAGGTTGTGCCGGATTATTTGTTTGGATGTTGGTTTTCTGTGCTGCTTTTCAATTTTCTCTTTAGGCCTTCATTGCATGTCAAGTGTTGCATCGTACACGGGTTTTTTTTTGACAACTTGTACACAGGTTTTTGTGTTCCTTAAAACACATCTTATATATAATATATATTTTTCTGCTAAAAAAACCCTATTGAGTGCTAGGTGTTGAGCCATGACCCCTATAACTCCTCACTTGAACTTCGTTCGGCCTGTTTTACATTGGGTATATCCTTAAAACAACTTCTTTTTCATTATAGGTGATATTTTTGCAAGTACTTAATTGGCCATTGAGTAGGTTACCCATTCTCGTCCCAATTTTGTCATTCTTATATTAAAAAACAGGAAAAGGAAGAGATATTTTACTAGCTAGGCAGCAGAAACAAAAAGCAACAAGAATGTGGACACAAGCAAACTGATGCAAGTGGTAGAGAAAACTATTAAGAGTTACAAACTCTCTATTTGAATAGAATATGAATTTCATTTAAAATGAATTGTGATGTAAAAACTTAATACAATATGAAGAGGTGATCACTATATATAGTGCACCTTCTAGTGAAAGTAAATACACAATTCCAACTAACTAACTAATTGTGACAAGTTGTTACAGCTAAAAACTAATTTTAACTAACTTTCTAATACTCCCCCTCAAGTTGGAAGAGAGATGTCAAGATTTCTCAACTTGGAGATGAGATGCTAAATTCAAATACACAAACCACATGAATATCAACTCCATCGAGCAATCATCGTAGACACACTGGGAAACTTTAGGAGAATGAAATCTCACTCTACAATGCCAAATAATAGGGCTACTTTGTTGACGGCAACTGAGTACTTGCAAGAAACCACGCATCGATGAAAGAACATAGGGTAGTCTTGAATTCTGTGGAAAGAAGAAAGGGTTAAGAATAGTAGGAGCAAATCCTAAAATGTTCCCATGGTGGTGCCGATGGGGGACAAAACACGACCAAATGTTGAACGAGATCTTTAATTTGCAAAAACTAACAACAATTCTGACAAAAAAATAGATTGTTCGATATATGAGTTGAAAAAGATTTCATTTGCTGGTTCAGTCATTCTTCCATAGCTATACAGCTCGACTAGGAAGAAACAAGAGACGGAGACACAACAATGATGATGAAGTTGGCTCGAGGGATGATCGAGGAATAAACATCAATGAACTTCTTGAACACGTGCAAGAAGGGATAAAGAAGGCGAAATATGGCTTCTTTCGGAAAAAATTATTGTTTCATTAGTTCTTCCATAGCTACACAACTGGACCAAGAAGAAACAAGAGACAAAAACGCAGCAAAGATGATGAAGCTGGCTCGAGGGATGACCGAGGAAGAAACTTCAATGAACTTCTTGAACACGCGCAAGAAGAAGTGTTGAAAAGAAACTTATGATACCACGATGAGCGCCATTGTTCATGAACCACGACGCATAAGGGGAAACTCGTGAGAAGACGATGGAGGAATCACCGAGGAGAGAGGAACGATGAAGCTAGAGCGCTCTTGATACCATATTAAGAGTTACAAACTCTCTATTTGAATAGAATATGAATTTGATTTAAAATGAATTGTGAAATAAAAATTTAATACAATATGAAGAGGTGATCACTATATATAGTGCACCTTCTAGTGAAAGTAAATACACAATTTCAATTAACTAACTAATTGTGACAAGTTGTTACAACTAAAAACTAATTTTAACTAACTTCTAAACTAAATTTCTAATAAAAACACGAGAACCCACTCGACTTTGAAAGCTACATCAAACACAATTAAAAACAAGTTAATTAGACAACATATCTGCATGGACCAAAACACAGTGATCATGATGGTTCGTGGGCTTTTTCTCTAAGCAATACCCTTAACTGTCAAATATAAGGATAGTTCTTTGAACTCATAACTTCAATGCTATGATGCATTATCATTGTCTTCTGAAACTAAAGAAGTTGGACCACAAAGGATGTCTTTTCAGATGTTCAATAGGCATTGTAATTTGTAGCTAGGGACCATATATCTATATTACGTGATATCTTTGCTCTCTTTAATTATTTGCTTTCTATTCAATTCAATCATTAAACTTCACAAATACATCTTAATTTTAATTTCTGCCCACTATTAGCCGGATTTAGATACACATTACTGTCAATTTTTGGTGAAATCAGTGCCGTTAGTATATTGGAGAATAACTTTTAGTTAAAAAAGAAAGAAATTAAGCTAACAAGTGTTTAGTACTTGACAGTACTGACCGCATTAAAAATTGACTGCACTTGATCTAAATCCCTATTAACCTGTAAAAATGTGTCTTTTAAAGCATTACTAAAAGATTATTTTTTTTATAGGCAAATATTATTAGTTAATAGTTAAAGGGTGAGGAAAATAAAGTATAGACAATCCCCGTAAAAACCACAATTTAAAAATCGTTGCCTAAAAATATGGAAATGACTTTTTCACATTAGGTCCTCGCAAGCTCAAAATGTTATAACATACTTTTCTAAGAAATTCCCTTTTTATAAAATTTATTAAAAAATAAAACATAAAAATGACATTTTCTAATTATTGCCTAGTTGAACACCATTTTCTAGTCCCACATAAGTTGCTATCATCATATCAATTTCTCTAGATATTAATGGATTTGTAGTGATAGATAACGAGTGGCTGATTATAAGCATAGTCACTTCGATAAAAGATTCCTGCCTCCTAACCAATTTAATTCCACACATGATTACAATGTCCAAAAAAGCATGGCTTCATCAAACTATAAATCATTAATAATTACATCTTAATTAATATTTTGATTTGATACTTAAAAGCAACTTATACCAAATTGTGGGGTTATTTTTCTTTAAAGTTTCAAACCAATATATCTACTCAGATAGGTTCCTTCAATTATTTTCCAACAAACTAAAAATTTACAGAATATTTTTTCTTAGGAAGAAGTAAAATTCATTTACTTGTCGCTATTGGTGAGCTGAGAGACAATAATCATGTGAGGGAGAGGAAGAGACACAGAGGGATAGAAATTGATTCACATTTGTACGGTTTTTTTTGAGTTTGACATTAAAAGTAGTACAAAATAGTATCTGAATTTGGTAGTTGTAAGTTAACGACGTTCACATGAATAATGTTCCCTTCATTTACTTCAATCACTGAACATTGGTCCACATCCATAAATCATGATGTTGACACTAGACACTCCCTTCTTTTTAATAATCATATAAACTCCTTTAAACCCAAACTTCAGTGGATCTTACGTATTAATTATATTGTTCATCAGTATATTTTTACTATACACTTTCTAATAACTCCCTCGGTTAACGTGAGGACCTCTTTGATGGGTGATTTGTAAGTACCTCTGTATGTGCTCAAAGAGTCGTGAGGCCTGCCCTGACCCTGGAGGAAGAGGTCCTCGGAGCCCAATTCACCTAAACTTTTTATAACAAAAAAAAATACACTTTCTTATAACAAGTACACAAGAGGAAATTGGCTTATTTCATAATAGTTTATAATTTTTTTCCAATTTTTTTGTTGTTGAAAATTTGGCATTAATTAAGTAGGATTTTAATCAACTAAATAGTACTCTAAAATACCATAACCAAAATTGTTGATTAATTCAGATTAGGTTATCCTCTGACAATACTATTCTCATTAATTATTTCATGAACAGTATAAAGTGACACACAGTGGACTTATTTGCTGCTTTTCCTAGCTGATTTTGATCCTTCTGAGAAAGAACACTGTATGTATAGTGTATATAAGAACTGCATGTATCTATGTAAAGTGTACTGTAAACAACTGTCTACCTGAAATTTTTCTCATGTCTGCATATGTGCATGTATGTATATATGTATTTGTATATATGTATTTATGTGACTAAAAAAACAGATGAAGAATGTAATTGATAATAGGCCAAATACAGTAGTACGAGGCTTAATTGAAAACCAGAAATGATGCTCTTTCACTGCTAGCTAGCTAAGTGGTCCTCATATTCTTCTTTTCTTCCATTGCTTTCCTCCTCCACACATTAACTTAATCGACCTTTTCTCACAGGTTTTAATCATGTAAGGTCTTTGATGTGATGTCGGTGAAAACATACAATGATACAAAACCTCTTACCTCAATCCAAAACTGTAAAGTAGCTATATATATAGAGTACAAACTAGGAACACAATCATAACTAGTTAAGGAACACTCTAAACATATATTCTGTCTTCACATATCATACATATGAGCTGTGTCTCTATGTGCATGTATATTGTGTAACCCTTTTTCAATTTTTTTTCTCTTTCTCTGAAGTATATGTGTGTCTATATATTATGGCCAGGTGGCAACAAGTTGCAAACATTCGTTTTCAAAATGTTCCTTATAGACAGTTATATATAGAAGATACCACGTTGTCAAGTGTTATGGCCTATATAGCTAGGCTATAGCTATAGCTAGCTATGATATGATGTGGATGAGATGAATAATACTTTTGGGCAACTCCACCATATTATTATTTGATTTACTATTAGAACGCATATATCCAAATATGCATGGGTTTCTAAGTAGTTGGAATTCTAACACATCAATCAAACCATTTGTGGATGAAAACAGATCGATGCACACAACCACACTATAGAAATTGATCATATTCCTTTAAGTCAAATGAATGATGATCGTAGCACGTTTTCCCTTTGTGAATGATTTCCATCCATATTGGGAGAAGATCAGAAATAAGTGGGAAGAATAGCTAGCTGTCAATTTTTTTAAGATATTTATATAAATTTCATATGAAATTTCTATGTATAGTTAATTTTGCCTGAGTTTGAGGCAAAGCTAAGCTAGATAGCAGTTAATTATAGTACGTTCTTGGGTTGTATCTATATATTTCTTAATTAGTGCTTCTAGCTTAGTACAAAGGTTTGAGCTGATACACATTAAATCATTCATTCAAGTCTCCACCTAACAATTTAAACTATTAACATTTTGTTAATTATTAATGCGTGGCATTAAATCCTTATCAGAAATGGGTGTTGGTCGAGTGAACCAGCTCGTCGCTCCCATAATGAGAAGAACTTTGGAGCTCGCTTCAAACCTTTGTGACTTAAAACTATGCTTAATTAGTCGAATCATGTAATAGTCCTAAGCAGGCTCGAAGGGTCCAAGATCTCGATTCATTTGGCCGAAAGGACCTAAGTTCTGTTTAGTAAAAAATAACAGATAGCGAATAAGCTAGCAGATAGTCGATAAGCTAGCTTATGGCCCTATTTGCAATAACTTACAGCGGATGAGTCTTTTGTAAGTCTTTGACATAGCTAGCTTATAAGAGCTCGCTTATAGCGTTCTTTTGAAACGCTACTTGGAGGAGCATTTGAGCTTTTTTTTTAGACACAAACAAACTTAGTTCATTTCATTCATGAGAATAGTATTAATACAGGTTGGCCTGAAATCAAAAACTTGGGAACAAGCATAATATCTTGACGCCCTTGCAAAGGTATGAGCAACGCGATTCACTTGCCTCCTAACATAGCTAATCCTTTATAGCTTTGACAATAAGATGATCATAGTTTACAAGAAGAAAGAATCATGCCTAAGTCTGAGTTGTGATTCTTGGTTCCTGTCACACCATTCACCACTGGTAAGCAGTCTAACTCAATGGTTACCGTTTGAAGACCCAACTCTCTCAACCATTTAATTGCAAACTTAAGGCCAATAGCTTCAACTTCTTAAAGAAGAGGTATGCCATTGAATGTCATTGTTTTAGCTTTGACAAACTCCCCTATGTTGTTTCTAATGCGGCATCCACGTTACATTTTAGCGCCCATTCACACGGTTTCGTCCATCTCTCCACTTCATTAGTGCACTGTTGCTGCACTATCAGGTTCGACCTCTACTTCTTAGCAACCTCCCAATTCCCAAAATTTGTCATTCTGCACCTTCCATATTGCCCAAAACACCATGCTGAAAGTACACATGCTACAAGCGTTTGAGCTTATAGCTTATAGCGTTTTATTTTTCTCTCATTTTTACTCTTGCTGCCTTAATTAAATTCCTCATTTGTTCTCCATTAAATATATTCTCTAATATTTAAACATTAATTACAAATGTATATTTATGTAATTTTATATTTATATAAGTTAGTTCAACCACTAATTTTACCATACACTTTAAATTCAATCTGCTATCAGTTGTCTGTTATCAGTTCATCCGCGTGAGTTAGATGAGAGAAAGGGTTAAAAGTGATTTTATAAATGTAAACAAAAACAATTTAATTTATGTTTGCTAAACAAAATTATAAATTTATCTTTACTTTTTTGTAACCTTAATTAAACGGATCATTTTTTGTAGGGGTGTCAAAATATATGGATGGATCGGATGGATTTGGATTTGGATTATAATGGATGGATTGAAGACAATCCATTTATCCATTTATATCCATTAAAATTGTGTCAAAAAAATCCAATCCAATCCATCCGTTTACAAAAAAATTCATCCAATCCATCAATTTGCAATTTTTTTATGGATGGATATCCAATCCATCCACTAATATGTTTAAAAGATAAACAAATCTTTCGATAAAAAAAACTTTTGAGTCAAAAAAAAATTTAATATTTTTTTTTTGCAGAAATTGAATTTATTATCATTTTTTTACAAAATTGAATTTTTTAGATATATAAATATATATATATATATATATATATATATATATATATATATACATATATATATATATATATATATATATATAAAACTACATGTATATATAATATTGTTAATATATATATATATAATATAATATATAAATATATATTTATATATGTGGTGGTGGCAGGGGGCGGCCGGCGGTGGCGCTCCGGCAGCTGGTGGTGGTTTCGACGGCGGCGGACGGTGGCCGGTGGTGGTTCGCGGTGGCCCTCCGGTGGTTGGTGATGGGCTGATGGCTGATAATATTATATATATATATATATATATATATATATATATATATATATATTTTATATTATATTATATATATATATATATTATAAATTTTTAAATGATTTTTGGTCAAAAAAATTTACTTTTTTTGAATGAATTTTTTTAAAAAGAGTTTCTGGAAAAAAATATATTTTAAAAAATATTTTTTGGTAAAAAAAGTATTTTTATAATTATGCAATGGATTTGTTCAAAAAAATTAATTATCCAATGGATTTTGATTTTGTAGTTATTGTAATCCAATGGATTTAGAAAATATAATGGATGGATCACAACCATCCACAAAATCAAACGGATGGATTCAATCCAATCCATTAATTTTTTTTTGTAATGGATGGATTGGATGGATTTTGTTATGGATGGACCGGATATCCAGTGGACAAATGGACTATTTTGACACCCCTAATTTTTTGGTTCGGAGCATTGGAGTCTATCCACGGAGTGTCCCAAGTTCCAACGCTTTCAACGCGACTAATCTCCGTTCGTGCTTAGAAGCAAATTTTGCATTGGCTAACACCAAGTTGTCCACTGCGGGAATCGAACTCGGGAATCAAACATATCATTAATATCTACCTAATGATAATTTTCCATTTTAAAAGTGTATATATATATATATATATATATAACTGTATATATAGTTATTTAAGTAAGTATGCATCTTTAAATAAGTGGATCTCCACTCAACCAACCTCCCTCCCCCACTCCGAGAGTATGAACCACTATAGTAGTTCATGGGCCATACATTGTAAATTTGCAATAAATCAAAGAGATGCATTGGTATATTAATTGTCAATTGACGTGTTGGTATGTTTAGTAACATTAGCAACTGTAGCTATGAAAACATTTGCAGAACCATTTTTTATAAGGAAAATACAAAATGCTTCTGAGGCTGTGAGGCAGGTTGGATTTGTGATTATAGTCTCTGTAATGATCCATAGTTGTCTTGATTTAACTACAGAAGATTGAGGTTAAATGTTATTCAATTAATTTCATTTCAAGTATACTAATAAATCAATATTGGAATTTGGCCTCTTCACCATAAGGGTCTTTTTTTTTTGTCAAGTTCCGTTGATTAATCTACAAGAATGTAGCAAGGGAAAGATTTTGAGGCCCAATCCGTTCCAAATGCTTGTTGGGTTTTTCTCTTATTTGGGTCAAGTTGTTGGGTTGAGCCTAAAAATTCATAGGAATAAGTCAAGGATTTGCAGTGCTGGGTGGACTGCAGTTGGTAGGTCACCTGCTGCCTGGCCGGAGGTTAGTGCGAGCCTGGGAGGGGTACCTGCGAAGCCACTCCGATGCTCAAATCAGTATTGAGAATAGATGAGTGATTTAGCTAGGAATGAGAATCTACCTCTTTAATATGTGCCAGTATTTATAGGGAATTGTGCCCGTGGTGAGCCGTTGGATCGGTAGAGTGAATCTGAGTCATCCAAGTATGAGAATCATGAATGGGCTTGTGTATTGTGGATATGGATCAAAGTGATTGGGCCAATCCATGTCTAAGTGCTTAATGGGCCTCTTGATCCAATCCAGAATAAAGAACATTAGCAACGGTAGCTATGAAAACATTTGCAGAACCATTTTTTATAAGGAAAATACAAAATGCTTCTGAGGCAGGTTGGATTTGTGATTATAGTCTCTGTAATGATCCACGGTTGTCTTCATTTAACTACAGAAGGTTGAGGTTAAATGTTATTCAATTAATTTCATTTCAAGTATACTAATAAATCAATATTGGAATTTGGCCTCTTCACCATAAGGGTTTTTTTTTTGTCAAGTTCCGTCGATTAATCTACAAGAATGTAGCAAGGGAAAGATTTTGAGGCCCAATCCGGCCCAATCCGTTCCATAAGGGCCATTGCTTTCCCCACACCCCCTCCTACTCCTCGCACACCCCCCCAACTTATTTTTCCCCAAAATGACCTCGCGTGGGACGCTCGCGTAACACGGGTTAAGTGACTGTTCGAACGAGGTTATGCGAACCAGTTCGAACGACATTGTGCGTGGTAAGGAATTGGTACTGTTCGCATGACATCGTTCGAACCTGTTCGAATAATGTCATCCGTGTTAAGGAATATTGTTAACTGATGGTGTGAGGGTGTGTTTTGGCTGCCTCGAATGGCTTTATTCAAACGTGTTCGAATGGGTGCGTTCGAACAGGCGTTCGAATGGCCACATGCGAACCACTGTTATGCAGAAACAGAAACTAAATAAATCAGCACACAGTTTTGGTGATTTCAAAATATAAACCTAACTTTATCATTATGTACCAAAATTATACAACATTGTGTACCAAAATTATAAACCTAACTTAACATTGACTACCATCACTATCTTTACTCACTACAAGAATGTGTTGATTTACCTACCATATATTTCCGAGGGATTTTTTTTGGTCGCTAATATCTTCGTTTCCGACGGATAATTCCCTCGCTACGTGTTTAGTGCATTTCCCGCTTATATTTCCGACGGAATTTAAATCCCTCGCTACTTTCCGAGGGAAATTTCGGTCGGAAATGAATGAATATCCCTCGCAAAATGTTTTTCGCTTAAAACTAAAAATTGTATTCATCGACCACTCTCACTCTCACATTCACTCTTCTTTCACTCTAACCTAATTCCCCTCCACTCTCTACGCAGCGCCCCTCCACTCTCCACTCTCGCCGCACCGCCCCTCCACTCTCCACTCTCTAACCAACGCCGTCTCCCCGCCGTCGCCGCCATCCCTTCGACCCTCTTTCATTCCCACTTCTCACTCTAACCCTAAACCCTCCAAAACGTATCCCGTGAAACATGAAAGGGAGAGAGCATGCGGTGAGAGGGTCTGAGAAATGAAACGAAAGGGAGAGAAAGAGAAAAACGAAGAGATGCATGAAAGGCTCACGGAGAGGGATGGTGGCGTCTTGGTGGTGGATTCCGGCGACGGTGAGGGAAACTCACGCCGTTTCCAGCAACGATGCGTAACGGGACGACGACGAGGCTGGTGACGATGCGATTTCGATTTCGCAAGGTATGCAAATGGATTTAACAAGCTGAGATTAAGTTGAGATTTGGATTTCGCAAGTTGAGATTTGATTTCGTGTTTGTTTTCTCTTTTGCGTGTTTGTTTTTTCTTTTTCAGAGATTAGAGGTTACGCGGAAAGCGGAATGAAGAAGTGGATATGCGTTGAGGTATAATCTCTCCCTCTTTTCTCTCTTATAGCTTTGAAAAATGAATGCTATTTTAAGTTCAATTTTGCATTTGAGTTTTCAATTTGATTATAAATTTTTACCTTTATGTTCGGTTGCTGAATTTGATTCAGGATCATCACTGCTTGTGGATAAATAACTGTGTTGGTTACTGGAATTATAAGGCTTTATTTATTGATATCATCATAAATAAAATGTTTTTTGTAATTTCAACTCTGTAATGGCTGTTGTTCAGATCCTAGAAGATTCAGGCTTACTCACGAGACATCTTTTTGTGAGAGATCACAACAGTATCTGGACTAAAACACCGGTTTCCTTCTATATTGTAAGCATTATTATTGACAACTCATCATCATAAATTACTGGTAGTCTTTTCATCTTTTTGCTTCAATAATAATATGTTGGTGATCAATCAATTTTCAGGCATGCTTCTTTAGGCAATTTATCAGATCTGTTAGAAGGGCTGACTACTTGACCATGCGACATGGATTTGTTTCTGTTAGTGCTTTTCAAATTCAATATAATAAATACTACCTCCGGTCTACTTTATTAGAGACAATGCGCTTTTTGATACCGTGAATAAATGATGAATCTGGTGCTTATCAGATTCATTAGTTATTCGCTGTATCAAAAACTACATTGTCTCTAATAAAGTGGACCAGAGAGGTAGTATTATGTTGTGCTTGTAATGTAGTGCTATTCTTTTTCATAAACTAGTGTCCCTATTTCATTTTTTCAGGTCCATTTAGCACCTGGAAGTAAGTTTGATTTTCAAAAATATATCAAGAGGTCATTGGAAGATGACTTTAAGGTAGTTGTAGGAATCAGGTAATTTTTACAAATTTTACCAACCACTTTATTTTTTATTAGTAGTTTAATTCATTCAAACCAAGTCTTTGAAGTATTTTCAGAATCTCATGATTTTGTGAATTTGGCAGTCCAATACTTTGGGGATCAGTGGTGTTATTTTTGCTTGTTAATGTCGCAGGTTTGTGTTTCACTTGATTATCAATTGGTTTCTTTTATCTGTCACTCAAATTCATATGGATCTAGATCCCTACAATGGTGCTGCGCTATCGGGGACTGTCATATCTAGAGAAAGAAATTGTCTCTCTCTAGATCTGACAGTCCCTGTTGGCACAACATCATTCCACACGCAGCAGAGTATCTGTGCTCAATTCATATAGTTTATGATTGCTAACTTCTTTTTCAGGATGGCATGCTGCGTTTTGGGTGTCTTTTCTTCCACTAGTAGTAAGCATAGATCTATTTCATTTTCATTTTGATTTTCATTTTCATTCCATTTGAGTTTAGAGATTAATAATAGTTGATTTACTTGAAGGTGATTTTAGCTGTTGGAACAAAGCTTCAAGCAATTATAACAAGAATGGCACTTGAAATACAAGAAAGACATGTTGTAGTGCAAGGAATCCCTCTTGTGCAAGTCTCTGACAAGTATTTCTGGTTTGAATGGCCTCAGTTAATTCTTTATCTCATCCATTATGTCCTCTTTCAGGTACCTATTCATTTCACTCCTTTTATTATTCATCTCATCATAACAGTTTAGTTTAGCAGCATAATAACAAATATTGTATGTTGCTTCTTTTCCTGTGATCAAAGTATTGTTGATCACTGCACTTGGCTTGTTTCTTGCAATTGACAACATAGATGTGTTGGGAGCAGATGCAAGGAAGAAAGGGAATAATGTAATGTAATGAACTCGAGTTTATCACTTTTTTGCCTTCACTGATTTCTATCTACTGATAATAGTGCTCTTTATGTGACAGCTTGTGTTTTATGTGTTTAATAAGCACTGCAAAGTCAACAAGCCATGGTTACAGATGTTCCTTGTAGCTTTGTCACATAAGTCTTACATATGTTGGCCTTGCGTTTCAGGTTTTGCCTGCAAAAATGATTGATTTTCTTGATGTCCCATTTCCATATAGTGTGAGTATACATGTGCTGATCAGCTAAATAAAATGGGTCATACAGTAACAGTGTATTCTTGTAGTGAGTTTACAAATATTAGTAAGCTTAATGATTTGT
The DNA here is from genome assembly GCA_039519185.1 of Astragalus membranaceus. NCBI lineage: Eukaryota > Viridiplantae > Streptophyta > Magnoliopsida > Fabales > Fabaceae > Astragalus > Astragalus membranaceus. The sequence continues at coordinate 98,015,212 of CM076847.1, forward strand.
TTGGGTGCTGATAACAATTTTCTTATAAATGTTGCAGATTTTTCTACCACGGTGCTCTAAGATTTTTCTATCACAGTGCTCTTTGGTGAATTGTAGTTAAAAGTTAAGAAGGATTAAAAGGTGAGGGAAGCTATCATTATTTTTTCTCTCATAATCTTCCTTGTTAACATAATCTTCCTCTAGTTTCCTGCCTTTGCTTTTCTTGTTGCTACATTCTACTTAAGTTCATTGATCAAACATATAGGAATTTTGATAGAATCGCTGAAAGATACGAGAACATGCACTGTGCATTCCGAGAATGAATTGAAGAATGCTGCTGCGTCCTTCAGCCTTAATGCATGCCTTACGAGTGTCAACTGATCAGTTTCTTGCCCTCCTCCTTTCAACATAAAGGAGAGAGAACCTAGGTGAGCATGTTTCGGGGAATGAAATGAAGAGTGCTGCTACATGTTTCGGCCTCAAGGTGTCAATCGATCAGTGCACTGAGCATGTTTCGGGGAGTGAATTGAAGAGATAAACTAGGTTTCCTTTTTCCTTTCATTGTTGGATTTTTTTTTAGCAAAATTGGTAAGCTTTTGGTTATTGAGTTTCCAATGCTTCACTTGTCAACATTTTAAATAGCAGCAGATGCTTTCCAGTGTCTGTCAAATTGTTCAGGTTATGACTTATGAGAAGGCAACAAATAATATTAAGACTGAATATTTGTTTTTCATTAATCTATACTAAATATCTGACTGTTCTTATCTGCTATCCCATCATTATCATATACTATAACTGTATAAAAATTTGGGAGAAACTTTGTATTGTTTTCCTTCTCATGCAACCAGCAAATATTCGAAAGAATGATAACAATAACAGATTATATGCTGTCACACCCATCAAGCAAGAAAAAGCAAATTGTGCTGTCACATATCCAAGTCTTATCTCAGATTAGATGATGCGATATCCATATTATTTTGTGTTTCTTTCTCATTTTTGAAATAAAATATCGATTTCTTCAGATCAAAGAACATAATTACCAAGCTGCACAAACGTGTGCTTTCCTTTTTGCAAGGTAAACATGTATTTCCTTTTTGCAAAATTATTATCTGTAACAGGTGTTTCATCATCATTCATGATTTTCATTCCAAGTTGTAAAGTTATTATGGATATGTTAAAATTCGGTTTCTGATTTACAAGACTTTAAAGCATGAAAAATCAATTACTTCATGTTCACTTGTTCACTATACAGGTGCCAAATTGCAGTCCACCAAGAGTGCTATGGGGCAAAGAATGTTCAAGATTTTACTTTCTGGGTTTGTAGAGTGTGTGAAACTCCTCATGTTGAATGCTAATATATTATTGTTTAATTTCTTTGTAATATGTTGGCTCAATAATATTGGAGTTATGAATGGATGATTGTTGATATAGTTTCAATTGTCATCAGTATGTAATGAAAAATATTTGTTGTGCTTGAATAGATGACTGTTGGGATATAGTTTATTTTTTTTGCTGTGAGGGATATTTCCGAGGGATTTGCGAGGGATATTTCCGACGGAGTTTCCGAGGGATTTGCGACGGAAGCGTTTCCGAGGGAATTTTCCGTCGGAAATCGTTTGCGAGGACCGTTTATCCCACGGAATTTTGTCCGTCGGAAATTCCGTCGGAAACGTGAATTAGCGACCGATTTTCCTGCATTTCCAAGGGATTTTTCCCTCGGAAATCACCGAAATTCTTGTAGTGACTTAAATCTACACAAGGAAGGGGATGGGGGGGTTGTGATTGTATGAGCAAATTCTTCCACTTTTGTATCCGGCCAACAAAAAGCGAGTCCCAACCCTTTGCTATGGGTGCCCTATTAGTATTCCATATCAAATCCGGCAAGGGCATTGGACTTCCAGGCTTCATAAAGACCTTCAAAAAGACAACAAAAAACAGAATGTTATGTAATGTTTTGGAATTACTACATTGAATCTAAATAGAAGACAGTTTACCTGTACAAAGTGTTTGTGTTCTGGTACCAAAAGGATGTTGAACTGTCGGGCAGTTCTGAATGGTGCAACACTGAATGGAAAAATTGTGTAACAACAATTAGGTGACCAACAAGTCAGGACGACTTTGTACTTGTTACTGATTAGATACCCCATATCTGGTGTAGTCATCCAATTATCTTCAACATTATGTCCATGATGTGCCCTCAACAATGCCCTCATCAAAAATGTGACCTTACCAATACCACCATACAGTCTAGTGTAGAAGTCATTGTATTGGTTAAGCTCCTCCATCAGATCAGTTCTGACTGACTGCCAAGCCTCCTCACCCCTACCAAGAAATGCAGCAATACACCGGAAGCCACAATTTCCATCACCTACCACATTAACAATTTTTTGAAAATAGGAACGCATGTATTCTGGCATCCCTATTATGTAGTGTTCGTGCCTTCCTCAACATTTGTCTTGTAAGATCCAGCTTTATCACAAATCAACATGCAGTATTGTTTACCTGATCGTCGTCCGGTGTCAGATCTTCCTATAACAATCACCATCCCAAGAGATTTTCCAACCGCACGCACCCACGTCAGCAGCTCCTCACGACTAGGGAATAACTGAAATTCAATTACTAAGTGTCAGTTAAATAAATTGAATAGTTCGCTAAAATTAAAACAACTAATTCATTATTACCGTATCCGTTTTGAACGAACTAGTAAAATCTTGGGATTCTACGATGTCAGTTGTCATTTCATCTGCTACTGTTCGAACGGCCTTATGCGAACGCTGTTCGAACGCCCTTATGCGAACAAGTTCGAATGATGGTGTTCGAACCTAGCAAAGTCACACCCCATTAAACACTTGTTCGAACACGATCATTCGAACATGTTCGAACGACCCTGTTCGAACGGAGCGCGAATACAGAAAAAAAAAATGGCGTGAAAAACTGAAAACAGAACCAAAATGAAAAAAGTTTGGTAGGGTTATTACCTTGAGCTAGTTGCCAATGTTGGGTACTTGAATAGGAGTGAATGATGAAGGTGAGGATGGGTGGGTTTGGAGTGGAGAGGGGGGGGGGAGGTTTGGGATTTTAGAGGGGTGTGTTGTGTTGAAGGAGAAGAAGAGGGAGAGGGGTAAAGGGGGAAAATCAATTTTAAGTGGGGTTAGTTTAGTAAATGTGTAGGGTGAAGGGGTGTGTTTTGAGTAGGAGGGGGTGTGGGGAAAGCAAAAGCCTTTCTTTTATTTGGGTGAAGTTGTTGGGTTGAGCCTAAAAATTCATAGGAATAAATCAAGGATTTAGTAAATACACCCCTTTTCAGAACTCATACACCCCTTTAGTGAACAATACTGGTGAGTTCGTCGCATGGTGACCAATACATGCCGTCAAGTGACATCCGGTACCTAACATTCATGACGGCATGCATCTGATGTGCTACAACGCTATTGGGACCACCCTTCTACTACTACTCCTTAGCTACCCTAGCTCACACCATCTTTTGAGTCATAGACCACCTATAACAACCATTTGTAATGCACATGTGAGCCTTTGTGTAAGAAATGCCAATTGGCTCCTATGTCAGGGCACATGCCTCAGGTCTGCTAATGTAGGTGAATGGTAGCATAGCATCTTCCTAACTATTGGAATATTGAGACAGAGAGAGGAAGAAAGAAGAGTTAATACAGAGTCAATTTAAATGATTTTTCATAAATATGCTTATCGACAATGTGGATAGCATTTGTAAATATATTTACAAAAAATATCAGGACAAATAATTACAAACATCGATAAAAAAGAGAAAATAATTAGGAGGTGTATGCACTCAGAAACTGGAATTATCTCCGATAAGAGGTTGTGACCCCAACTATTACCGAATACTACAGTGGCTAATAACTAATTCTGTAACTACTAACTAATTCCAACTACTATAACGGACTGATTATGATTCTAATATGCATATAAATAGAATAATATATTCTATTTGTGCCAATACCCCATCAGTTGAATGAAACCAACAATTTCTGCCACACAAAATACATAAACAAGAATTTTACATCTCTCCAAAATAGAAATTATAATAGAGATGACTATAATGACATGACAGGGTATCAAATTACCGTATACATTTTCCATCCATAGAGAAAAACAATCAAGAGTCAAGCAAATATAACACTTTAATCACATTGATGATGTCCATTCAAAATCCATCCCCTATATATGAAACAGCTTCAGTTGCAACATGACAAGGAAAAAAAATTGCCACGAAAAATGCTCCTCTGAAACTTATAATTGTTCTTTGGGGATGGGGGGGATTGTGACCTCACACAATATAGAAAAGCCTTCAAAATACAAACACTCACAATCTTTCTCTACATCAAAGCAAAGAGACAAATTGGGTAAATATCAAACTATAAAAGTATAAGGTAAAATTTGAAAATTGCTGAAGGAAGCTTACTGTTTCCCCAAATTACAAGATACTCAAACCTCTAGTACCACAAGAAGATCACAACAGCCACCTTAAATTTCTCACTTGTTTCAGAAAATTGAAAACCTCAAGGTATTACTTGAGGCAAACAAGTTGTATTCCTCTATCACAGCAGTTTCTTTCTTATTGCAACTATGATCTTTTTCAACTTGATCTGGTGAACTTTTTGAGTTAAAATCTCCAACATTGTCTGGAGTTGAAAGTGCTACAGGCCCACCAAAATGAAACAAGGAAAAACCACCGTTGCCCTCGTGCGACTTGGCAGAATTACCTTGTCCGTCTTCCCTATTTGATGCTGCTTTTCTGGAATTAGATGCAGCTGGAACAACATTTTCTTCTATAGATCCATTAAAATGTTCTTGCATCGACGCTGCTGGTTTAGAGAATTGACTTAGTTCCCCTACATTTAAGCTCTTAGCTTTGGCAACTGGCTGATAAACTGGAATAGCAGAAGGGTTAAATAGGGGTGTTGGTTGCTGTAAGGCGCTATATTGCAAGCAAAGGGGCGGGTCCTCATTTAAGCTATATCCAAGAGGACCAGCATATAAACAGTTATTTGGGTGTAGGAAGGGCATCAACCCATTTGTGGGAGCAGCTGGCCATGAAACTGGATTTTGATGGTAATAACCCATTGCCGAAGGAGTCTGAAACACTGGAAATTGTATGTTTCGGTTTGGCATAGGAGGAAGCATGCTTTGAGGTTGAGAACACGCATTGGTGGAGGAAAAGGAAAAAACATTTTCAAAATTTTGGGCAGTTTCTAACACAGGATTCCCCAATGCATCATTTTCTGCTACATCCAAGGACGGGACAGATAGTGACCTGCTTGTTAAATCATCACCATTTGTATTATGCATTTTCTCCATGCCAGATTCATGACAGCTAGACAAGACATTGTCAATGAAGGTTGAACTATCTCTTCCTTCAGATTTTTGGCTAGCGTCGTCTGAATCTGATGTTGAGGATTCTGTGTTTTCATGGTTTGAATTTGAAGAGGTTGTATTATTATCACCCTCACTTAGGCATGATGAGCAGTTATCAGAACTAGAAGTGCTGTCTTGATTGCGACTGGAAGAATTATTCACGGCAGAGTCCCTCGTGACATTAATTTCAGGTTCCTCAGACGCAATTTCTGTGGAGCTGCAAGATCCTTCAGCTTCTGCATCAAGATCATTTTGGCAGCCTTCAGCCATTCCACTTCTCTTCAAATCACTACCATTGTCATCAACTTCACCTGAATCATCAACTTCATCAACAGGTGACCTGACCAGACCAAACTGAAATATTTGACCTGTGGACCTCGATGTAACATCAGAATCTGAATTAGTACGAAGATACTTATTCTGTGACTCCATAGGCTCCCAAACTTTTTTTGATTGAAGTAAATCCCTACTCGGATAGTTCCCTGAGATGACTCTGCTTTTGGCTCTTCCATTACTTTCACGATAAAACTGCTTAGATGTATCTACTGCAGATTCAGACTTATTAACAAGTCTTGTCTCCCGACTACCTCTGGTTATCCTATTATTATGGGTACAACTGCACGGATCATATCTGTCATTCATCCGGAAGTTGGAACTATAGAACTTATCGTTACACTTATGATCAACACTTCGACCATTTGTTCTTGGAACATTTATTTTTGGTTGCCTGTTCAACCCATTGATTCCCCTTGAAGATGTTCCATAATTATCTCCATAGTGTCTTGGCTCAGATCTTCCTACCATCACGCCATTTTCTGAAACTACATTGTGACGCCTGTCAGACGACCACTTTGAAGACATATCCAGTTGAAATTGTTTCCTATATCTACCAAGCCTTTGACGATAAAACTTTGATTGTTCAACTTTGGAAGTACCATTTCTGTCATGTGCATTTGCAATGTCTCCATCATAGTCATCATAAGTGCGGTATTCTGTTCTCAAAGTACTACACTCACTAGAGAAGTCTTCATCTTGGATGTTAGGATAATCACCCTGCGATAAATTAGCCTCATCTGTTTCAATAACTGTATTTCTGCATCCAATAGCATTATTATGCTCCGTATCAGCAGGTACGGGCAAATTTTCCTTTGAGGCTTCAGCAGAGCCAAGAACATCAATTGATTCAGAACAGTTTATTTCTTTAGTTTTCTCCTTTCCTTTTAGTCTTTCCTTTCTCCTAAGCTTTTTTTTCTCTTTCTTTTGTCCTTTTCCTCTCCTTGCGCTCTTCTTCTTCACGTTTTTCCTTTTCTTCTTCTTCAAGAAGTTTCATCTGTAAAAGTAAATTATATTTAGACTTTATAATCTCAAAACAGATAGAAGCAATAATTCTGTTTTTTAATTTTATTGGAGAAGCCTGTTTGCAATAAAAGCATAGTAGTTAAGACCTGTTTTTCCAATGTAATGATTTCTTTGCATGCTACATGAACCCTTTCCTCCAGCAGTTTTAGTGCAAGACAAACGAATATGCTATGCGCATTTTGACGCGCTGTTCCTTCTCTGAAAGCCTTTTCTACCTGAAATGATAAGACATAGTTAGCAGTTGGATAATGTCTACAAACACAACAACAATCAAGGCCACTGCAAAATAATCCAAACAGACATAGAATATACTGGTTTTGGGTATATTGCAAAATTACTGGTGGACGTTCCAGATCTAGAACCCTCCAACAAACTATGATTAACGCTTATCAAAAAAAATTATGATTAACCCTAACCACATATTCTCTCATTGCCAATAAGTAAGCTACACCTTTATCTTGGACCAAATGGAAAATTTTCTTTCTATTCTTGTTGTGGGAGAATCACCAGATTATCTCTAAATGAAATTTATGCAGGTAGTGCTAAAGTTACTTTCAAGTCTAAATGAAGTTCCATGTTAGAATTGGTGAAACAATAATAGTTCAGTTCATATGTCTTGAAGATAGGTTGCTTCACCGTTATCCCATACCGTGGGACTAGAAATCCCTATTTCATTGTTTTTCACTCTTGTTTCAGTTGTCACTGAAGAAAACCTCAAAGATCAACTTAAAAAAAATAAAATTTACCATTGCTATATATGTATTAAGCCAACAAGTCTGACCAATTGAATAAAAACATAGTCTACAGGATGCACTAAACTCGTTCATATTATAAAGTGAAATAGATTAGAGTTCAAAGGGAAGTTCAACAGACCTAAGGCCATCCTAAAGCCAAAACTGATCAATACCCTGCCAAAATAAAATTTCAATCATTTGTGGTATTGATTTTTACCCCTCACTGCACCAATTAAAAATTGTTTTGTGCGTACTACCAAATTAACCTCTGGCTTTGTTAATTATTGAAGAAGAAACCCCAAAATTTGAAATATAATCGAAAGATATTCATGGAAGAAGGAATCAAGACAGACTATTAAGCACAAAATACAATAAAGCAAAACATGCCTGCTCTTTGAATATAACTGTAGCAGCATCTAGAAGAAATTCTCGAGCAAGTTCAGGGCTCTTCGCATGCTTTTGGGGACGGGAGCATTCTCCATCAATCTCATTCCCATCTTTGTCCATCAAATCATCATCCTAGAAGCAACCATTGTATTATTAACTGGTGAAACTTTGACATAGTTCCTCATAAACGATTAAGTCGCATGAATTATGGACAAAGCAAGGAATCTAATTTCCTTAGTTAGTGAAACTTGACTACCTCTTCTTCTTCTGCCTCTTCAGCATGCTCAAAGAAACTTCTTATACTTTCCCCTTTTGTGATTGTAACATAACCATCCCCTACAATTAGCCTGCAATGTACACACTGTTGACCCTTTAATGCATGAGCTTTAACAGAAAGTTCAGTACAGCGGCCATCTAGTTTCCAAGCTCGGAGTGTGATGAAGCATGCACTCAAACCAACAAGATCTATGCCGCTGACTTGAACACATCCATTAGTTCCAACATTTTCAAATTCCAAAATGTCAGATTTTCCTTCAGTTGTCCCCACAGCCCACTCAAAGTGATGATACAATCCCACGGTATCCGCAAATGTTTGGCGCCAATCAGCTTGAATTGAGTCATCAGATACCTGACAAAAGTAGATGTATTGAGTTGGGAACAATATCTAGTCCTAACATGTAACGCGACAAACCACCATTTTCATAAGAACATTAGTACAGAGTACAGACTCTCCGATTGAAATCTCAATAACGATAGATTTCAACACAAATTAGTGGAAGTCATACCTCATACTGAAAGGCAGCATCGGCAACACAAAACCAACTGGTGCAACGAGGTTCTCTGCGCATGCGCTTCAGTTCTTTTAGCTCCTTGAATTCTCTAATAACATTTCTTCTACAATCTCTACAAAATCTCTTGCTATCAAACCTGATAGATAAAGGGTAATCTTTTAGTAAGTACTGAGATGCCAAAACCAGATACTGAAATAGATCTATAATAATATTTCTTACCTGTAGGCTGTACAAGAAAAAAATTAAAAATAAAAAAACAGAACTGGTCATCTATATATGGGCAACAATAACATGCTAGAATTGTGAATAGTCTTAGCCTAACTCAACACTAAAAGCTAGCTCAAGTTATTATATTGAGTACTTTAGCCATATTCCTTAGGCAATGTCTTAACGCTCCTTTCAAACAAGATCACCATACCCTCACAAAAAGATTATTGTGTTAACTGCATAATTACCCAAACACTTGATAAGAAACCACAGCCATCATTTATGTACAGAAGAGTAAAAAAAACTAATCAGTTATGTACTAATTGATCTTCTCCATATTTGCAAGATAGCAACTCATAAATAACACCATCCCTTCTTACTATATTATCCATGCCTACCGTCCAAAAGGTCATTTTCATTAAAGATATTAAACCATTATTAGATCCCAACAGCTTCAGCATTTAGGACATCTGATGTACTAAATGCTCAAGTGATACGTGAAGTTCCAAAAATGGTTTATAGGCACACAAAATGCACAACCCATTTAACCTAGTGCTAAAATGCTAGTTATGACCTATAAGGAATAATAACCAAAAGGAGTGAATGCCAGACCTATTGGTATAGACTATAGAGGCTTTGATATCATGCTAAAAATATAGTTAGATGACAAGAGGATTTGGAAGAGTGAGAGAGATAGACAGAGAATGTAAAAAGGCTCGAGGATGACACTGAAAATTTTGCCCCAGCCTCTGTCAATTTATAGCAATACTAGAGGAACATTATCAGCAAATTTTGTTAACCAATCAGCCCTCAATCAACCTCCAACACATTCCACAGAATCAATATCATCCCCCTTGATTTTGGGGTCAATCAATGTTTCTATACTCGTAACAGTCTTCAACAGGGTCACTTTTATTATCCAACTATCGATTTATACAGTCCAAAAAGTACCTAGTATCCGATTGACCATACCTTCCACTATGTCACAAATGAAAGATGCACTATAAACAGTCTAAATAATTCTACATCCCCAGGTCTTGTTGTCAATCATACACACAATTCTAGGATGGACAGCTACTCATTCCGGAAATGGCCTCATTATACAACATCTAATCTATCCTAAACAAGATTCAGAGCAAAATCTTGACAAGTTAAGACGAGCTCTGGTATTGATCCAGCCCTTTGCTGCCCTCTTGATTAGTGGGCTCCAGGACCAAAATATAGCGGGCATATATGCAAATGAAGCAAAGAAGAACTGAAGACCATGCATTACTGACTAACATATAATAAGCATCTCTACTCTACCCATTACAGTCCATCCTTACAATAGTCTAAAGGTTCATCTTAAAACATACAAATCCATGAATCACAAAAATATGCAGCATTCATCAGCCTGATTATGTCACTGAAACAAGCTTACATAAGTGCAGCATTATTCGCTCATCATTTACTGCATTGATGGATGCTGCTAATATAATTTTAACTCTGTGTCCACGATTAAATTCCCTCCCTCAACTTTTAACATCAAGCTGACAGCTCAATGGTTCTATAAGGAGGCAGCTAACCAATCCATCACAAATAAATTGCATATGAATAATAAGAATGTCATCAAACAGCACAAACTCAATTTGTTTCCTTATATTCCCAGATTTATATGGGAACAAATTATTTGATCAAAGCTTCCATATTCAGGACATTTAAACCATTTGTCAAAAAAAAAGGACATTTAAACCATGCATGTTTCAAATTCTAATACCTTGTTTATCAGTTTCAAGTTTCAACTGTGCAATGCTTCTAGTGCAAGAGTTTATATTATTAGTTCACTTATAAGGAGATGTCATTATCTAAGTCTAACACAGTACGGAAAACATTCAAATAGATGGCCACCTGTACATGAGTCTCTCAATAAAATCTTCTTCCTTCATCCTTAGAAGAGATTGCCTTGTCTCCTCGCCCAATGCCGACCAGAAATCCACCAATGTTTCACATGAAAGTCTGGCAGTATGCAAGGCACATGTTTCCCTTGTCCCATGCCCTCTACCGTAACTTACTATTCCCTGGCTTATCCAACCACGGCCTCCCCCACCACAAGCATCAGGATAAAGCAGTTCTCTTTCCCGCTCCCTTGCACGTGCCCCATCAAACACCTGATACGAGATAAAGTTAAGCCACCAGACAGGGAAAAGGGTACCATCATAAGAAACAAGTTCAAATATGCCACACTTACAATTTGAAGTCCTTTCAGAGACTTTGAATACAAGTAGCAGTCCATAAGTGTCAGCAAACCCTCACGCGTTGTGGTCAAACCTCCCCAAGGATGGACAGATGGGTCTTGAATTTCATCCTGGGCCACTTTGAAACTGGGCGATCCACCACCGTTATTTTGATTTTTGAAACCCCCGCGTCTGCCACAAGGAAAGTGAACACCTGCTCCATTTTGCTGCAAAGATTTTCCATACATAACAATCTGCAAAAATCCTTCTAGAAGTAACCCATTGCACCTGGAGCAGTACATATTTTTTCGCGCTTGCTCAAAAAGGGTTTGCTTGTCTATCCTCAAGAGTTCCTGCCGAGCTTGTGGCGGCAACTCACTCCAGAACTATATCACAAGAAAGCAATACACACAAAAGGAGATAATTAAGGACATTATGAATTGCAATTTAACTAACCCCTTTGTACCCCACTATTTTGTTAGTTGCTTACAATCATCAACAAGTCATAGCATAAGCTAAAAAGTTATCACTTATCGGGAATCTCAATTTCCAGCAAGGTTATGCTTCCAAAAAAATTGTACATATTAGTACATTACTCAATGGTCAACTGAAAGTCTGAAATAACTACCTTAAAAATACTATAAATCCACATGTCAAATCAATTTATTTTCATGTAGCACTAACGGGCACTCATTTGAGAAGTAAGTGAATATCCATTTGTCAAAGAATCAAAAAAAAAATATTGCATCAAAGAATGAATGAATTGTTAGAACTTTAAGATCCAATACAAAGCTAAACCAACAACCCATCAAATAGCAACACGACAACCAATCAAAAACAGTGATCCAACATCATCCCAATTGAAAAAAACAAATAAATAAATCTGGGAACTAATAAAAAACAACATTTTAAGAAAATTAAAAAAATTGGATCGAGTACCTTGTGGAGTTGATTGTAACCAACGTCGTCACGATTCTTGGACCAGAATCCATTTGAAGAGAGAGAGTAACTAGCCGGAGATGGCGATGGCGATGAGCCATTACTGAATTGGGCTAATCCTGGCATTTTGTTTCAGAGTCTAGAAGATTCATCTACCAATGCTTCCATTTCTTTTGTTATAAGGATCTAACCTGATTGAATTTCATTGATGTTAATCGGAATCTAAAAGCAGCAATGAATTATCCAAATCTAGAATAATTTATAGATCGAGAATTGGAAGAGTTAGAGAGAGAAAGAAAGAGAAGGGTGTGGTTGATGAAGATGATGAAGATGAGGTTTGATGTCATGTGAGACTGCGTGTCTGTGTGTTGTGTTGTGTCATCATGTATGTGTTTTATATATGTATATATATGTGTATGTGTAGAGATGTAGAGAGAGAGAGAGGGGGAGAGAGAGTATGAAAAATGAGATTGGTAATGGTAATGTAATGGTTTTTGCTTGTCACGGTTAAAAAGCAAGACTCGTTTCTATATTCCCTCCTTGTTAGCTGCATATAACATGTTGCGTGAGCGTGACAACATTATTTTTCCATCACTTTTTGGCATTGTATTTGGAAGCAATACTATACACTCTCTCATACCACGTGAAACCGCTTTATAGAAATGGCTATAGTGTGAGTATTGGATATAACCACTTTTATATATTTTTAAAATTAATATTTTTTGGTCAAAAAAACAATAAAATTAATATTTTAAAATTTATGAAATTAAATTAAATTAAATTTATAATTAAAGTCAAAGTGGTTTGTCAAACCTGGAGTCACCTACAATGAGCGAGGGATTAGTCACTACTATCCGTGCGGTGGATACCCGGGTTTACCCAAAAAAAAATGGTTTGTCATAAAAAAATTAATTACAGTCAAAGCTATATAATCTTAACTTTAGTTTTTATTTTATATTTTTCAATATTTTCTTACATTTAAAATTGTATATTTTGACTTTAATTAAATTTTAAAATTTTGTTATTAATTTACTTTTAGGCTTTGTTTGGCGCGTCTCATCCGCTAGCGGATAGCGGATAAAATTAGCAGATGAAGAGTACATGTGTTTGATAAGCACTATCGTTTAGCATTTTTTCAAACGCTACTTCAACTAGTGTTTTTTCAAACGCTAGCGGATAGCGTCTCATCTTTTTTAGCATTTTTACCCTTTTTATTTTTTTTAAATTAATTTTCTATCCTTATTAAAGAAATATGTCCTTTTATGATATTTTACATTTATCAGCTAGTTCAACCGCTAGTTTTACCAAATACATCATTTGCTATCAGCTAGCTTATCCGCTATCTGCTAGCTTATCCGCTATCCACTATCTGTTTTTATTTTAAATTACAAAGTATTTACAGTCCAATTAAATACCATATTATAATCACAGTCAAAATAAATACCTTATTTTGTTATTTTATACATTACAAAAAATTAAAATTATAAATATAATAAAATTTGAAAATTTAAATTTAAAATAAGAACTAAAATTAAATTAATAACAAAATATTAAAATTTAATTAAAGTCAAAATATACAATTTTAAATCAAAGAAAATGTCAAAAAAAATATAAAATAAAAACTAAAGCTAAGATTATATAACTTTGACTGTAATTAATTTTTTTTGACTAACCACTTTGACTTTATTTAAAAATTTAATTATAAAATTAATTTAATAAATTTTAATATATTAATTTTGAAATATATAAAAATATTAAAATATGTTTTATAAATTATATATGACTTTTTCATATAATAATTTGTCACATTTTATTTTATATTTTATATTGTACTACTATATAAGATAACAATTTATCATACTGATATTCCATTATATCTTCAACCATCTCTGGGCCAGCTGTCCTGTCCCTTGAGACACCTACAATGAGCGAGGGATTAGTCATTGATGTCCGTGCGGTGGATACCCGGGTTTACCCATCCATCTCCATTATATTCTTGTTGAAAGAATAATATGATTTTTATAGTATATTATCTAAATTTAAAGATTTTTTTTAATATTAATTTTTTCAAATCTTACTTTATTTTCTAAATTTTTTTTATCAGGGTTTATAATTTATAAGGGTGAATGCGGAACATATATCTAGTCATATCCTGTTGCCAATAGAAATATGTGTAATTAGCCAATTAAAATCATTCAAAAGGTTTCTTGAGGGAAATTTTCGTGATATTTATCATTTCCAATATACAAATGATGAAACTCGCATAACATTTAATTCAAAAGTAAATAAATACCTTATTTATAAATACTTGTTAATAATATATATCCATTAACGTAGCTTGGCTTTTATGAAAATCGTTTCTTATAAAATATTATTCCTATTATATTGAAACACGTATAGTTTGTGGCTAGATCCAAATCAAGTCGTGTCTTCGTTACCAATTGTTTGTGGCTATATGTAGAAGTTATATATGACAATTCCATACCATATTGCTTCTACATGGATCAAATATTGTAACCTCCATTTAGATAACAAACAAAGGATAAATAGTTCCAAATTTAAATGGAAGATTTCCAACACAACAATGTAAAAACTTAAATGCAGCTAGCGTGAAGTGATCATCCATGTTGATTCCAAAGAGATGTTCTTTGAGAAATTTAACCTCAACCCAAATGTCAATTCAAATTGCAAAATTGATATTAATGAAGCGGACTATTAGGTTTTTGGTCCTAACTCAATCCTACAAAGCACTACCACCCATGAGCAACCTCCACCGCCACTTACCTAACAAGGAAACGTTAACTTCCCTGAGATCCCTCACCCCCAAGCCCACCACCACTCTTAGGCTTACAAATATCAGACCACTTAACCCATGGGATTTTCTTCACACACAAAGTGCCCCCCACAAGAAATCGCGCTGAAGCAAAACTACTTCCACACTTTTACCGGCATCTTCATAAAAGAAAGGTAGAAGATAGGAATACTACTTAACATAGAATTAAGTAAAACTATTCTCCCACCTAAACTAATAGTTCGATGTTGCCAACTATGAAGTCTGCCTCTTATCACCTCTATCATGTGGTCCCAGGTAGAAGTTCTACGAGGATTCGCCCAACTGGGAGGCCAAGGTATTTGAAAGGAAGTGAACCCTTCTTACAGTTCAGGAATCTGGCACCCATACACAAAAAATCGTCCCAGACATTCACCCCAAGAAGAAGGCTGCTACTCTTATCGAAATTCACTCGAAGACCAGAGGTGTAACACCCCGATTTTCGGGGAATTACTAAGTGAACTCGACTATAATATGTAATGATTTTGGTAAAATACTCTTCCTACCTATCTGAAAACATGAGAATAATCTTTCTTTTCTTTTAAAACCATTTTCCAAAACAATCAGAGTATTGCAACAATTTTGAAACATGATGTCGCTCTCAATATGATACAACAACTAAAACTGAAATACATCACATAAGTTTATTTACAACACTAACTCGATACATGTTTTAAAAAAGGTTTACAATGCAAAAATAAAATGTGTTTGAAATAAAGGTACACCTAATCTAGGAATGACCCTCTCTATTGATACACCTTCGGCATATGCCCATACGAATTGGCTCAACAGAAATGATAAAGTTGGTCTGTGCAGAGAGGGTTTTGCGCAGAAACTGAAGGGGTGCACATGTAAAACTTCATAAAAATTAATTTTTGAGTCTAATAAAATAGTTTCACTCTCATATTTCAAATCCTTACATTTTTAAGATACTCATACTAATAAAAATCCTCTTATAAAATATTTCAAACAATAAATTATGCTTTCTTTGTCTAAATATTTAAAATCACAAAAATAGTATTATATTTGCCAAATTTCAATTATGTTATATAATTACTATCCAAGAAATATATATTGCGAGCACAATTTCACTGTCTCGATTTAGCTAGCAGATAATTATAATAAAACACCCGATGAATTATCATTCAACATTTCTCCTAGACCATTATCGTAAATATGCTAAATTGAATTGAGCATATCATCATTAAATAATTCACCCTAATTTTTACGATAGTTGCAGTTTATAACTTTTATAAACTGCAAGATTTTTAGAGTGTTACAAGAGGCAAGCTCAAAAGTCCGCAAAACAGTCTTCATAGCCCACAAATTTGCCACAGTCGCCTCACCTATCAGTAAGGTATCATCTGCATATTGCAGGTGTGACACCAACAACCCCTGACCCCCTAAAGACACTCTAGTAAAAAGATGACGATCTACCGCTTGTCTCATCAACCCACTGATCATGCCCTCAGCAACCAGAAGGAACGGGAAAGGAGCAAGGGGAACACCTTGCTTCAACCCCTTCTTGATGCTAAACTCCTCGGTAGGGCTTCCATTCAACCCCTTCTTGATGCTAAACTCCTCTGGTCTTTCTCAGTGGTGGAGTCTGTCATAGGTTTGGTTTGGTCTCGCTTCTGGATTAAGCTCGAGCGGTGGAATTAGCGACTGTGTTGGTGTTTTCTGGCTATTTGTAGGGTTCTCTATGTTATTTTATGCCCTTTGCATTTTAATTCAGTAGATTAATGTTAAATTGCAGCTTTATGGTTTTTTAGTTGTAGTTTGTTAGGAACTTAGTTGTTTCAGGTGCTGCTCTAGTGCCTATTGTCTATCTTTAGGAGTTTCAGCTTTATGTCTGATTTGGTTGCTATCCCTTAGTGGATCTGATGTTGTTTCCTCTGTGAGCTTCAAGCTTACATTCTCTGTAATGTTTCTGTGGCTTTGCCCGTTATCAATGAAATGTTGCATTATTGACAAAAAAAAAAGACAATTTCCCTCTTTGATGTATTTATAACTGAGAACATTACCCTCTAATGCAATCGATTAAGTAAAGTTATGGCAAATGAAACAAACAACGAAAGAACTTATCTCGTCCTTAGCAACTATACACTATATAAAGGCAACACCTATAATATTTCCACGGTCAAACACACTAGTTTTAAGTACAAAGAAAAAAGCGATGGAGCGTTGTGACTTGTGAAGCAAAATCAATAAATTAATTAGATGAACTAGAACGCGGACTCCGTTTATATCCAAAAAAGTACTTATTTCCATGAACGAATAATAATTCATTGTTTGATATAAAAAAACTAAAAAAAATACAACAAATAATAGAAGAATATTATTATGCTAAATAAGGAAAGTAGTAACGACCCTTAAGTGTGCTTATATTTACTTGTAGAAATATCAAAATAAAAGGGCCCATCAAAAAAAGGAACAATAATTAAAATATAAGTGTAAGATTCAGTTAAAAAATTAATATAACTGTTAACAGCCAAAAACTGTTGAGTGGTTGGCTGAAGAAAGATCTCGTCGAATTCACATAGGTCGAGTTACTCAAATATAAAGCAAAAAGGGGGTAGGTTATTGAATGACCTATATTTACTCTACTCTTTATACTCTCTCCTATTATTTTCAAGAGAACAACCACATGAGAAGTGTTGGTGGCCTCAGCTAAGTATAGCCTAGAGAGTAGGGGTACATGCTACCCAAGGGACTAAGGCAATGGGATTTCTTCGAAAGGGAGTCATCAATACTAAGGGGAATCAATTTACAGTGGAGCTAGCTAAGGAGCCTCAATGAAGAAACATTTGCCGAGGAAGACCAATATTGTTGTTCTCAAGGAAACTTGCTAGAAAAGACTGGATGATGTACTTAAAGCCAATTCATACGCTAAAATACCAAGAAAATGGTATTGCTTGCTGAGCATAGGCAACTCGGCTAAGGGGTAATTCAGCTGAGGAATTGATAGTCGAGGGCATAATGTATTACATAGTTGAGGGTATCTTGGCTGAGGTAAAGGAGCTTACTTTGGGAGCAAGTAATATTGCATGTGGACATTTGGAACGTTGAAGCGGTGGAAGAAAACATGGAGAAGCGCCGTAGAAATAGAAGCGAAGACATTTACATCCCACTTTGCATCCTAGTTTTTAGGGCGCGTAAATGTTACTCCCTCTGTCTCAATTTAACTGTCATGTTTGCCATTTTTATCTGTCTCAAATTATTTGTCACTTTAGAATACCAATAAAACATTTATAGTTTTTTTCCAATAATACCCTCATTACTTTTTACTTTTCAAAACCGAGTTTGCTTTAACCAAGAAACAAGAAAAGTGAAGCAATGATACTAACATAGGGGTATTTTAGTCTTACCATATTTTTTGACCATAAAAGTTAGCATATTCAATCATTTTCTTAAGACCCGCACATAACATTAAACGACAATTAAATTGAGACGGAGGGAGTAGTACATGTTGATCTTAGCCGATCCAACGGTGATTAACTATAGGCTAATGTTAGTGGCCAACAGAGACCATGTATATATATGTAGCTTGTACATTTGTAAAAATACACATCCAATCAATCAAACTACATTTTTATTCGGTCTTTTACTTTCCTTTACTCACGTTTTTTCGTTTATGTTAGCCATTAATTAATCTCACACGTCCATCTTACCTAGTCTAACACTCTTTGGAGTAGTTAGGGAACTCATAACTCGGGAACAAAGTTCCTTTCTAGGTGTAATCACTTGAAGAAAAGGGAATCAAGAGTTCAAACTTTTAGTCGATCCTCGGCTAAGCCAAAGTTTGACAACAATAACAAAATTTGAATTTACCAATAATATTTCAAGTTTATTTTTTAGAATAATAAAATAAACGTTAATATAAGATTGTTTTCTCCGATCAGATTATTTGACTTGACTCATGATAGGTAAAATCTAATTTATTATTTATATAAAGAAATTTAGGAAAAAATAAATAGTAGTTAAAGCTCTTCATAACCGATAACTAGATGCAGTAAAAAAAACTGATAACTAGATCATGTATATTTGAATTTTAAACTTTAAACTAGATCATGAGATGAGTCGGGAAGAACTATCTAGTACATATATATGAGTACAATTATAGATTGAAAGTTTATACATAAAACACTAAAAGGATGACGATCCTAAGTTAAACTAGCATACTTGAAATGGGAGGTCATGTCTCCTGAGTTTAAGGCTCAAGATTGTTACTCAACTGAAAAGTTGGATTGGATTCTCCGCTGAAACTGACGTTGTTCAGATTTCTCATGAACTATGCTAAGAGAAAGAATGTAAATAAAAGATATCGTGAGTATATGTATAGTGAGGTAACATCGAAGAACTCACTGAGATTTTATAAATCTCACCCTTTATCTATGTTGTGCTTTACAGATAAGCAATTCAAGAAAGGCAAAAGCACGAGGAAGCTCTTTGAGCTTAATTATGAGGTTTCCCCACCGGGATTATTGTGTTGATGATTATATCAATCAAACCGAACAAATTATTTTTTCTAGAAGGTACATAAATAATTCTTATCCTTCCAATAAAAAACAAATATGAAACCTTCAACTTGCAACTAGGCTTTTAAGAGTGTCTCTCCTTCTAAACTAAGGGTTTTTTTTGGTACCCGCATCAATTCACCATCTACCCCCATCATCCCTGTGAAAATACCAAAATACCTTTAAAATTTTGACAAAATTACAAAACATTTACCATTTCTCACTTGCATCCGTTTGACCAGAAATTTACCAGAGATAATCGAATTTACCATTCAGAGCTATATCTGATTTCCAGTTTGGATTTACGCATCGGATCTACGTACTTCCGATTCCCCAAGAGACAGCGCTAACAGTAAGTCGGATTTAGCTAAATCTGATTCCCCATCGTATTTACCTATATCCGATTTTGCATCGAATATAGGTAGATCCGCTTTGTTTTTTTTTTTTTAAAATTGTTTTTTTTTCAGTGTCCAATACATATCGAGGGGAGTCCTCGTCTCGGGCATCGCCATCTGCTCCGAGTACACGCACCCGCCACAGGATTGCGGGACATGCGTATGCCCGCCATATGCGACAGCAGCAGTATCAGCAGGTGGAGGAGGCCCCTGACAATCAGTATGAGGAGGGCCAGCAGGGGCATCCTCTTGATGAGGATTCTATGTCTGAGGACCATTCTATGCCTGAGC
Source organism: Astragalus membranaceus (assembly GCA_039519185.1). NCBI lineage: Eukaryota > Viridiplantae > Streptophyta > Magnoliopsida > Fabales > Fabaceae > Astragalus > Astragalus membranaceus. The sequence continues at coordinate 98,035,248 of CM076847.1, forward strand.
AGCAGTATTATCAGCAGCAGTATCAGCAGTACCAGGAGGAGCACTACCATCAGCCTCAACAGCATGAGGAGCAGCATGATGAGCAGTCTCCTCTATTCACTGGGCTAGGATCTCATGTCTGTTCCATTATATTGAGAGACCCAGTAAGTTTAATTTATTTACATAGCCTTCTTAGTTTAATTTATTTACATAGACTTATTTCTGATACTATTATAATACAGACATATGAGCGGAAATTGAAGGTTACCAACCATGGTAACAAGCTGGCTCAGAGACTGCTTGGGTTTGCCCAAAACCACCGGATGTGGGATTTTATCACTGGTTCCAAATTAGCCCCCCTCGTCCCGACCGGACATACAAAGGTGGACCATGAGCTGATGTCTGCTTTTGTTGAGAGGTGGCACTCAGAGACATCGTCATTTCACCTACCATTTGGTGAAATGACGATTACTTTGGATGATGTCTCATGTTTGCTGCATCTACCCATTACGGGGAACTACTACAGAGCCCCACCTACTTCAGACACCACTGATCAGATCATCCACCTAGCACATGTTTATCTAGGTGTGACTATGGAGGAGGCGGGGCTGGAGTGTCAAGCTTCATCTGGCCCATATTACCGTTTTGAGTGGCTGCAGGAGATTGTTACTAGAGGGTCCATAGGGAATGACATGCGTCCTGCTGTCAGGGCCTTTATCCTTCTGATCCTGAGCTGGTCCATCTTCATAGTCAAGACCGGCGACAGGGCTGAGGCTAAGTGGCTGCTGCTACTTGAGGATGTCAGTGCAGCTGGTGTGGGATCATATGCATGGGGGGCAGCAGCACTTGCTTTCATGTATGACCAGCTGAACTACTCCTGCTTGGACCAGGCGCATCAGTTAGGAGGGTATGCGACCCTCTTACAGGTAATAATTTTAAGTTAATTTTTTCTGAGTTTGGTTAAATTTCTGTTAAACAGTTTTTAATTCACCATGTTGTTTATCTTCTTTTTTTCAGAGCTGGATTTTATGGTATTTCCCTCAGCTGGTGGAGAGTAGGAGTGGATTGCGGACTGGAGCACTGTGTGGGCGGTGGAGGAAGAAGAAGACAGATGGAGTGAAGCTGGGGGTATACAGGCAGAGGATTGATGCACTGACCTCGGATGATGTCTGCTGGCGACCGTTTGAGGAGCACCGGGAGGAGGATAGAGACTTTGAGCAAGTCTCATTATACAGGGGCCACATCATCTGGGGAGACATCACTGTTCCCTACATGCCCGATAGGTGCCTCAGACAGTTTGGGTATGTGCAGGTCATCCCACGTCACCCTCTTACCGGTCGTCCGAGCCATGCAGACTGCATTTTTCGGATTGCACATTATATGCCTGTGGTGCAGGACGTTTTGCGTACAACTTATGTTGCTGAGGAGTTGGGTCAGGTTGCTCCGGACTACATACATTGGTATGTGAGAGCATCTATTCCTAGACTCTTACGGGTTGCATCACCACCACCACCAGTACAGCCAGCTGCACCACCAGTACAGCCAGATTTTCTAGAGATTGTGGAGGACGAGATTCAGAGAGGGCTTCGGAGCGGAGACATTAGGATGGGTAGTCAGACATACGCTCGCCTCACCCGATTACTGGATATGCTACCGAGGGGGCGTGACTAGGGGGTATTGTGTGATTGTATGCTTGAACTATTTTTATATTACTTGATTATTAGTATTTCTTGTTTATTATATTTGTGGATAAAAGATATAATTTCGATTTCATGCGATACAAGATAAAACATAACCAACGACAATAACAATAAAATATAAAAGATACATACTGAGCTGGTGGAGTTAAAATACAATAACAATAACTGAGTGACAGTGAAAATGATAAAATGACAGAAACTACTGAGCTGGTGGAGTTAAACGACGAAGGATCTCAGCGACGGTCCGTGTGGTTTCCACGTACAAATGCAGATAACTCTTCCACTTAAACATGACATAAATGGACATCATTGCTTGGACGTCATCGTCGTTCTTGACATCCATTGTAGACCAGTGCACACTGATAACTCTATTTTATATAGAGTTATTCATACATCTAACCATAACTAATTGCCTGAAACCAAGTATAATATGTATTAAATATAGTAGTTTTAGTCAAATAAACAACATTATAAGTTTTATAGAAGATTGCATAATGATTTAAGCATTTTGTATATATATTGGTATGTTTGATATGTTTGCTCAATGCAGCTGCAGTTCATGCTTCTGCACCAGGAAAACAGCATTGCTTCCACACTAAAGGCACATCCAAGATAAAGTGTTTCTGCACTTAGTGCTTCTGCACTAGATGCTTCTGCATCTTAGTGCTTCTGCACCGTCTAGCTGTGAGCTTATAACCCCCCACCTTGAAAGCACCTCAATTCATACCATGGCACCAAAAGTTGTGACATCATGCTTAGTCATTGGGCACATGGAGACACATGCCCACATGCATATGGAGGCGTCCACCATGAAACATCATCATAAGGGGCTATACACCTAAAGACACATGGATCTCCACCATTGGACCTCCTTTAAAGAAGAGTGCTGGACTTTATCTTCTCAAATTCAGAGCAGGAAAGTAACCATGGTTAGGCTACACATTGCTGACTTAGTTACTACGCAAACCCTCATGCAAAGGAAACCTCAAAGGCTATAAATATGCTCCACTTCGCACTTGAAGAACAATCCCTTTCTTCATCCAAATTTATATAGCTTTCATACAGTTTTAAGTAGTTTATTTCTTGCATTTTATTCAGTAGTTAGTTGTAAGAAGGTGAGGAAGGAGTTGACACCCTCTTCCTCCACTTCTTCATAGATAGACGAAGGAATCAGTGCTTCTGCACCAATCAGAATTCCATGCAAAGGAACATCAATCCGTGTAACTTCTACCCTATTGATATCTTTTGTATTATCCATATTATTATGCTCTTTGCAGATTCTCTCTATTATATAATGAGTAACATGCATGAGCTAAATTCCTTTAGTTGAGATGTTCTAAACTTATAATGATCTTTTGAGTAAGTTATTATGCTTTTAAGTGTTGTAGCATTTTGGGTCTTGTGTTATACTATATCCATCTTATTTTAAGGTTGATCGCTTAAAAGAAGTAGAGTTATATACACAGACATGGTTTATAACTAGAAATCAAGACTAATAAGTGTGAGTGTTTTAATAAAGGCTTTGTTGACTTGTTAATAAAGAAAACTTTGTTAAAACTTTGTTAAAACCATGTTAAGTCCTAGACATAGGATAACATAGTCCTTAGGGTGAAACAGTGGGTACCTCAAAGGCAGGAGTGAACTTATTTAGCAAGCCCAGACATGGAAAGCTTGTAACGAAACTCTGAAGAAAGTAGCTGACAAGCACACACTTATGCAACTGCACTCAATGCTACTGCACTTGATGCTTCTGCATCATAGTGCTTCTGCATCTCTAAAAGCATAGAAACTCTCAAAAGAAGCATTATCTAGTAAAGACATCTCAACTATCATTCTCAACTGATTTCCTTCATCTTATTTTACATACTTGCATTCTGTTTTTACTTAAACTAAAAACCCCAAATTTTGTGAGTAGAATAGTAGTACTAATTTATATGCTTTCTAAACATACATAAAGTTAATCCAATCTCTGTGGGTTCGACCTTTCTTATCATTGTATTACTTGTTTGTGACTGTGTATACTTGCACATCTTTTCACACACCACACACGTCCATCAGACCAATCCAGTTTCCGATAAACTATACGAGTTATCTCTCGCTCGTCGCCCTCCACTACCACCTTACGCAGTAGTTTATCTTTTAGGGCAGCGAATGTTATGTTGTGTTTAAGCCTACACTGCATTGTGTCACGCCCCTCGAAACAGACACCATCAACTTTGTTGGTGATGATGCCCTGATGATGAATGATAGTGAGGGATGAATCCTCTGAGTATTGTGTTAGGGGCATTTTTTTGTGGAGAAGAAGAAGCAGATAATGAGTTAGGGAGTGAGTGAGAGTGAAATTTGGGAGTTACAAGAATGAGGTTGGCAATAGGTATTTATAGAATTCGTCAATGATTATCAACCGTTGATATTGTCGGTGCAATCTGCACCGTTGATCAAAGCGGATCTACCCCCATTGCAAAGCGGATCTACCCCCAATTAGGTAAATCCGATTTGAGATTAATCAAAAGCGGATTTACCTAGATCCGATTAAATTTGTTAAAATCGCATCGGATTTACTGTTAAGAGGGTAAAGCCTCTTCTGAATTAAACAAAGCGGATGTATCTAACTTACAGGTAGATCCGCTTTGTCAAAGAGACAAAGCGGATCTACCTGTTGTGGTGGTACATCCGCTTTGTTAAATTCAAAAGCGGATTTACCCTTTACCAGGGTAAATCCGACTTGTAAAAAAATTTAAAATTTTTTTGGATATATATATATATATATATATGGATAAATAATTACAAAAATGTGGGTACAACAGTAAATACAAGAAATGTCAATCTAAATCGTCGGAATCATGGGTTAAGTCTACAATAGTGGGAAGGAGACGAGGCATCTTCAAAGCGGTAGACTGCCAAAGGGAAAAACCGCCGGTATAAGGATCCAACCATGAAGTAGATTCATCTGATCGATTACGAGACCACATCAAAGCAACTGGAGGCAACAGACAGACAGGCGAGATCGAAATATGCATCCAATGGATATCCCTGACGTTCAGAATAGATATGATTTTATACTTGGAAGAAGAATAACTACCTCTCACAGGAAGATAAGTAAAATTCATATCCAAAGACAATTGAACTAGGGCCACATTATACTTAGTAGCTATAAAGTACCCCATCTCAGGCAAACTCAACCATTTATCCTCCTGCTGAAAACCGGGGTATTCAATGGATAACGCTTTTCTAAGCACTGCAAGTCTGTCCTTTCCAAACATGTAAGTATATAGTTGCTCCCTCTCCTTTGTTTCTTTGATTAAATCTTGCCTAATTATAGGCCAACTATCCTCACCAATATCGAGACCAACCGCTACTGCTCGGAACCCACAATTACCATCCCATTCAACATCAATAATTTTTTCCACATACGAGTGCACGTGATGAGGAACCGACGGTAAATTGAATTTAGTCTCACCCTGATGTGTTAATTTTTTAGAAACACTCTGAGATAGCTTTGAAGACCGCTGTGATGATTTTATACAAGAAGACCGTTGTGATGAATTTTTAGAAGAAGTTCCAGATTCTTGAGTAAGTTTCATCTTCTCATCCACATGCTCCCGCCCAGAAGGATCACGCTTGACATCATATAATTTCTGCTTTTTCTTCTTTGGTGCACCTTTTGTTTTAACTTTAAATGGTGGTGCAACCATTGAAGAAGTGGTAGGGAATGCAAGCTCATTAAGTTGTTTCTTGAAGACAAATCTCTCCTCAGGAGTCATACGATTATATCTCGCCCAAATCATCTCCATTTGGTAAGAAATATCACAGTCAGCCGATTTTTCTTGCGAGAATTTATCATCTATAGAATCCAAACTCAATTTTTTTCAATGGTCGTCTACAACATCCAACGGAATAGGAGTACCGGAGACATGGTACACACCAAGCTCACAAGCACAAGGAAGAAGACGTGTCTTTCTAATAATGCACCCACAGCGGGCTTTGTCATATCCAACCCCAGATGTCGATTTTGAAAACTCTTTAACAATATGATCCAAGGCATTTAAAGAGACAAGACCGCGAAGCTTTTTAAACAAATGAGTATTGGAAGCCACTTCAATACGGTTTATGCTTCTTTGAAAAGACCCGATGACTTTATCAAATTGAAGAGTAAGCATCTCATGCATAGATTTAAAAGACTTAGACAAGTCACCTCCAGAAGTCCTCAAATGTCTCTTCAAAGTCCAATGAGCTGACTCGACTCTTAAATAATAACAATAAACACGTGTCAAAAAAATTTAAATTACGATAAAAATACTAAACACGTGTCAAAAAAATTTAAACTACGATAAAAATACTAAACACGTGTCAAAAAAATTTAAACTACAATAAAAATACTAAACACGTGTCAAAAAAATTTAAACTACGATAAAAATACCTATTGCTGGTCTGATTCCCAAAGTGTGGGATCTGGTTTGTCCATGCCGAGATAAATCTTGTCTGATGCTTTGTCAACCATGTGTCATGCACATACTTAATAAGAGCGGGCAAATCAACGCAGGAGTCCTCAAAAATATTCAAGTGAGCTGAGTACTCTGACAAGTCAAGTGAATCAATAATGTTATGCCAAATAGAGAGTACGTCCTTTTGCCTATCCACGTGCACCAACTCTTTAATCTTCGCTTTCACATTTTTAGTCACGTGCCAAGAACATAACAAATTTGTAGCCGAAGGAAAGACATCAAGAATACCGGACATAAGACCAAGATCTCTGTCAGTCAAGAATACCTGAGGCTGAAGCCCGTGCAAGTCAAATAATTCTTTTAGTTGCTGCAATGCCCAAGTAAAATGAATTCCAGGCTCGTGTCAAATATAGGCAAAAGCAACCGAGAAAGTTAACTCCGTTGAAGTGACTCCTACAATCTCTAATAGAGGTAAATTGTATGTGTTGGTCTTGTAGGTGGTGTCAAGAATAAGAACCTTTGGAAATAACCGGAATAACTTAATAGAAGTTGGATGCGCCCACATGATGTCACTTACCACATCGGAACCCTCAACTTTTCTGCTCCAACATAAATAATTTTGCGACTCAATCAATCTCAAAAGCTCCTGAATGTCCGTTCTAGGACCCCTCTTAGAAGACCTATAGGCGTAACGCTGCCTATATATTTGAGGAAGAGAAGTGACGTTGTCCGGATAATGGTTCTTCAAAGCAATAGACAATCTTTCGGGGCAACATTCAGATCAGTGTGCTCATTAACAATAGCTTTCTGCGGCTTAGTTAAACGACCAAAAGCTGTCGACCCGACCGAGGTAGTAAGCAACTCATGTGTGTGAAGACCACACCTAACATTCACACGCCAACCCCCATGACGTATTGTACAAGTAGCTCTCAATGTAAACGGACAGCTTCTTCTCTTAGACCCGAAAACTCTAGAATCATTAGACCACACTTCCCTTGCTTGCTTCTCGCAACCAAAAATAATCTTATCTCTAGAACCCCTTTTACCTCCAGCTTTGTCAGATCTTACGATGATAACCACAACTCCAATACGCCTCCCAACCGCGTTAGCCCACTCTTCGACATCCCGGCGTGTAGAAAATATCTACAAAATAGAGAAAATAGATAAATGTTGCGTACTTAATTAATTAAATATCTACCAAACTTTGATTAAGAAAATTAGTTTGAAAAATATACCCTCTCCGTCCAGAATGCCTCTGTAGTGTCTACCACGAAATGAACAACCTGCGACTCTGTATGCACAATATCTGTTTCAAAATAGAACAACTGTTATACAGAAAATAATTTAAAAAAAAGAAATCGGATTTACGTGCCTCAAACGTAAATCCGCTTTTGTATTTTTTACAAATCGGATATACCCCCATCTAGGTAAATCCGATTCATTAAAAGATATAAGCGGATTTAGGTAAATCCGATTGCGCATCGGATTTAGCTAAATCCGATTTATTAAAATTTCGCTTTCTGTTCTGAATTAAATGGTCAAATCGGATTTATCTATCCGTTTGATAGATCTGATTTGGCTTATGCGTGTGTATTTATTACGTATTTAAAGCTAATCGGATTTACCTTCCATTTAGGTAAATCCGATTACCAGATAAAGTGGTCCCCACCAGAGAATCTTTCAAAAGTCAATTTTTGTAATTTATGTCGAGGGTATTTTCGGGATTACGGTATTGGATGGGGGTAGATGAGAGTTGACGGGTAAAAAAAAAATCCCCCAAACTAAATGTCATGAAAGCCCATTTCATCATTATCGGTAATGGTAACATACTTCCAGATTTCTGACCAAAAAAAAAACATACTTCCAGATCTATTGTCAAAAAAAAAACATACTTCCAGATCTACTCCAAAAAACGCAAATACGACGAATGAGAATGAGATCATTTTTGGTAATCACACTAGCCATAGTGACGACACTGTGTCCCCATGTACGTTGGCAGAGTCCAGTTCCTGTACTTGCTCTTGCTCAGCCTCACGTTGAAACCGTGGAAAAATGGATGTCCATTGTTAAAAGAAATTGCTAGAATATTTTAAATATATTTTTTTATACAGATACAAATCCAATCAAACAAGCAACGGGACTCCAACAGTTTAAACTAAAGTAACCTTAACGAGGTTTGCCTAAATTTTATTAACAACAAACAGGTTTTTAAGTATGTTGTTTAGAGTTTAGACCAAGAAAATTGTTAAATGTCTATCAAATGCGGCAGACAGTCTAATCACCGAAGTCATTCGAATAAGGGTCCGCCGAGTGCGATGCGGTCGACAAATTATACAAGCAGAAAGTTAAGGAGCTTTTAGATAAGCATAGAAAACATGTCTTTTTATTAAAACTAGAAATATACTCGTGCATACTCATGGTATACTTTCAATAGTATACCCGTGCAGTCGACCAATGACAATATTTATGTGGATAACTTTCAATAGATAAGTGAAAAACCATGGGGCAAGAGTAGCAAGATTTCTCACCAAGTGGAATAAATTACCATACCTCTCTAATACAAGGAGAAATATCACACTCTATGAGAATACACACACAACAAGCGAACCTCAGAGGAGAAAATATATGTATCATTTCTCTCTTTTGCTCAGAACTTCTTAATATTTTGTCCAAGCATCTTGATTAGCTCTTCAGCTTACCTTTCAAATCAAAATTTATGGTCTACTTACTAGTTCATCTGTTAATGCATTATGCACACAAATTGCATTGGAGAGCAAGAAGACTGAAATCAACACTGGCTTAGCTTAATACAATATCTAGAACAATGATTGGAAATAATTTCATTGTGTTACAAATTGCACAAAACATAAAATGTGTTGTCAGAAAGTTAGGCATTAGAGTTAGGACCAGCTGGTTTTGAATTGAGAAGTGGCTGAAGAGCTTTTACAACAATTGTCATGTTTGGCCTAAAGTCAGCTTCATACTGAACACAAAGTGCTGCTACTGCTGCCAACTACATGTCCACATAAAACACCAGTTTCAACCACATAGTATCTTTTATATTATTAAAAGATCAATTTAAGAGAAAGTAGAAAGTATCAAACCTTAGCAATGGCTTTTGGAGGGTAGTCATTGTTTAGCTTAGGATCCACACATTGTTTCACTTTATCTTCACTCAACCTTGGAGTTGCCTGTAGTGGTAGTTTTAGGAATCATGTTATAAAAAAAAAAAAAGAATAGACAATAATGAAAATATATAGAATCTAAGCCAGGTATTAACATTTAAGATTGGGCGCCGATATGAGAGAGTGAAGTGGTTTGTATATTAAGTGCGAGAGTTACTTTGTTGTCCAAAAAGTCTAGAGAATTTGAACTCGAGATTCTCATCTTATACCAAGATTGTGTTGTGTTGAAAGGAAGAACGTACCCAGGTTACAAGACTTTGTTGTCCTTTTGGCATTGTATGGTCCACTGGCTTTCTTCCTGTCAAGAGTTCTAAAAGCACAACTCCAAAACTATAAACATCACTTTTTTGGGTTATCTGTCCTGTCATGGCATACCTGAAGATGATATATATCCTTTTAAAAACATTACATTGTTTTCAAAATATACAATATTATTCCTTATACTTCAAATTTGGCTATATTTAGGTATAAAAAAATTGTTAAACTCAAGGTTTTAAAAAATGTATGCGACCGTGATTTGGAGCATGACATGATGGTTTTTTATGTCTTTGCAACCGCAATTGAGGCTGCATCATCAGACGCATTTAACCACAGTGCATCATAATATTAAGGATTGCAATGCCACTACGATTTAAAACCTTGACTAAGGGTGAGGTAGAGTTGTAGCATACTCTGGGGCATGATAGCCAAATGTTCCCAAGACTCTTGTTGAATGTAGTCGAGCTGCTGTATCAGAAGACTGATTTGTCAAGTTGAAATCTGCAATCTTAGCCTCATAATCATTGAACAGCAACACATTACTGGATCTAACATCTCTATGAACTATAGAAGGCTGAACTTTCTCATGAAGAAACTCAAGTCCTTTTGCTGCACCAAATGCAATTTTTACTCTTTGATTCCAGTTTAAAACTGGACCAGGTTCAGCCCCTTGCACACCTTTCCTTCCTACAACATCAAAACCCTAATTCTCAGTACATAAAAAACACAAAAAACAATTATTTCCTTAAAATAAAATGTTTGTTACTCCCCCTGATCCTATTTACAAGAAAAAAATGCAGCTTTAGGTTCATTGAATAACTGATACATCAATTATTCAATGAACCTAAAACTGCATTTTTAGGATCAGTGGGCGTATACTGTTAGGCGTACCATGTAATATGTCGTGCAAAGAACGAAGACTTGCATGTTGATAAACCAATATTCTGTTATTTGCCTCCATACAATAACCCACCAACTCCACAAAATGCTCATTCTTAAGTCTTGAAACAATTGCTAGCTGCATAGTCCATACTAGTGACATAATGCATTTCCACCAACCAGAATATTTTCATTTTTGAATCTCATCTCAAAGATTAAAAAAACCTTACCTGTGCTGCAAAATCAGAGTCAGGTTCTGTAGAATCAAGCTTTTTAATTGCAACATCCATACCATTGCTCAACTTTGCATAAAAAACTCTTCCATATGAACCTTCTCCAATTAAAGCCTTTGTACCAAAGTTACCTGTTAACCTATTTAACTCATTTAAAGAAATAGCTGGTATCTCAATTGGTAATGCTTTCTCTGCACCACCACTCTTGATTATATTTGTCCTTGGCTCTCCTCTGTCACCTCCTGTATTCAAAGGTTACTGTCAATTATTTTTTTTATAGGCAACGTTAGTTGTTAATTGTTAGTTTACTAATCTATTATAAAACACGGTACGTTTCAGACGCAATGGAAGAAAAGGAAGTATGCAAATGATGAATAGATATGAAATTAAAAAGAAATGAGCATGTTATTGTTACCTCCCCCACCACCATATGTGTTGCCCCCTTTAGGTGATGCACTGTAGTGGTTTGCATGTAGACCAGTGATTTCCTCTTCTACACCTCCACAGCACAACATAGCTCAAATTTGTCTAGTCAAACCAGCAGCACTTCTAACAAGCCATTAAATGTAAACAATATCCAATAATGACCTGAAAGTGATGCAGGCCTATAGGCTGAATTTATTATTACCATATATATAGCTTATTGTACACATTGATATAATAAGTGTTGGATAGGGTTTGAAATTGGTAATTAAGATAGATAATCAAAGTGAAAGTATACAAAATTGATAAAACCCCACGAATTTAAAATTGGAGAAGAATAAAAATCATGGTTTCAAAATGAAAGAATGTTAACGATTTAATTAACAGGTTTTTAAAAAATAAAAGAGAAATTGCATGTTTATGGATTTGTTATGGTATATTGTTGATAATGCACAAGCAAGAAAAAATATATAATGGGAAAGAAAACATATATACACCAAAAGACATTACCTCTTCTGACCTGTTCCTGGACAAGCCAGAAATCTGAATGAGACAAAAAATGATTGATGATGATAAAGGATTAGATATGAAGAGAAGATTATATACAGGAATTAAAAGAAGGAGAAGGAGGAGAAGAAAACAGAAATGGTTGGTTTTCTTCTAACTTCTTGAAAATCAAAAGAAGCAGCGTTTGGGAGAAAAGGTACAGGTTACTGTGTTTCCCGGGAAATTCGGTTGATAGAAGTGCTGCTCCGACCGCGTTGTGTACGTGCCACCACGATGCACATACTTCGCTTCATACTACTATTTTTTAATTAATTAATAATAATCTCTTCAATTTCAATGTTTTTTTTTACAGGAATTCAATTTCAATGTCTATAGTTTTGTTTGTTATTGTCTACGCATGTCAAATTATGATAAGTGCACTTGCATATGTGAATGTCACAAGATGATTTTAACAGTAGGGGCAATGGTACGGTTGGTTTTTAAACTAATTTTTAAATGATTTATTTTTTTTGCAAACAATTTTAAAATGATTTATATTTTAGTAAAAAGTTGTTAGAAAATAATAGTAACTTAATATATTCAAAATATATAATGAAAATAACCTATATTAAGGAAAAATAAACATTTTTGGTTATTTTTTGTGATGCATTTTTTCCAAAAAAATATAAACAATTTATAAATTGTCAAAATGTTAATAATATGAAGAAAAAAAAATTAAGAGTTGAAACTTTATATTCTTGAATATACATAACAATTTTTTTCTAGTCACTTTTAAAATAATTTGAAAGTTTTTATTACAAGCAATAGTGAATGCTATATATTTTTAAAAAATATATTTAGAAAATTAAAATAATTCTCATTGATAAAAATAATACTTCTTTTTATGAAACTCTACTTCTTAAATGGCAAGATATTACAAATAGCTCATTGAGTTAAAAAAAAAAAAAAAAACTCACTTATTACTTATAAAACAACTGAACAGGTACCTTTCAATTTATAAGCCACGTCAACCACTACATGCAGGGGTGTGCATGGTGCAGGAACCGCACCAAACTGAACCGTATATGTGGTTCGGTCCGGTTTGCAAAACCATTTTTGGCAAAAAACCGGTTTTCCCTCAAACCGGTTCCGGTTCAGTTTTGAACCGGTTTGAAACTGGTTTCTACTTTAAAACCGGTTTTTAGTGCAGAACTGTTTAGAAACCGGATTTCCATTACTGAACCGGTTTTCCAGAATTGCCGAAATACTGTTTTAAACCAATTTTTGGATCAGAAACATTTGAAAACCAGATTTCCTTTACTAAATCGGTTTTTGATCACCGGTTTTCCCAGACTTGCAGAAATACTAGTTTTTAAATAAAATCAGTACCAATTGCAGAAAAAACTCATACTTTAAACTCATCACCAATTTTTTCTGTAGGCACAATATAAAAGAAGCAAGTTTACAAGCCATACTGTGATATCAAAAGTTTCAATTACATGATCTTTGACTATATTTCAATGTTGAGAGCTCAAATCATTACACAGAAAACTGTCCACAAGCCAATAGCAAAAAATAGCAAAAAATGCAAATGCGCTCTTACATCTTGCATTGAGCAACGACTCTTTCAATATCTTGCATTGAGCATGAAATCGATTCATGTCTCCTAATATTCTGCGGACTCTCCTTACATCTTGGCAAATGCGCTCGCATTGCACTTGTTCCGTTGTTGAACTTTATCATACTACCACAGTAGTTGCACTTTGCTGACTTAGATGGGCCTTCCTCTGCAGTGAAGTGATCCCAAGCTTCCGAACGGTTTTTACGCTTAGACGGCAACATATTGGCAGTGCTTGCAGAAGGTGCAGGAGTAGAAACCAAATGCTCTGCTGTGTCTCGGAGCCCATAATATTATCATGACCATCCATATTATCAAATGACTGAAAACCAAACAGAAGTTTAGCATCATAACATAAGTTGCTAGAATCAGTAACTAGAATCAGTAACTAGAATCAGTAATTTCAAATGAAGTACGAAACAGTAACTAGAATCATTCAAACATATATACAGAAACACATATAGAAACACATATGAAACACATATATAAACACATATATAAACCGATTCAAAATCTGGGTTGTTTATATATGAAACGAAAATCAAACTGAATCGCAAATTTATATATGAAAATCAGTATATAAAGTGTTCTGGACAGAACAAAATCAAAATCAGTATATATGAAACGAAAAACACGAGCCTTGTAAACACATAAGCAAAATCGCAAATCAAAATCAAACGTGATGCACAGAATCATTATAAACACATAAGCAAAATCGCAAATCAACATATATAGAAATCTTGTAAACATCAAAATCAGCATATAAATCAAGACCCATAAGCCTTGTAAACATGAAAATCAGCAGAAACGCGTTTAAAGGGAACGATTTCAAAATAAACGAAATAAACGAAAATGAATAAGACAGAAGAAGTAAGGGAATGAGAATAGGAAACGCAAACCAGAAACGCATTTGAAGGGAACGATTTCAACCAGAAACGCGTTTGAAGGGAACCTCTGCTGCGATTTCAACGAAGGGAACGAAGCAAGCTACGATTTCAACGGATCTGCGATCTTCAATAGCAAAAATGGAGGTTGGAGAATCGAACGGAGATGGTGGGCAGCGATCTTCAAGCTTGATTCGCACAAAGAGGTGAGGCACTGGGAAGGTTGGAGAATCGAACAGAGATGGGATTTTTCAATTTGGGGATTAGGGTTCTTCCATTTTGAGAATCGAACAAAGAGGTGAGGCGCTGGGAACTGGGAAGCTTGATTCGCACAAAGAGGTGAGCTGGGTTATACAAAATCGGATCTAATTTTCAAAACCGGATCTGAAATGTGGTATTGGGTCTCCGATTATGTTTTTAAATATGGGCTGGGTTATAACTATTTAAAATAGTTATGGATTTTTTATTGTGGTTTGGTGCAGTTAGTAAATTTGGGTTGGTTACCCTTTTTTTTTGCACACCCCTAACTACATGCATAGTTGTACATTCAATTGACTAAGCCACGTCAACAGTATTCCCTCTCTTTTAGTCTTTCTTTGTATTATGTGAAATACCAAATTTCTGACATGTTGGCTTTTTGGCCCATGTGGAATTTTGGCTCCAAGCCCACATGGACCAAACTGACAGCTCAGCTCTAGTGTGTTGTTTGTGATAATATTTAAGGGACATATAGCATCGTTGTTTTGCAAATACCAGTTATTGTCACAGCTTGTCCAAGTCTTGTACACTTGTATGTCTGTGATTTGGTTGAATAAAATTTCTGTTTGCCTTTCAGAAAATTATTGATACTCAAACATTGGACCTTTTTAAAAGTTAAAATAATCAATTGTTGTTGTTTTTTTAAGCAAAAATAATCAATTGTTGTTGGAGATTGCTATCATGACCTCCTTAATGGTTAACAATAAATTGAAAGTGAAATTTTTTATTGAAAAAATAGTACACAACATTTCACTGTCTAAATGCACTCAATGGTGTAAAATGTAAATGCACTCAATTGCATGGTTTCTAACTTTTGAACTTTTTTCTATTTCTTACTCAATGGTGTAAATGAACTCAATTGGATGGCAGTCAAAAAGGCACGTTCACACCAACTTTCATTCCTATAATCAAAAGCACATGATTTATTAGTATTAGTATTATATTATTATAATAAAAAACAAAAGGAAAGAAAGCTTAAGGCTAGCTTGAATGTAACTAAACTCTCTCCATTGTCTAAGAGAGACTATGAGAAATGGAAAGACAACCCATGAAGAAGACAAATAAAAGCTTCATGATCCTCAATTTTTGGTGACCCCCTTAAAATATTCACATTTTTCATTCTTCTTTCCATATACGACCAGTGATCCTCAATTTCAATTGTTGTCTATCCCCACCAGAAAAATAAAGAGCTACATTCTTCTGAATGATGAGTCCATCTTGACTGTCACGAGTTTTTCTATGACACTCACGAATGCTCCTCGGAATTCCTTGCCATATAAGTTTGCGATTATTCGCGCCAACTTCTAAGTTGTACCTGAATTTCTTTGCCTCTTTTTCATCACCTAAAAATCTTACAAACGCCATATAAACCGGAGATTGTCCAAGTAGAAATGCCTCAAAGTGTAAGCAGAAATGTCTTCCAAAACAATTGAAAACCTGCAATGAAGAAAATTCAACATGTAAAAGAGAGATTTCATATTAGATGTATACTGAAATGATGCCATGTTCTCAACTTGCATATTAGATCTATGAGACACGGACACACACAGACACTGACACCAACAGACCTTGACACAGTCACGGACACGTAGACATCATAATAATTTGAGAAAACAAAAGTAATTGAAGTGTCAGGGTTACATTGTATTAGATTAGAAAAATGTTTGGAAGCAAAAAGTATGCCTATATATAACAACTTACCAAATGCATTTAGCTAAAACAATCAATGAGAAATAGTTCATCAAATCTGTTGAATTCATAGAATTACATAACTTACAGTTAGCATCCATGTAGCATTTTTAACTTCATGTGGATCTGATTTAACGTATCGATGGTTAAAGGTGCAACCATCATGTACATCGACCTTGTGATCATCCTTAAGATGGGCCATAAGAGTTGGAATGTCGCTCATCATGGAGCACTCCGATCCAGCATAAGGGCAACTGTAAGGACGAAATCGACAAATTTGCTCGTGCTTTAGCTTAGTGTGGTATGGGAATATATGATGACAACCTAAATTCTGATATCTGCAAGGAAGTTCCATTGATTCCACCACTTTCTCTAAAGCCAAACACCTTATGTTACCAAGATCTAGGTGACATGTTGGACAACAGTTATGCACTGCAATCTTACAACTTGAACATAATGTGTGGCCATTTGGACACTGAAACACATAATGAAGTCATCAAGGAAAACATTAAAATTTTGAAGAATATCAGAAAAGAACATCTAATTTTAATAAGTTTGCTCCCTATATCTCTCCAACATCAATAGCAAAACTAATTACATCAATAGCAAAGTGAATTTCACATTGAAATGAAATTACAAGTACTGAACCTGATGAATTGGGGGATACATCAAATTTCTGCAAACAGGGCACGTGAGTAGGTCATAGACGGCATTCTTTGAGTTATTTCCATTGTTTCCACCCAAACAGGTCCTAGATTTTATGACTGTACTATTACCGTTGGCCACAGATTTAGACGTAGTTGTCTCATAATCTGAAAATATAAGCTGAGATTCAAGAACTTCTTTGTAGGAACTGCCTCCCGGAGCCATTGAAAAATTCAGATCTACAATATTTCTTTCTCAATGACTATGACTCAGAATTTTGCTTTGATGTATTTTTGCAAGAACTGTACATCTGCCAAGCAGTAAAAAAGTCAACTAATGCATTAAAAACATAATGCTACAATATATTCATATATTGATATTCTCTAGACAAGGAAAGATTTGAACAATAAAAACACAAGCAAGAACAACCTAGTCCAAGATATTTATACAGTCAGATGAATGGCTTTATAGCTTCTGTTAATAACTTAAAGGTGGTTTGCTCAGCCAAATACATTCACATGAAAACTAAACAGAATAACTTCAAATGTAATGGCTTAAAGTGTTTATGTTCCACACTAACATGCAAATGCTAAACCCTTTAAAATATCATTCTCCAAAGTTCATGAACTAAACTACTAAAGAATATAAAATATTCATGAGACCAACATCAAACAACATAGGTCCCCCAAAATGAAATTAGCAAACCGAATCTCTTACTACCAAGACAAGGATAAATTATGCAGTAAATGTTCAAGCATCTGCTTGACTACATGCTTCTTAGGCAACAAGAATAACAACTATCTTTCAACAAAAATGTCATTCAAACTTCTAAACTACTATGAAATTGTTGAGCTTTCAATTTTCTAAGAAACCAAGTTATGTCACAGATCACCCCTTCCTTTCTCTCCCCACCTTAAACCATCCACCAAACCGAACAATATGAGAAAGACCATAACAAGAAGAAAACATCAACTCAGAAACTCAATCAAGCAACTCAGAAACTTAATTTTACCCACCATAAACCAAACACAAACCAACCATGTAACAATCTATGACATGCAATGCACATTGCCTTCCAACAACAGCAGTAAGCAACAAATTCCCCATATAATATATAGAAACAAAATGCAACAAAAAACAGGCACATGACAAGCAAAAAGAAGACAAAACCATTATCAATCAGAGGAAAAACAAAGTCACGAGATGAAAACAAACTCCAATCCAATTTTTTAAGTAAATAAACATACACCAATTTTTTTAATGCCGGGGATTAAATCTAGTGTATCCGTATATAAAAAATCAAAAAACTGGATGCACATTATATAAAATAAAATAAAAAGTCCGAAATTAAAATAAAAAATTAAAGAATGCAAATGGAATTCGTACCACGAGGTCCTGAAGTTACGGAAATCAAAGACAGCTATGGAGATTGAAGGAGGAGAAAAAGAAAAGGTGTTGGTTGGTGGATATGGGTTCAGACCGTCATGGTTGTCTTATCTTTCTTCTTCTTTTTCTTTTCCTCCTCCTTCTTCTTGTTCTTCTGTGTTGCTTCGAATTCGCAGAATTGTTTTCGTTCCTTGTATTCTGCTCTATTTTTGGTTTATTTATTTATTTATTTGTTTGTTTCTGACAACAAATTTATTTTTAAATGAACCAAAATTAAAATATTTTGGTTTTGTCTGTCGTTTCGTACCCTGTCTAATGTCTAACAAGGGTGGACCATATAACAAACCACTTTCTTTTGTCTCTTTGACATTGTATTAGTTTAGTTAATTAAGCCATCTACCATATTGTCACTAGGTTTTCCTTTTTTTAATTGTTAAGATACTTTCTGTTTTTGCTTTTACTCAAATTTGTGATTTATTGACTTTTTTTTTGTTAATTTCATTTTTGTAAATCTATGTCATGTTAATATTAAGACATGTGGTGTAAAGATTTTTTTTTTTTTCGAACAATAGCTGGCTATTCACGGAGTGTCCCAACGCTTTCAGCATCACCGAGTTTGTCCACTGTGGAAATCGAACCCGGGAGCACCGGATCGACCCCGTGTCCTAGGGTAGATTAAGCCACTAGGCCAATGGTGTTGGTTTCATGTAGTATAAAGATGATCGTATTTAGAATAGCATTGTGGATTAGTGTTTATTTTTATTTTTATTTTTTTTACAAATGGATTAGTGTTTATTTGTGGATTAGTGTTTATGGTTGCTCCGCATGTAGTAAGATTTTTTTTTTTTACAAATGTAGTAAGATTGTTTTTGAAAAGGCTAATGCGTAAATTCAAAGTTAAAACATATTTGTACAAGTGAGGACATTTAAATGGAGTTTCTAATATTTGTATATGAGTGAATTCATTATTCATTAGGTTGCTTGGAATAGATCTCTAATAATATTTTTGCGAATTGACCTCTAATTTAGTCTTCCGGTCAAACTCCAAAAGCTAAAAATCGTGTTTTGGCAACTACTATTTGTAACAGTGTTATCAGACCCGGACCGGCCATCGACCCGGTCAAGGCACCGGGTCACTAGACCCGGGGTCGGACCGCGGGTCTCTAGTCGGACCGGCATGACCCGGTCTATATTAAATAAATTCAAAAAATTATAATATATACTAAGAAAGTATACATTTATTAATATAGAAATTTTATTATAATTTTATTTATAATTATACATTTACTAACATGTTTATGAGTGTTGAACTTGAATTAATTTGTCAAAAAATGTGTGTTTAATCAAAACTATTAATGAAAGAATGTGCAAAAAAAATTAACATATCCGGAATTGATTATATTTAATGAATGCGGGATAGTATCAACAAATAATAGATAGCTTAGTGGTTAAAAAGTTGAAATGTTGAATACTAGAGAGGGGGTTCGAACCCCACCTAAGCCTTTTTTGTGAAAACATGCAAAATTTATAATTGGTTCATCTTTAAAAAAAAAAAAAAAAAAAAAAAAGAGGATCAACCGGTCCGACCACCGGTCCGACCCGGTTTCCACCGGTCCGACCACCGGTCCGATGACGTCATCACCGGGCCAACTGCAGATCCGGTCCTGCACGCTGCCCGGCCCGGGAAGACCACCGGGTCCCGGTCCGACCGGCCGGTCCGGTCCGGTTCTGATAACTATGATTTGTAAAATATGATAAATTGCCTATTTAGTTCTTTTTTTTTTGATAGACAATGTTAGTGGGGTGGGGGAAATGTTAGTTTCCACGGGTTGAACCCGAGACCTCCTTCTTGATTTTTAGGTGTTGTTTAAATCTCGGGTAATGCTCTATTGCGACAACAAATCCTAATGCCACATAGCCAACAACTCAACGTTCCACGAGCACACGCAACACGTTGATTTTGATAGTAACATTGGTCGTGAAAACCTTCAAGAAAATCCTTTTTTGTTTGATACATATTAGAAGGGTAGCCCAGTTGGTTGAGTGAAAGAGACATTGTTGGTGAAAACGTATACGGCGTTCGAACCCCGCTCCCTCTCCCCTCTAACAACTAACACTAATTTCTAACTACTTTGCCTATCAAAAAAATATTGCTATCGAAAATAAGCTCGCAAAATCGTTACTAAGGCTCTTAATGTAAATAATGTTTATTAATTAATTAGATTTCATTAATAAACCCAAATCTTATAATTAGTACTAGGTATGTAAAAAGAATATCTAGTAAGCAAGTAAGAGATGGTGAAGCAAACTTATTTTTTATGAGTAAATAAATAAATAAAAGAGTAATTTTCATGGATAGACCGGATTTCATTAAAAGAATATATATTCATATTTTGAATATTGTACTTTATCTGAGTGAAATAATATGTTGAAAGAAATTTTAATAGTTGGTGTATTGTAATTATGATATTTTTATCTTCTCCATTTAAATTTAGAGTCCATGAACCAGCCAGTTTGGCTTGTTATCTGTCAACAAATTCCTAGCCAAAAGCTAAAGTGACTCAACCCAATCCAACCCGAAATCATTGTAGTCTAATATGAGCTAGCTCGAATTGATAACTGCATCCACAAGTGATAACTAACGAGATGACACACAACTCAACTTTTGCACTAGTACTAACAAGCTTCAAGAGCTCAACAAGAACTTGCTCCAATGAGGGGTTCTCACCAAAAATGGTGTTTAAGAAACAAGCACCTTGTTTAGCAACCCTTTGGAGCATAACAATTGAGCACCTCATATTGAGTTTTTTAAATAGATTTTACATGTATGTATCATTCAATTTTGATTTTTTCAATGAACTCCCAAGTCAAGGTGAAATTTATCATTTCTTCTCGTAAGCCCCTCAAACTACGGATATTGATTCACTACAGTCACTGCTTCATGCAGTCACTGCAGTCACTTAAACATAAGCCACAAGATTCTCCCAACTTACAATCATGGCCTTTGATTTATTTTGTGTTTTAAAAAAATAAAAAATTAGAAGAAGAGAGAGATAGAGATAAATAACTGCAGTGAATCCATATCCTCAAACTACCAAACGGAGCCAAAATGAATCTTACATTTACACATTACTCATTTAAATGCATTCAACAATTATTTGTGTCCGACCATGACCTACAAATTTGTAAGATTCATAGGTTTAGCTAACACCATCCCTAACGGTTAATAATACTTAAATATCATGGTTAACCAGCAAGATCCAACTAAGAAATTTGTGTTGCGGATGTTCAAACTCATAGTCTATTTTATATTTTTGATACTACTTATAGTCTCTTTTTTTAACCGGGTATCCTCTACACGCAACTGTAGAGATCGACTAATCCCTCGAGCCGGGTAGGACCACAAAATGGGCGGTAAAGCTCTTCCAAGACCTTGGTTAAGCTAGAAGTGATCCACACCATCTCATCTAAACACTCTTGGGTTAGCTACTTATAGTCTAATTTTGATTAGTATAAAACTAAGAATAAATAACCAATTTAGTCATTGAAACGAAGACACATTTAGTCACTTAGAAATAAAAAGTAACAACATGATCCTCATCAATATCAAATGTGGATTAAATTAGTCCCAAATAAAAAAACTAAAATTCTCCTAAAATTGTCTAAACAAAATTAATTTGATCGGCATTTTTTTGTTACCATATTTTCGGTGCGCAGTTTCCATCGATTTTCTCAGGGTATGTTTGGATAGTTTAGGTTGAGCGGAGCGGAACGGAACATAACGAAATTGAATAAAATTCTCATTCTATTGTTTGGGAATCTCAGGACGGAATGAAACAAATTTTCCACTCCTTTGTTTGGACAATCAACACGGAACAGAATGTATTATAACTTTTTTATACCCTTTTTACCCTTATGTAAAAAACATTTTATTCAGAATCTAACTCTTAATATTTACTATAAAATATATTTTATTTTATTAATATGTTGATTTTACCTTTTGATCAGTGGCGGACCTGGCTTATAACCAGGGGGTTCAGTTGAACCCCTTGGAATTTTTTTTTTGTACTAAACACCCTATATAAATAGCCTAAATCTCCTGAAATTTTAATTTTGACACCCCTGAAAATTTGAAATTGTACTAGTAGACCAAGTTTTGCACCCATTTGACACCGGCCTTAAAAAATTTGACACCCCTGACCCCGGGGTCCTGGGTCCGCCACTGCTTTTGATAGAAGAATAATTTTCATGAGAAGTTTTTATTTTTGACTGAACATTCATCAAAATATTTTTTGAGTGATAAATTCAATGAAATTACGTAAAACTTGTGCAAATCATTTGAAAGTCTTTCAAATGATTTAATAAATTAAGAACCTGATGAATTGATGTCGTACACGTTGGGTGTAATGACTTTCAAATGATTTATTAAAGGTTTAAATACTTTTTACCCCCTGCAAATATACCCATTATCCAGTTACCCCCCGTAAAAAAAAACGTTTAAAACAAACCTTGCAAAATATAATTTTATCCAGTTACCCCCCTGCCGTTAAATTTTCTGTTAAAAACTGTAAAATTAACATTATCCAGTTACCCCCTGCCACCCCTGCCACGTGTCACCATATTATTGGGCCTCAGTGACACGTGGCACTGACTGCCACGTCAACATCCTGGTCAACAGTGCCACGTCAGCAACCAATGGATGGCTGCCACGTGGCACTGTTGTTAAATCAAAATAAATCTTCAAAATGGCTATAGTGGGTGTTGAACCTATGACCAGCCACTCTCACACACACCCCCTAACCACTGAGCCACCTTATTACTTGTGATTATTAACACAACTACTAATATATATTACATCATTGATACTTAATTTAAAAAAAAAAAATCTGGGTAACTCAGTTGCATCATTCATCTTCATCATTCTGTTGCTATCATCATTCATCATTCATCTTCAGAATACTGGGTAATTAAAAAAAAATCATTCATCTTCCATCATTCTGTTGCTATCATCATCAAACGTAACCCAGTTGCAATCATCATCAAACGAACATCAAACGAAAATCAGACAATTTTGCAACCAAAATCAAACAAAAATCTGGGGAGATTCTTCTCTTCATAGCTGAAATGGAGAGATTCTACTGGGGAGCGATTGAATCCAACTATATATTCAAACAATTTTGCAACCAAAATCAGACAATTTTGCAACCAAAATCAAACAAAAATCTGAACAATTTTGCATTTTCATTTCGTTTGCATTTTCCTAGAAATCAACACTTTTGTTTATCTTCAAATCGAAATCAGATCTGGAACGAAAACCAATTGATGATGAAGATTTCGTTTCTGGGTGATTTCGTTTCTGGGTGATTTCGTTTCACGATGATGAATGATGAACGAGATATGAAACGATGATGAACGATGATTTCGTTTCTGGTGGCTGTAGATCTGGGATCGTTTCTGGTTGCGTTTCCAGGAGAGAGAGAGAGAGAGAGAGAGACGAACTGAGAGAGAGAGAGAGAGAGAGATGAACTGAGAGAGCGAGAGAGATGAACTGAGAGAACAATGATGAATCGTTTCTGGAAACAGGAGAGAAGAGGAATTGTTGTTGTTGAAAAAAAACTGAGAGAGAGAGACGAACTGAGAGACAGGAAGAGGAAGAGGAAGAGGAACTGAGAGAGAGACGAACTGAGAGAGAGAGAGAGACGAACTGAAGAAGAGGAATTTTCTGGGTTTCGTATTGTTGATGTTGTTGTTCGTTTCCAGGAAGAGGAAGAGGAAGATGATGAACTGATGTTTTTCTGGGTTTCGTATTGATGAGGAATTGTCTGGGTAAATTTTCTGGGTTTCGTATTGATGAGGAATTGTCTGAGTTACCCAGATTATTTTTTTAAATTAAGTATCAATGATGTAATATATATTAGTAGTTGTGTTAATAATCACAAGTAATAAGGTGGCTTAGTGGTTAGGGGGTGTGTGTGAGAGTGGCTGGTCACAGGTTCAACACCCACTATAGCCATTTTGAAGATTTATTTTGATTTAACAACAGTGCCACGTGGCAGCCATCCATTGGTTGCTGACGTGGCACTGTTGACCAGGATGTTGACGTGGCAGTCAGTGCCACGTGTCACAGAGGCCCAATAATATGGTGACACGTGGCAGGGGGGTAACTGGATAATGTTAATTTTACAGTTTTTAACAGAAAATTTAACGGCAGGGGGGTAACTGGATAAAATTATATTTTGCAATGTTTGTTTTAAACGTTTTTTTTTACGGGGGGTAACTAGATAATGAGTATATTTGCAGGGGGTAAAAAGTATTTAAACATTTATTAAATTAAGAACCTGATGAATTGATGTCATAGACGTTGGGTGTAAGGTGTTTCCTTTCAATCTCTCGTTGCTTGAGTTATCTTATATGAGGCATTTTTTATTTTTATTTTTACAGTAGACATATAGAATAGTGCAGAAAACAAGTAAAGAGGAAGAGAGGAGAATTTGCCAAAAATAAAAAAGTGAGAGAAGTAAGGTGCAGAACAAAAAATACTAGTGCAGTTTCCTTGCGTAAATGTTAAACAAAATCAAGGGGTAAAAATGTAACTAAAATGAGTCGTTCCATCCCATACCCCCCAATTTGGGGGGAAGAGAAATGAGGGAATGTGATGGAATGAGATGGAATGTATTCCATCACTTACCATTCCATTCCATCCATTTTTTAAATGACTTTTTTTTACCCCCTATACCTAGAGTTGTCAATTTTGGCCCAGTTCAGTGGGCCGGTCCAATGACTCGATTTTTTAGTTGGGCTGGGCTATAAAAATAGAGGCCCAAAAACAGCGATATCTTTTTTTGCCCGGCCTAATTGGCCTGATCATATATATGGGTCGGGCCGGGCTAGGCTGGCCCATAGGTTGGTGGGCCGTCCCATTTTTTTTTAAAATTGTTTTAGGTTTTTTTGTTTTACTTTTTAGTGGCCCATTTAATTTTTGTAAAGGCCGACCCATTTTAAGTTTGGCTAAATTATAGTTTTAATCCCTCTGTTTTCAAAAATTCAGACATTTGGTCTCCCTATTTTAAAACTCAGACATTTAGTCCCCCTATTTTAATAAACTCAGAATATTTAGTCCAAATGGGGGGTTTTTCTTTTTTTTTTTGCTGAATTGGCCCTCTAACAAAAAAAATTGCTGATGTGGCTTTCATTAAATGACGTGGCAGCTGACTCAGCTTGCACACATCAGCAAGTCACATCAAATTTATTATTTATAATTATTAAAATAATTAAATAACTATATTATTTATTATTATTACTAAAATCAACAACACTTCCAGCGCCGTTCATCAACACACTTCCAGCGCCGTTCATCAACACACTTCTCCCTCTTCTCCCTCTTCTTCTCCATCAACATACATCTCCCTCTTCTTCTTCTTTCATCAACAACAACAAAAACCCAGAAGAGAGAAAGGGACAACAACAACAACAACAACAGAAGACCTAATTTCATCTACACCAGCGCCGTTCTTCCATTCCTTTGAGAGAGAGAGAGAGAGAGAGAAAATTTCGAGGAGAGAGAAAGGGAAAAACCGGGAGAGAGAGAGAGAGAAGGAAGGAGAGAGAGAGAGAGAGGAAGCGACGGGAAGAAGGGAGAGAGAGGAACGACAGAGGAAGGGAAGAAGGAAGGGACGGCGAAGGTGGTGGCACCGGCGAAGAGAGAGAGAGAGGGACGGTGGTTGTTTGGGGATTTGATGGTGGTGAGAGAGAGAGAGAGACCGAAGGTGAGGGAGACAGAGGGAAAACGAAGGGGGAGAGAATGATGGAGATGATGGTTTTGGTGTTGTGGTTGGTGTTTACGGTGGAGAGAGAGGGTGGTCGTGGGGTGGCCGTTTGGATGGTGGTGACCACTGACCACCACATGGTGGCCGGAGCTCTCTCCTTTTTTCTGATTGTTGTTTGTTGTTCTGTCCCCGCCCGTTTACGAATCTGGATTTGGTTGGCAAAGGAGGAACCTTTTGGCGTTTAAGGTTCTAGGTTCTGATGGCAGCGGTGGTGGGTTCTGATGGCAGCGGTGGTGCGTTTACGGATCTGGGTTCTGATGAGAGGGAGAGGAAGAAGAAGATAATATAGTTATTTAATTATTTTGATAATTATAAATAATATATTTGATGTGGCTTGCTGATGTGGCTTCATTAAATGACGTGTGCAAGCTGAGTCAGCTGCCACGTCATTTAATGAGAGCCACATCAGCAATTTTTTTTGTTAGAGGGCCAATTCAGCAAAAAAAAAAATAGAAAAACCCCCCTTTGGACTAAATATTCCGAGCTTATTAAAATAGGGGGACTAAATGTCTGAGTTTTAAAATAGGGGGACCAAATGTCTGAATTTTTGAAAACAGGGGGACTAAAACTATAATTTAGCCTTTAAGTTTTATTCAAAACACGGAGGTGTGTAGTGCACTACTTCCTCCGTCCCATATTATATGACTTTCTAGCCAAAAAAATTTGTCCAATAATATATGACTTTTTAGAATCCAAATAAAACATTAATGTTTCTTTCCTACCATACCATTCATTATTTAATAATATCTCTTTCATAACTTTACTAATTTATCTTCTCAATGTCATAAATAAATGTTAATTTGGTAAACTAACTCACAATTTCTCTTTCCCATACAAAAATAACTATTTTTTTTAATATGTGTGAAATGACCCAAAACAACATATAATATGGGACGGAGGGAGTACGTGTGATGGAAAAAACACTAGTATTATAATTATTTACGCAAACAATAACTCACTCACTCTCTCATCTAATAACAAACAACAAAGAAGCAAGTGAAAACTAGGCCACAACGACGAAGTGGAAAACAAACACGGCTTGAAGAAGCGACTAACTTTACATTCTCAAGGATATAATGTAAATTGTCAAACACTCTCTTTATACTTTTATATATGAAAAATATAACATTGAGGCCAATTTTTTTCCTTCGCCTCTTTACAAAGCCGTAGTATAATTATATAAGTGACAGTAATTAGTTCGCGCATTCATAAATTATTGCTCATTTGTAGGGGGGAAAATCGTCAAAATTCTAAACAATCAATGGTTGGTGGCCCAGTGGCCCATGGGCTGATGTTGGGTCGGGTCGGGCCATAAATTATGTAGCCCATTTGAATATTGGGCCGACTCGACACAGCCCGCATATGCTATTTGGCCCTATGGGCCGGGCCCATTGACAGCTCTACCTATACCCCTATTTTGTGCAAACTGACCAAAATACCCTTACTCACAATTAGGGGTGTGCATGGTACATAAACCACACCACACTGTACCACACCACTATTAAAATTTGGTTTTGGTTTACTTGTTTGTGCATACCGGTTCAAATTTTATGAACCAATTCAAAACCAGTTTAGCACCAGTTAATTACCGGTTTGAATATGAAACAAAAAAACAAAAAAAAAACACAAGTTCAGTACATGATAGAGAGAAAGAGAGGGAGCAAGAGAGATATCTGAGAGAGAAAAATCACCATCATCAAAGAATCATCAAACAGATTGAGTGCAGTATGTGAAACAATATCATAAAAAAATAACTATGAAGGAAGATGAAGATCTACAATAGTCAAACTACGGAATAATGGTATTTTGAAATCTACAAACGGGAATCTTGGTATGCTCAAATCTAAAAACGAGATACTGTACTAGAATCAAAGAAAAGAGGGAGAAGGAGATCTACAATTGCCACCAAATGACTATGATGGCAGCGGAGGAGATAAGCGAGTTGGCGAGCGACATCTATAGTCACCGAACGACTGTGCCGACAGCGGAGGAAACAAGAGTGGCAGTGGACCGGTGGTATGGGGTTGCGGAACGACTTACCGGCAGTAGAGGAAATAAGCTAGGCGGTTGACCGATGGTATGAGGTTGCGGTAGTCAGCGAGAGGAGATGGTGCTGCGAGTGAGTTGCGATGAAGAGATAGAGATGGCACACGGTTTTTTTTAGATGAGGGATACCGGTTTCTTATTGGTTTTGAGAAGAGGGATACCAGTATTCCATTTTGTTCACTAAATGGGCTGGGGTGGTAATGGTATGGGCTTTTACTAATCAGTGTGGTATGGTTTTTGGTATGGTTGAAGTATCCCAGTATTTTTGTGCACCCCTACTCATAATAAAAATCCAAAACCATCATCTCATTTTCACATGATTCAGAAAATCAGAGTAAGTTTTTTTTTTATCTTTCCAGAAATACCATTTTTTAACGTATTTCCGAAAGCAATTTTTTTAAAATTTCTGGAAACACCTCGTTTGAGGATGATTCCGGAACACTTTTTCTATGAACTTTCCGAAAACACCTCACAGGACGTATTTCCGGAAGTCAAAGATGACTTCCAGAAACAGGTCTTGTGAGGTGTTTCCGTAAAGTTCACGAAAAAGGTTTTTCGGAATCATCCTCAAACGATGTGTTTCCGGATTTTTTTTAAATTCGTTTTAAATTTTATTTTTTGTGTTTTTTGCAGTGGCGAGCAGAAGTGATTCAGGATGGTGGTTTGAGCGAGGCGAGTCGTCACGAAAAAGGTTCACGAATTTTTTTTTTACTTTCACGAAAAAATTTAAAAGGTTTTCCGGAATCATCCTCAAACGAGGTGTTTCCGTTTTTTTTTTAAACGCTTTTAATTTTATTTTTCGTGTTTTTTGCAGCGGCGAGCTGAAGTGATTCAGCACGGTGGTTTGAGCGATGTGAGTCGTCACACCCAGCAGGCGGAGATGCAGATCACACTCCTGCTCCTAGTACCTGCACCAGGAGGATTACCAGGATCAGGAAAGCCGGTCACGCTTCTGAGCGTAACAGGCGTGTCCGTGATCGGGACATTGGTGGGGCTGATGTTGATCACGCTGCTGCCGTTGATCAGGACAACTTTATGGAGGCTGTAGACGCTCGGCAACAGCAGCAGTATGATGAGGCTCTTGAGCAAGAGGCTATTGACTTCTAGAAATACTTCTTTTGAGGTGTTTCCGGAAAGTTCTAAATATTGGTTTCTGGAATCATTCTCTTTTGAGGTAATTCCGAAAATTTAAAAAAACATCAGTTTTCTTTTAAATTTTGAGGGATATTTTGGGGATAAAATGAGTTATTGGGGTATAGGGGAGAAGATGGGCTACAAAAAAAAATCTTTTTAAATATCCAAACAATGGAACCTTGTACCATTCTATTCCATTCCATCTCATTCCATCCATTACCACCGATCCAAACATACCCACACTGACTTAATTTTTTTTATGGGTAAATTTGGGTATCCACCGCAGTAGTAACTAATCTCCTACTCATCGTAGGTGCTTGAGGGTAGACCCTCGGTGACTTATTGGTATTTAATATTTATCAAAAACTGAATTAATGTTTTTAATTTACAATGAAAAAATATGTACACACACCAATGGCCTAGTTGGGCCTTTCTTCACAAACTTATAACCCAATTTCAACATGTTATCGTGTTCTTCTAGATCCTTCCCGGGTAACATCACTTCGAATCAAGCTTCCTTTTCTTTCTTCCCACTTGCCTGGAGTCAGTCTCTCAACTTTCTAGACCCTTCCAAAGTCGTCCCAACCAGACTCAAATCTCTCCTCCCCCCTCCTCTCACACCATCATTACATTATTACAATTATAATTATAATTCTCATCTTTCACCTTCAATTTCGCATATTCACTTCTGATTCAATGGCGAGGTACGGCGAAGGAGACAAACGATGGATCGTGGAAGAAAGACCCGACGGAACCAACGTCCACAACTGGCACTGGTCCGAAACAAATTGTCTTGAATGGTCAAAAACCTTCTTCAACAACCTCTTTAACAACCTCAAACTCCTCGACAACGACGGAGGTCTCCACGTCGTTATCAAAAAAGTCGAAAAACTCAACGGCGAAGCCTACGTCAACGTTCGCAAAGGAAAGATAATTCCAGGTTACGAGATCAACGTTTCTCTCTCTTTGGAAGGTGAAGCAAGAGACGGTGATGGAAAGATCTTGCACAAGGTAAACGGTACCGTTGAGATCCCTTACATTTCTGATGAGAATGCTGATGAGGATCCTGAAGTTAGGGTAATTGTTAAAGATGAAGGAGAATTTGGGAAGAGAATTAAGGATGCGGTTATTGTGAAGGGGAAATTGTTGATTTTGGAAAAAGTTAGGGTTTGGGTTCAGAGTATGGCGAAAGGTGGACCTGTGAAGGATGACCTTGAAACCAAGAAGGTGCCGTTGAAGAAGAGTAATGCGGCGGTAGAGAAGAGAAAAGAAGAAGAGGTTGCCGCGGCGAAGGAGAACGAGAAGGGAAAGAAGGGGTTTAAAACAATTAGTTTGACGGAGAGGTTTAACTGTAGAGCGAAAGATTTGTTCGAGATTTTGATGGATGAGAATAGATGGAAGGGTTTTACACAGAGCAATGCGAGAATTAGTAAAGATGTTGGTGGAGATTTTAGTATCTTTGATGGTTCTGTGACTGGGTTGAATTTGGAGTTGCAGGAAGGGGAATTGATTGTGCAGAGATGGAGATTTGGAAATTGGCCAGATGGAATGCAATCAATGGTATTGTTTTAGTATTTCTTTGAGATTTATGTGTAAAGTATTTTACACCGATAACTAATCACAAATAACATATAATCATTTGCAATGATTTTGTCAAATTATGATGAGTTGACGGTGTAAACTAACATTGACATTGGATATAAGTTAAATCTTTTTTGTTTTAAATTTTGGAATGTGACGTGGGTGTAAAGTGTTTGATTCTAAATAGTTGTGAACTTTTGCAGGTGAGGATTGTGTTTGAGGAGCCAGAATCAGGAGTAACACTTGTGAAGCTTACACACACCGATGTACCCGAAGAGGATAGGTGAGTTTTTGATTATTTTAGTTTTGATGGAATATTTTGTTTTGTAGAGTAGAGTTATTTAGGTGATTGACTGAAATTTAATTTGAAAATTCAGATTTGGGAATGCAACTGTGGTGGAGAACACAGAGAGGGGATGGAGGGACCATATTTTTGGAAGGATAAGGGCTATGTTTGGTTTTGGATTTTGAGAATTTCTGGACATTATGTATGTGTTGTACAATTTTTTTTTCCCACTTTTCCTTGAATTTTGGTTTCTTACTAATGTGGTTCGATTATTATTGGATCGGCATTGGATCGTTTTGTTGTAAAAGGCGAAGTGTCTTTTGCAATGATTTCTGTTGCTATTTATTTGTTTCTTGTTCAATAGAAAGATCCTTGCTGATTGTTGGCTGTGGTCACAGTTATCTGTTCTCTTCTTTTACAATTGAACAATTCAAATTTCTATTTGCGATAAATGAGTTGTAGCATACTGTTAAGTTGTTTGCAGGAAGAATGCTACCAAAAAAGTGTTTTTTCAATGGTCATTCTTAGGTTGTTCAAGTTCTGCTAGCAACGATATATGTTTGCTTTTAGTAATTAGTAATTTATCAGCTAAGGGTGTGTTTGGGAGTTTGGAGGGGGAGGGGAGGGGAGGGGTTCGGATTAATAGTGTAAATTCTTTAGTGATGAGAAGAAAAATTATCTCCCTACCCCCCCCCCCAACCCCTCTCCTAGTTTCTTTTTGGATCCCCTCCAAACTCCCCCAAATATGGAGGGTTTTGGAGGGGCTCCAAAAATAAATTAGGAGAGGGGTTTGGGGGATTTAGGGGGATAATTTTTCTCCAAATTACTAAAGAATTTACACTAGTAGTCTCAACCCCTCCCTTCCCCTCCCCTCCAAACTCCCAAACACACCCTAAAATTTTTAGCCGGATTTCTTGGGGACCCGTTTTGTAAATTTCTTTTGTAGGCCACCATAGAGTTGTCCTTCATAAATCAACACATTGGGTTCTTTTGTAAATTCTGGCACTTGTTTACAAGGTTGTCCTTCATAAATCAACACATTGGGTTTTTTAGTGTAAAATCGATGGCTGCAAATGGATTTGGGTACTGTGTAAAAAATTAACTTTGGTGGAGGCTAAATGCCACCCATCAATTTAGGACACAAAATGACCAAGTTTTGGAATGCAAGAAGGTGCAGGGTTCTCATAGTAAGGAAGCCCAGCTCCAAACGCTTTATAGACTTCGCTTATGCTGATTTTTGTTTTGGTTCCATTTACTCTTAATAAAAAAGTGACAGGTAGTGGATAAACCAGATTGTTGATAAAGGATAAACTATCAATGAGAATTAAAAATATTTACTAAAATTAGTAGTTAAAGTAACTTATAAATATGAGTCCCATAAGGCAGCTCATTTGGCGAGCTTTCAAGAAGGAGGTTAGGGTTCAAACCTCGGAAACTAATATTTTTTCACCCCTACTAACATTTGCTTATAAATATAAAATGACAAAGTAGATATTCTTAATTAATACTAAAAAACATGTTATTTAATGTAAGGTCAACCGGTGGCGGATTCACCCACTATTCAGGGTGATTAACTGCACACTCTGAGAAAAAACAACTAGCACAAATACCACCCCTATTAAAAATGTTTGTGCACACTCTGAATTATTTTTTCATTCAAACCCCTAATTTTGCACCTTAGTTCTTAATTTTTCACCACACTCACACAATTGAGAGAGATGTATTTAACAATGACATTAACTCATTATTCAATTATTTCAAAATATGAAATCAGGTAGAGAATAATTATGAGTTGTGTAATCTACTTAATTAATTATATTAAAGTTTTATTTTTATAACATTTTAGTGATACATGTGTTTAAATTTTTTGCATCCCCAGCCCATGGTCCTAGATTCGCCATTGGGTCAATAAGAAATCTAATTAAAACAATATGAATAAAAATGTGAGAGAAAATAAATGCTATAAGTTATAAGTTTAAACACTATTTGTATTTGAAAAAATGGTATAAACCGGTGAAAGAAATGTTGGTAGTTGTCAAACACTCTTCTGTGATCATATCCACTATATAAACTACTAGGACTGTACACCCGTGCTATCCACGGGGTGGTTTAAATGATGCGGCTAAGAGACACGCGTGGCAACTATGAAACAGTAAGATTAACGTAAAGTCATATCAGGAAATAATATTGGCGTGCTATGCACGAGGTGGTTTAAATGATGCGGCTAAGAGACATCAGGAAATAATATTGGTAATAAGGTTTACATTCGAAGACTCTCTCGTACACCATCTGATGTTAGGATAATTTTCAAATTTCGGCGTAGACAATTTATTTTAGCACTTTCAATTAACGTCGGGCCTGAATCACACAACACCAGTCGGACTTGTCATTTAATATTTCTACATTTCGCCTTTATACTTTTTAGTATTACCCTTAAGAAAACAACACAACTATTTGGTACGATACGAATTGTACGAAAGTTACTTTGTTAACCTCAGGTCTGAATCACACAACACCAGTCGGGCTTGTCATTTAACGTTTCTGACATTTCGGCTTCGTACTTTTTAGTGTATTTGGTACAATAAGAATCGTACGAAAGTTACTTTGTTAACCTCAGGGCTGAATCACACAACACCAGTCGAGCTTGTCATATAACGTTTCTCACATTTCGTCTTCGTACATTTAAGTATATTTGGTATGATAAGAATCGTACGAAAGTTACTTTGTAAACCTCCGCCTTCAATCACACAACACCGGTCGGATTTGTCATTTAACGTTTCTGACATTTCATCTTCGTACTTTTAAGTATATTTTTCCAGCCCGGCCCGGCCCGTTAGGCGTTATGCCCGCGAAAAATTGGGCGGCCCGGCCCGGCCCGTTAACAGAACGCGGGCGCAAGATTTTGTTTCATCAAACAGGTTACTGAGGAACAACATTACATAATTCATCACGAAATTTATTTTCATTTTTCACCTATTCGATTATCGAGGAACAAACCTAATATATTTATAGACCAAATTTTTTTCCAAATTTTTATGTATTACCAAATTTTTTTCCAAATTTTTATGTATTAAAAAAAATGAAAAAAAAAAGAAGAGAGTGGTAGGGGGGGTGGGGGGGGTGGGGGAGGGGGTGGGGGTAGGGGGAGGGGGTGGGGGGGTAGGGGGTGGGGGGGTGGGGGGTGGGGGGGGGGTAGGGGGGGATGGGGGGAGGGGGATTTGGCGCTAAAAAAAACATAAAGTAGATCTTGTAATAATATATAGGGATTGGTTTAAATGTTAGTGATTTGGATGGAGTTGGGCTTGGTTTCATTCTTATCGATGGAGTTAATTTTTTTTTTTTTTAACAAAAAACAATGGAGTTAATATTCTATTTAGCAAAAAATAGCGGATACGTTAGTTTATGGTGGATGGGGGTGATAGCATATAGTTCGATTTCGATAAAATTAATGTTTATAAATATAAAATGATATAAATAAACATTTATAATTAATGTTTTTGGGTAAACACGGGAATCCACTGCACGGACAGCAGTGACTAATTCATCGCTAATTGGAAGTGCTACGAGGGGAAGGAGAGCTGGCCCAGAGTTTTAATTAATGTTTGAAAATATGAGATAGAATATTCATTTAATGAATGATAAATGAGAAATTTAATTCAATTAAAAATGAGTGAAAAATGAAACGATATAAGCTATAAGCTCAAACGCTATCTCAAGTAGCATTTCAAGAAATGCTATAAACAATTAAAAAAGTTATAAGTTAGTCCTGTCAAACACTTACAAAAAGCTTATCTGCTATAATCTTTTCGCTACAAGCCAGTGGATTGATAAAATTAATGTTTATAAATATAAAATGACATATAGACATTTATAATTAATGTTCGAAAATATGAGATAGAATATTCAGTTAATGAATGATAAATGAGAAATTTAATTAAATTAAAAATGAGTGAAAAATGAAACGATATAAGCTATATTATATATTAGAATGTGGTTTGGCCCTAACTCAACCCCATAAAACCGGCTTCTAAGGTGAGGGTTGCCTCCACTTATAAACTCTTTTGAGACCATATCTCTAGTCGTTGTGAGACTTGGGTTTTTCCCAATACACCCCCTCACGCCGAGCACTATTGGGCTTGGTGCGTGGATTATAATGGTGGGTGGCCCGAAGGATCTAGGATATGCTCTGATACCATATTTGAATGTGGTTTGGGCCTAACTCAGCCCTACAAAACCGGCTTGTAAGGTGAGGGTTGCCTCCCACTTATAAGCTCTTTTGAGACCATATCTCTAGTCAATGTGGGACTTGGGTTTTTTCCAATACTATAAGCTCAAACGCTATCTCAAGTAGCATTTCAAGAAATGCTATAAACAGTTAAAAATGTTATAAGTTAGTCATCTCAAATACTTAGAAAAAAACTTATCTGCTATAATCTTTCTGCTACAAGCTAGTGGATTGATATTGCTATGTTGTTCTGTATTTTTCTGCTTTTTTATGATGAATTTCAAGTTTTAGCGTTGGATTCATTGCAGCGAGATTTGTTTTGTGAGGAAAATCGCCATGGTTTTTTTTTGGTCAAGTTGTAATGATTACCATAGAAATGGGCAAGGCCCCAACCAAATACAACAAACTCATAACAGATGCCCCAAATTGATCCAATACAAACAAAGGAACTAAAAGGGGAGCATCAAGTAAAGCAAAAGGTGTAAATAACAATAAACATAACCAAAGCCCAAACAAGAGCAGGCTAACGTCAACGGCCCAACTGACCAAAACCACGAAGAATTAAAAACAAAGAAAAACGAAGCAGAAGACAAAAGCAAGAAAAAGGGGAATTTGAAGAGAGAAACATTGCCCACCCCAGTAAACCCTAGGAACCAAATCCGACAACCAAATCCAAGAAGCAAGCAGAAAACAACCTCAATAGCAACCGATTATAGAAAGCAAACTCCAATGACAACAAAGATTCAAGCAAAGACGACCCTATTGCAGAGAAGCAGCTGAAATCAACCCAGGAAGCTTCCAAACCTCAACGCACCTGGTTCAAAGCAAACCTTACAATCTTCTACAATAATTCTTCGAATCGAGTCAGGAGGTCTATTCGCCCAGTTGCTGGGAAGAGATCCTTTCGAAGCAAGAGAAGCAACTTGATGAGCCAATTTATTACCATCCCGATTAGTCCAGGTGAAACTACAACCACCTATCTTCCTTTTAAAATCTTCAATATCTCTTAGAATAACACTAATCTCTGCATTATGCTTCTTATTTTTGCACAGGTCTACTATTTGAAGATTGTCCGATTCGATCAGAGGAAGATGAAGATGGAGAGCCAATGCAGTAGAGAAAGCTTCTCTAACACCAATAGCTTCGGCAATAAGAGGAGATCTTGCAAAAATATTATTGTGAGAAGCAGTAAGTATTCTTCCTTGATAGTCTCTACAAATGACTCTACAAATGACTGCAATTGCACCGGTGCATGTTGCTTTGTTGAAAGCAGCATCACAATTAATTTTTGTAGCAAGCCCCAAAGGAGGCTTCCACTTAGATGGCTCAGAATTACCTAGAATGTTTGGGGAACAAGGTTTAAGAGCAATAGGGATAGAAGTCACAGTAAAAAATTCAGACCAAAGGGCTTTAATCCTATAGAGAGCCTCTAGAGGAATAGGCATTTTATCATTGAACATTGCCTCATTTCTTGTTTTCCAAATATTCCATAGAATAAAGATAAGTTTAGACAACCTCTGTTCTGAATCTTGTGAAAAACTGAGGTAGGTGTTTAGGAACCAGACAACAATAGAGGATAAACCAATAGGAGATGGAGGATGGACAATTTGTAGCCCAAACCAAAGAGGTTGAGTCCAAGGGCACAATAACAGAAGATGTTCTACTGTTTCATGCTCAGTTCTACAAAAAGGACATTTAGGAGACACGGATATTTTCTTTTTAAACAAGGAATCTCTAGTAGGAAGATAGTTATGGAGAGCCTTCCAAATAAAGTGTTTCATTTTAGAAGGGACTTTAGCACTCCAAACAATTTTCCACACATCAATAGGAATCCTAGTTGATGAGGAAGCATTATTACTAACCTGACTAGGAATAACAAGCATTCTATACCCTGATTTAACAGAAAAACTCCCATCATTAGAATGAGGCCAACTTAACAAATCTAAAGAAGAAGACCATGAGATAGGTGTTTTAAGAACTTCAATAGCAGTCCTAGGTTGAAGGTTATCTCTAATTTTAGAAATATCCCAGTTATGAGAACTATCTAACAACTCACTAACCTTAGACAGCGTAGAAGTAGGCAACAAAACTGCTTTCTCCCTTGATGCCAACCAACTATCTTTAACAATATCAACACTGCTACCAGAACCAATATCCCATCTTGCTTCCTTAGAAATCAGAGATCTACCATGCAATAAGCTCCTCCAAACCCAAGAACCATTTCTACCAACATTAGCTTCCCCAAAGTCACAGTTAGGAAAATAAATAGCTTTCAATGTTGTAGCCCAATAAGAACTAGGATCCTTAATTATTCTCCACACTTGCTTAGATCGCATAGCAGAATTCATCTTTTGAAAGTCCTTGAAACCAAGACCACCAAGAAGCTTAGGAGAACACAACTCATCAAACTTTCTCCAATGAATACCTCTACTAGTAGATGAGGATTGCCACCAAAATCTAGCCACAGCAGCAGTAAGAGAAGCACAGAATGATTTAGGCAGCTGCAAAATAGACATGATGTATGTAGGAATAGCCTGGATCACTGCTTTAATTAGAATTTCTTTTCCAGCTTGATTTAGAAGACTACCTTTCCATCCCTCCATTTTAGATGTAACTCTTTCTTTAATCCACGACAGACCTTGCACCTTAGAACCTCCCCACTCTGCTGGGATACCAAGATACATCCCAGGATGATCCCATAAAGGAATATTAGCAATTCTTGCAATAGCCATCTTAGTATCATAGCTGACCTTACTCGCACAGATTATTCCAAACTTGCTGAGATTAAGTTTCTGCCCAGAAGCTCTTGTAATAGTATTAAGGATCTTTATAACTTGATACATATCCTCTTGAGAGTCTTTAGTGAATAAGATAGCATCATCTGCAAAAAATAGGTGAGATAAAATAGGAGCAGACCTAGCTAACTTAATACCATGAAGATCCCCAACACTGCAGCCTTTAGAAATCATCCTAGAAAGAACATCAACAACTAAAATGAATAAGTAAGGAGACAGTGGGTCTCCCTGCCTTAACCCTCTCTTAGGAATGACTCTTTTAGAAGAAAAGCCATTTACTTGATAAGAATAAGAAACTGGAGTGACCAAAACTAACACAGAATCTACCCAAGAAAAAGAGAAACCATAAGCCAAGAGGACTCTTCTAAGAAACTCCCAGTTAACTCTATCATAGGCCTTATTCATGTCTAATTTAAGAGCAATACCTTTTCCTCTATTCCCATTTTTCTTTTTGAGGAAATGAAAAGCCTCATGAGCAATGACCAAATTATCCTGAATTAATCTACCACCAACAAAAGCACTTTGTTGAGGTGAAATAATAGCAGAAAGGAAAGGTTTTAGTCTAGCAACATATATCTTAGCAATTACTTTATAGATGAATGTGCAGCAACTACTTGGTCTAAGCTGGGAGATAGTTTCAGGATGAGGAACTTTAGGAATAAGAGCAACATTAGTGAAATTGACATCTTTACCCAATTTTCTATCAAAGAAGAACTGACTGACAGAATTGAAAACATCAAGTTTAATAGTATCCCAATTCTTTTGAAAAAATAGGCCATTAAACCCATCTGGTCCTGGAGCCTTGAACGCTCCAAGATCAAAAACAGCTTGCTTGACCTCATCAAAAGAAACAAGACACTCCAACTTAACATTAATTGAACCATCAACACACTTAGGAACAAAATCAAGACAAGTATCAATACAAGAAGGAGTCTCAGCAGAGTACAGTTCATCATAAAATTTGAAAACTCCCTTCATAACCTCAGATTGACCCTCTAGCCAAACACCATCTCCATTCTTAATCTTTAATAACTTATTTCTATCCCTTCTCTGAATAGTAGTAGCATGGAAAAATTTAGTGTTTTTATCTCCATAGTTAAGCCACTTGATTCTAGATCTCTGCCCCCAATAATGTTCTTCATGTTGCCAAAGCTTATCAATTTCACTCCTAAGAAGAGCAACATTTTCCCAATTAACCAATCTAGAAGGAGCATTAAGAGCCTGTTCTAGTTGAATCTTAAGTGCATGAATCTCTTTAGCAGCATTCTTAAAAGTGACAGAGTGCCAAGATTGAAGCTCTCTCTTACACTTTCTAACCTCCTTATCCCAAGAATCCCATGGATCAGTAGCATTTGAGTCCTTCCAAGCAGCAGAAACCACATGCTTACAATCACCATGTTCTTCCCAAAAAGATTCATATCTAAAGGAGTGACCACTAGTCACAGGAGGCCTAGGTTTAATAATAATTGGAGAGTGATCAGAGTTGATAATAGGGAGAGCAGTAGCCACAGCATGGGGGAAATTAACTCTCCAAGCCCAGTTAGCTAGAACTCTATCAATCTTTTGTCTAGTAACTAACCCATCCCTAGGATTACTCAACCAAGTAAACCTATTCCCCTGCAAATTCATATCCATCAAATCAGCCTCACTAAGAAATTCTTTAAATAAC
Source organism: Astragalus membranaceus (assembly GCA_039519185.1). NCBI lineage: Eukaryota > Viridiplantae > Streptophyta > Magnoliopsida > Fabales > Fabaceae > Astragalus > Astragalus membranaceus. The sequence continues at coordinate 98,074,878 of CM076847.1, forward strand.
CTCATTCTAATTGGCTCAACATCATTAACACCATCTTTGTCAAGATCTGAAGTCATCTCATTAAAATCCCCAGCACAACACCAAGCTCTCTCAAACAAAGGCTTCAATCTAGATAATTTAGCCCATAAATTCCTTCTAGCTACAAAAGTAGGATTACCATAGATAAAGGAAAATTCAAACATGAAGCCACTTCTTCTTTCTTTAGCTGCAGTGTGAATGTAATTTGAACATGAGTCAAGAACCTGGAGCTCATAGTAATCATTCCAGAATAAACATATACCCCCTGAGGTACCAATAGATTCAACACAATAGGAATTCTGAAACCGAAACTTCCTTCTAACTCTTTCAACTCTCTCCTTATGGGCTCTAGTTTCCATAAGGAAGAGAATGGCAGGCTTATAAACCTTTAACAGGTCCACAAGCTCTCTATTTTTCGTGGATGCTGCCAATCCATGACAGTTCCAAGTGATTGCAGTCATTGAGACTTTGGGGGCATGGAAAGACCCGCCTCCTCAGTCATAGCAGTAGCATCCATAATCATTTGTCCATCAATAATAGCAATTATTCTAGCTTTTTTTGCCCCTTCTTGCACAGAACCAGAACTTTCACTAGTAGGAACAATTAAATTTTCATTTTCCCTACTTCTTTTGATGTTTAAACCTTGAGATAATTTAAAGCTAAGAGCATCTTCTACTTGTGCAGGTATTATATTCTCACTTGGCTCAGCCCCCCTCATCAGAAGGGGGAAATTCAACTAAGTAAGGAGGAGAAGATTGAGCAGGAAGCTTAAAGTCAGTCCCAACAAACCTCCGGATTATTCTTGATTGAGGAGGAGTCACATTTGTAGCATGGCTAATATCTGGCTGAGGATAAAAAGGATTAAACATATGAACTCTACCATCAGGTATGAAGTTAGATTCAGTTTCACTCCTCTCATTAGACTCATGACTAGGCTCATTAACAGTATTAGAGTGGAAGGGATTATTTGAGTGAGATTGACCACCCTGATAACTAGAATCTGTAGGAACTCTATGGAAAGCTCTAGGTTTAGTGCCAATCAAGAAATCACCATACTTTGGAATTCTCTTATCAAAAGCAGACATTAACCTAGGCACATTACAGTGTTTTAGCTCATGACCAAACCAACCACACCCAAAACACACCCCTTGCAGCCTTTCATACTTAAAACTTATCCATAACTTCTCACTCACAGATCTTTGTAACCAACAACCAGACCATAAAGCTTTTTTAACATTAATCAAGACTCTAGCCCTTAGAAAATGAGTAGAGGCTGATCCTGAACTAAAATTATCATCTATTTCAACAATACTCCCCACTTTCTCTAACAAAATATAAACATTTGAAGGATTTATTTCATGTTTTGACAGGCCATGAATTTGCATCCAAAAAGGAACCAAATCAAAATTGATGTCATTAAAAGCTATACCTTCACCCCACCTTTGTAAACTGATGAGCTGATTCATAACAAACCAATGCCCTCTTTCAAGAACTTCAGCAGCACTCTCCATGGAAGGAAAGGTAAAAAGGTATTTGTTATCCCCCATATCTGTTATTTTGAGATCTCTGTATTGATCCCAAGTTTTGAACATGATGGATCTAGTAATCTTCTTGTTTAGAATTTTGTGGGAGATAACCTGAGCTACAAGAGCTCTCAGGGCATATTCGACATTACTCTTTGAAGCTGGAGCCAGGCCTCCCAGAATAGGCTCCCTTTCATCCTCAGGAATTTGATTTTGATACTCTTCAGCCATAGGTACAAATAAATATGAACCTACAGACCAAGAAAACTGAAATATATTTGCTCTTTTGCTCTTTCTATGCAACTTTTGCTCTTTTATTTGCTCTTTAGCTCTTATGCTCTTTTGCTCTTACTATTTTCAGGAAACTATATCAAAACTCAAATAGAAAACCTGCTGGAAGAGAGACAACCATCAGAAATCTTGGATTTTTAGAGATTTTGCTACTGAAAGTTTTATCTTAGTTTCAACGCAACTATGAAACAACTTAGAGACTCTATGAACTAAACTCTATAGATCTTTCTTGCTAATTAACTGTTTTCCACTTTTAAAAGCTTTATGATACTTGCTGTTTTGGTTTTTTGAGATTTTGACTCCATAGACACAAAGAAGAGAGATACTACTTATGATAAATGAAGAAACAAACTCTTACCAACCAAAGAAAGATCAGTAATGACTCTAAACAATAAAGGAAAATTCAATGACTCAATGGAATTTTTTGAAGAACATGGCAGCTCAATATCTGGACATATAGAAAGTCTACCGTGTAATACCCAATAATCTCAAGAAGCCTAGTATAAAATTGACAACACACAAAACTCTTTGGATAAAAGAACAAACTTAACTTTTACACATGAGTTAATACCCAACCTAACCCCTTTAGATATTTCACAATCTCAAGCGGACCTTATCTTTCTAAAAGATTAGAAAGAACCTTTTGATTAAAGTTTTTTAAAATCGCCATGGTTAATAATAGTACTATTATTAATATCATGGGTCAAACAAAGGCTTCAAGTTCAATGAACCAATCACTTTTTTTTTTTGGTCAACACCAATCACTTTCTTATGAAAAGAAAAATCGTACCAAAAAAGTTCACGGGCTGATTTTTTTGGCAACAGTGGGCTTATACAAGCGAGGGAATAAAAAAAGAGCAAAGGTGAGGAAATTAAGCACCGACAACAAGAGATTCTCTATGCTGGGAATCCAGCTAAGGACACGCTCATCTAAACCGTACAATTTTTATAATTCAAAAGTAATCCAACGGGTTGATGGGTGAGAGTGATTTGCAGGTGAGAAAATTTATATGTTCTAGTATTATGAAATATTTTAAAAGTTACATACTTTTGGGCATTGGAGTCTTTAGAGAGCTTATAAACAAACAAGATTATATAATTTGGATTTATAAACAAGTTTGTGAGAGGATTGCCAACAGATGTGAAGATCTAGGCTCACGAGTTTTAATATGGGATTAACATTCCTACAAACAAAGAAGAGGGTAAATGATAAATACTTTTGAAATAAGGAAAAAAATTGCAAGATTACTTGACATTAAAAGCCAACCAGTAATAGGAGGTCGGCACTTGTGTTCATCTATACCGTTGAATTTAACACTACTGTTATATCATACATCTCTCAACAACAACCTAGGACTCTTGGTAAGGAGGTACAAAAATAATTTCATTGTCAAAATTGTTCATTCACATCATTGTTAAATTTCCTCTTCCATAAAGTATGCGAAAAACCAACAAATGGTTCCCAAATTTTGTAAAATCCGGTAATTAATTTCCAAAGTTTTAGAAGTAATCTTTTATGGAGATTAATGAGATAAATTTCTTGAAATCTCAGTTGACTGATTTTACAAAATTTAAAAATTACTAATATTTTTAAATATACTTTTTTTTGGATACAAAGAGGGCGAATGTTTTTATACCTGTTAAAATCAAGTAGAAGGGAGTATAAGTCCATAAAGAATTAAATTTATTTTTTATTTAGCTGTTAGAACTAAAAGGCTTAAGGTTCTAGGTGTAAAATTTTAAGCTAAGATATCAAGATAAATATTATTTAAAAATATAAGTATAAGTTTGACAAAAAAAAAGAACATAAGTATCCTATTTAATATGCGCCGCTCTGCAGTCAGTCTGCAGTCGGCTTTCGCGCGCACTTCCCCCTCCCCCTTTTAATAATAATAATAAAATAATAATAATAATAATAATAATAATAATAATAATAATAAAATAATAATAATAATCCAAAACTTGGCATTTTTTTTTCAAGTTTTCATATTTTAAATATTATTGTAGGTCTTTTAAAACCCAATTTTTTTTTGGATATACAAATATGTGAGGTTTTTGGTAAAAGAAATGTGGAGTTTGTTAGTCAATAATCTGTTTAGTGAAGAAAAAAATAATTTTAGGACAAAGTACATAAAGTGCAATGGTGAACAGTGTATTTTAAGGTACTTTAGAGTCCGTAGAAAATTTTAGATGTTAAAATACGTTAAATTGGTTTCTCAATAACTGGTTTGGTAGAAAAATATTAATTTCCTGACAAAATATGTAAAGTGTGATGCTAAGTAGTTTATTTTGAAATACTTTAAAGTTCAGGAAAAAATCTAGAAGTTTAAATACTTGAAATTTGTTCCCTGACAACCGATTTGGTGAGCACAAAATTAATTTCGTGACGAAATATGTAAAGTGCGATGCTAAGCAATGCATTTTGAGATACTTTAGAGTCCAAAAACAATTAGACGTTCAAATACATGAAATTTGTTGCTCAATAACCGATTTGGTGAAAAAATAATTAATTTTGTGATAAAATACGTAAAGTGCAATGTTAAGTAGTGTGTTTTTAGATACTTTAGAGTCTGTAAAAAAACCTAAATGTTCAAAAACGTGAAGTTCGTTCCTAAATAACCAGTTTGGTGAAAAAAACAATTTCGTGACAAATATGTAAAGTGCAATGCTAAGTAATTTGTTTTGAGGTATTTCAGAAATCCAAAAAAACTAGATGTTCATATACTTGAAGTTCCTTCCTCAATAACCGAATTGGGAAAAAAATACTTTTGTCACAAAATACGTAAAGTGCCATACTTAGCAGTGTGTTTTAAGGTACTTTAGAGACTGGAAAAAAAAATTAGATGTTCAAATACGTGAAGTTCATTCCTTTTTTTATAGGCAAGTTCGTTCCTTAACAGCCGGTTCGGTGAAATATAAATTAATTTCGTTGCAAAATAATAAAAGTGTGATGCTAAACAATGTGTTTTCGAGTATTATATGAGTTCAGAAAAATTGTAACCGAGAAAAAATTAATTTATATAAAATTCAATATTACTACTTTAAAATATTAATTAATATTTATACTTCTTTATCTTATATTTGCATTCTTATATTTATTTTTTGCGAGTATTCACTCCCCCGTCCTCCCTTTTTTCTTCTTTTAGTCGGTGCTCCCACCAACCCCGTTTTTATAACCCTTATTTTGGTCTTTTTTCACCAACAGGTATTAGAAGCATACTTAAATTGGTGTTTATATGTTTATTTTAGTCTCGCTTTTAGTACTTGATTATAAATAGTAATTAATGAATATATAGAATATGACAAACATTCTTAAATTCAGTATTTAATTCATCATTACTGAAAGTTGATTCTTTGTCTTGCAATATATAATATGTCATAGATACTTACTCTTGCGGGAACTTCAACTACATTTATGTAACATCCCTAATTTTTAAAGACTCGTATTATGATGCCGGAGGCCGATTAATTATTTGTGGGAATAATTGGTCGCGTCTCGGGGATTAATAGTCGAGTAACTCGTCAAGAAAACCTATTCTCCATTGAAAGGTGGCTTATTCATAGAATAATGAGGAATTGGAACCGAAGGGCAAATCTGTCTTTTCACACCCCTAGTAATTTAAAATATAATCGTAAAGATTATAATTAATTTCGAACCAAAAGAATTGAGGAACTTCGGGTCAGAACTGAATTAATCGAGAAGGTTTTGTACCGAAAAGGATTTTCAACTCCTAAGCTATCACTTTATGGGCCAAGGGCGAAATGGTCTTTACACCATCATTATAAACCCCCAGCCCATATTCATACTGAACTCACCCTCTCACTTGAACACATTTCAGCTGAAGTTGAGAAAAGAAAAAAAAAGAAAGAGTTGAGAAAAGAGAGAGAGGGCGAAGGGAGGAGGAAGAGGAGGAAAGGAGAGCTTCTCAAGTTTTCATTGCATGTAAGTCTTCTAAACCTCTCTCTACTCCATTTTTGATTCTGAGTTCAATGGTACCAAGGACAAGGGCTGATTCTCACTCTTCCTCTATGCGCCATTTTTGAATCTTGAAGCTCCAAGGTTGAAGATAATGGGGTTTTGAGCTGCCACTTCTCTTGCATGTCCAGTGTTGCTGTTAAGAGGGGGGGATCTCAAACTTTTATTTCGATTTAGGGGAGATCGTGAAAGATTGGGTTGCTGCTCCAAGCCGTTCAGTCAAGATAGCTGCTGTTCCAGCGTTGTTGGTGATTGTTCGTGCGTTCTAGTGTTCGGCTGTTTCACGTTTTGATCGTGGTTCCTAGCGAAAACGACATCACGGTGAGTTCTACTCACGATAGGGTATTTTGATATTTTGAACATGTTTTCGACATGGAATCCCTTGGTCATATTTTCTGTTTACGAAAGACTTAGAACTGAAAAGCGTTTTTGAGTCGAAACGGTGTTTTACGGTTTAAATGAGATTTTGATTTAAATCGTTGAAATGAAATGCGTTGTGTACTACTGGAAATATATTCTGGGAATTTTCTGAGTTTCAGGTGATTGAAATTAGAAATCGAATCGGACGAGAATGGAGAGCGAAAATGAGAAAAGTGCGAAATTCTGGTAACAGACACAGGTCGCACGGACCGTGCGCCCCTGGGCACGGGTCGTGCGCCTGCTTCGGGTTGGAAGGATTGGAAACAGAACGGGACGCACGGGTCGTGCGCCCCTGGGCACGGATCGTGCGCTTCCTTCTGGTAGATGGGTCCTGAGTAGTGCACCACGCACGGGTCGTGCGCCCCTGGGCACGGGTCGTGCGTGTGGTTCTGTTACCGGCTTCCGTTTTCTCGTTTTGTTGCTCCGTTTGATCCCGAACCTTTTCTAATTTCTTTCTCAACCATTCAAAAAGGGATTGCCTCACTAAAAACCTTATTTTTAACTTGTTCAACTCATGGTTTTTGAAAAAGAGCTTTGAAAGCCTATTTGATCGAAAAACCGAAACCCTAGTATACGTGTGGGTACACCGTCTGATGGATAGCCTGTATATATATTTATATATATGTCAACTGTATATGATTATAATGCCGGATGTTTATAGACTCATCAAAACGGGTTATAAGTCAATAATACATTACAATATGATTATAATGCCGGATGTTTATGAATTCATCAAAACGGGTTATAGATCAATAAGATATAAATTATCTAAAAAGATTATGTGATTGATCCTTTGGTGATCAAATTGAAAAAGAAGATATAAATTATCTAACTCTCGAGAACTTGATGCGTATTGTCATACGTATTGCGTTGGGTGACGACCCGACAAGTAGCATACTAGGGAGGGTAGTCATGACCCCTTACCTAGGCCCTGAATGTGTTTTGGCGTGGTCAACTCACGGGTTACCGGGATTAGCACTGGATTGCAGTCGGTTTATGCTAAATGGAAAACACGATTACCGGGATTAGCACTGGATTGCAGTCGGTACGTGTTAAATAAATTCACGAAGTGCGTGGCATTTCGATTAATAAATATAAGACATGGTTATGTCAGTTTGGTTTTAACGGTTTAATGAATTGAACCGAGTGTCAGTGAGGGGGCACGGTAGGACTCACTGAGATAATGTTATCTCACCCTATCCATATTTGTTGTTTTACAGAGAAGCAGGGAAAAAGGAAGACTATTGTGCACGAGTAGCTGGTATACTCTTGGAGGTGCCGAAGACTTAGTCATTTGATCCCTTGCTCTTTTGTTGTCTAATTGGTTGTATAAACTTGTATTGATTATGAGTTATATGAACCGTTTATGTTTCTGTTTGGTATTTGGACTGGGATATTGTAATCCACTCGGTATGGAACCGATAAACTTCTATTTTATGAAGTAATGTTATTTCCGATTATGTTTTATTTCGGAAAAAATTTGTATGTCCAAACTTAAACAGGAACTGTGTCCTCTGAATTTCCGCAATCTGTGCATCTTTCGGTCTCTCTACATGTTAGAAATACCGGGGTGTTACATTTGGTATCAGAGCGGTTCGACCTAGTCGGACTTAGATGTTAAGAGTCTTTTACGTCTTCTAAGTCTGATTTTTCTTAGTATGCTATTAGACATTGAGCCTGATCAACTTAATACTTTGTGCATACTTCGCAGAATCATGGCTGGGAGAGGTAGAAGAAACCCACCTGTTGATCCTCATCAAGAATGGATGCAGAATGTCATCGAGACTCAGCAAAAGATGATGAATGACATGATGCTAATGCAACAGCAACAGATGGCTCAGATGGCTCAAATGCAGCAGATGCATCAAATGCCTCAACCACAACCAGCTGAGCCAGTTAATGTGCCAACACCTGAGGATCCCAACAGGATGTATTTCCGGTTTCTGAAGATGAAACCCCCAACCTTCAAAGGGGGATCCGAGGCAATGAAAGCCCATTTCTGGGTAGATGCCATGGAACGGATCTTTGATACTTTGCAATGCAATGAAGGAGAAAAAGTAATCTGTGCTGCTAACGCTCTGGACGAGGATGCTCACACTTGGTGGGTTAACGCTCGTAGAATGCTTCAAAATCAAGGAACTCCTCTTGAGTGGGATAACTTCAAAGAGTTGTTTTTGGGTCATTATTTTCCCGACTCCCAAAGACTTGACAAGCAGATGGAATTTCTGAGTTTGAAACAGGGAGAGATGACAGTTGGGGAATATGCCGCCAAATTTGAGAGATTATCACAATTCTATGAATTGGGGACCACTGCTCCTGATGATAAGTGGAAAAGGGTGATGTTCAGACAAGGTCTTAGAGGCGATGTGAATCAAGGCCTCAGTTCTTATTCCATGACCACTTATCCTGCTTTGGTTCAACAAGCTCATTCAGCCGAGAGCGATCTTAAAAGAATGTATGCTGAGAGGAAAGATTTTTGGAAGGATAAGAAAAAGGGAAACGAGTCAACTTCTTCAAACCCGAGGTATAAAGGGAATTTAGACAAAGGGAAACAGATTCAGTCGGATAACCCTTCTGGGTATCGGAATTGCAGAGTGTGTAAAAAGAGTCATCGTGGAAAATGTCAATTGGAGTCAAAATCAAACCAGTGTTATTATTGCAATGAAGAGGGGCACTATGCTAACAACTGCCCAGCGAGAAAGGCTTTCTTAGAGTCCCCTGATGCTCCTAGACAGGCTCGAGTCAACACTTTGGATGCCAAGACCATCAAACCAGCTGATAATCTTATAAGGGGTACAGGTTCTATCTTTCATCAAACTGTTAATATTCTGTATGACTCTGGTGCTACTCATTGTTTTATCTCTGAAGCATGTGCTGAACGGCTAGGATTAATAGTATCTCCTATATCCGAGCCAATATCTATCCTTACTGCTGCAAAGGGTCGTGTGCGAACCCAATCATTATGCCTTAACTGTCTGCTTACGATAAGAGACAGGGACTTTGTTGTTGATTTTATCTGTCTGCCTATGAGAGGAATGGAGATCGTGTTGGGAATGAATTGGATGACTTCCAATCACATTACGATTGACTGTTTCAATCGTGCAATTAATTTTCCTTCTGAAGTGGCTGAACATTCACTACCTGCAGATGATGGTGTTATCTCATTCGCTTCAGCCAGCCAGTCTCTATTCCAAGGTGCGGAAGCTTTTGTTGTTATTTTGTCTGCATCAACTGAAGCTGATTTGGATTTATCATCTACTCAAGTTGTTAATGAATTCTTAGATGTGTTCCCCGAGGAAGTTTCCTCTTTACCTCCAGAACGAGAGGTAGAATTCTCTATAGATTTGGCGCCTGGCACAGGGCCAATATCCATAGCACCTTATAGGATGTCTCCTCTTGAACTGAAAGAATTGAAGTCCCAACTTGAGGAATTAATTTCCAAGAAGTTTATTCGACCGAGTGCTTCTCCATGGGGTGCTCCGGTATTGCTAGTCAAGAAGAAGGACGGAAGCATGAGGTTATGCATAGACTACCGTCAGTTGAATAAAATCACTATCAAGAACAAGTATCCATTGCCAAGGATAGATGATCTACTTGACCAACTTCGAGGTGCTAACGTTTTCTCCAAAATTGATCTGAGGTCAGGGTACCATCAAATTAGGGTAAGAGCCTTAGACATTCCGAAGACTGCCTTTCGTACGAGGTACGGACACTACGAGTTTGTAGTGATGCCTTTCGGGTTAACTAACGCTCCAGCCGTATTCATGGATTATATGAATAGAGTATTTCATTCTTACCTAGATCAGTTTGTGGTCGTCTTTATTGATGATATCTTGGTTTACTCCAAGTCAGTTGAGGAGCATGCGCAGCACCTCCGATTTGTCCTAGGAGTACTCCGAGAGAAGAAACTCTATGCTAAACCATCAAAGTGTGACTTTTGGATGTCTGAAGTAAAATTCTTGGGTCATGTAATTTCCCAAGAAGGGGTTGCGGTGGATCCTAGCAAGGTGGAAGCTGTGTTGAATTGGGAGCGGCCAACGTCAGTGACTGAGATCAGAAGCTTTCTGGGTTTAGCTGGTTACTATAGAAGATTCATTGAAGGTTTTTCGCAAATGGTACTTCCGCTTACTCGATTGACTCGCAAGGGTCAACCGTTTACGTGGGATGCCGATTGTGAAGAGTGCTTCCTTGGATTGAAGGAAAAGTTAACTTCTGCTCCGATCCTAATTCTTCCGGATCCGTCATTGGGATTTCAGATTTACAGTGATGCATCTGGGAAGGGTTTAGGATGCGTTCTCATGCAGAATCAACATGTTGTGGCCTATGCATCGAGACAATTGAAGACGCATGAACGGAATTACCCAACTCATGACTTAGAGTTGGCGGCTATTGTGTTTGCACTGAAAATTTGGAGACATTACCTTTACGGTTCTCGTTTCGAAGTTTTTAGTGATCACAAGAGCTTGAAATATCTATTTGACCAAAAGGAGTTGAATAACAGACAGAGAAGGTGGACCGAATTTTTGAAGGACTATGACTTCGAATTGAAGTATCACCCTGGGAAAGCCAATGTGGTAGCAGATGCTCTGAGCAGGAAGTCTATCCACACGGCAAGGTTAATGGTTCACGAGATGGCCTTGTTGGAGTCGTTCAGAGACTTGAAACTCAAGGTGGTAAGAAAGAGGGATCGCGTAGTGCTGCGGCATATACAGATAGCCAGTGTGCTAAGGGAACAAATCCGTGTAGCTCAAGAAGCTGATATGAAGTTGCAGTCTCAGAGGGGATCGCCAGATTTCACTGAGGATAGTGATGGCGTGATTTGCTCTAATGGGAGGATTTGTGTTCCCGATGATGATGATATCAAAAGGCAAGTATTGGAAGAAGCTCATAGGAGTCAGTACTCCGTACATCCGGGATCCACCAAGATGTACCGAGACTTGAAGTTGATGTATTGGTGGCCTGGGATGAAGATCGAGATTGCAGAATTTGTTTCTCGGTGCTTAACTTGTCAGAAGGTTAAGGCGGAACACCGAAGACCGGGCGGTCAGATACAACCGCTAGATGTACCAGTTTGGAAGTGGGAAGATATCTCAATGGACTTCGTCATGGGTTTGCCGAGGTCACAGGCAGGCAATGATTCTATTTGGGTAGTAGTGGACCGATTGACTAAATCCGCTCACTTTATCCCCGTTCGCTCGACTTATAAGGTTTCCAAGTTAGCAGATGAATATGTGAGGAACATTATCAGACTGCATGGAGTCCCAACAAGTATTGTGTCAGACCGAGATCCCAAGTTTACTTCCAGGTTCTGGAGAGCATTGAATGAAGCTTTGGGAACAAGGGTGCTGGTTAGCACTGCTTATCATCCTCAGACTGATGGTCAGACGGAGAGGACTATCCAGACTCTTGAGGACATGCTTCGGGCTTGTGTGCTCGACAGTGGGAGAAAATGGGAGGACCATCTTCCGTTAGTAGAATTCTCCTACAACAACAGTTACCACTCTAGCATTGGAATGGCACCGTTTGAAGCACTTTATGGTAGGAAGTGTAGAACTCCATTGTGTTGGTGGGAGATTGGGGAAGACAAGTTTTTGGGACCCGATATGGTTCGCGAGACTACAGAGAAGGTCAAGTTAATTCGAGAAAGGATGAAGGTTGCTCAGAGTCGGCAAAAGAGCTACGCTGACAACCGAAGGAGACCGTTGGAGTTTGAGGTTGGTGATCATGTGTTCTTGAAAGTTTCGCCAACCATAGGCACTGGGAGAGCCTTGCGAGCGAAGAAGCTCAGTCCTCGATATGTTGGACCTTTCCAAATCATCGAGCGGATTGGGCCAGTTGCCTATCGCCTCGCATTGTCTCCGGCCCTATCAAATCTCCACGATGTGTTCCACGTATCTCAGTTGAGAAAGTATGTTCCCGATCTGCATCAACCATTGAGTGTTGATACCATTGACCTGCAACCGGATTTGTCGTTCCAACCTTATCCTAGCTACATCTTGGAGCGTGGCGAGAAGACGCTACGGTCAAGGACTATTCCTATTGTCAAAGTGGTCTGGGATGGATTCTCAATCGAGGAGGCTACCTGGGAACTGGAAGAAGACATGCGCATTCGATATCCATATCTCTTTCAGTAAGGTATGTTTCGTCAATTTTGAGGACAAAATTTTTAAAAGTTGGGGAGATTGTAACATCCCTAATTTTTAAAGACTCGTATTATGATGCCGGAGGCCGATTAATTATTTGTGGGAATAATTGGTCGCGTCTCGGGGATTAATAGTCGAGTAACTCGTCAAGAAAACCTATTCTCCATTGAAAGGTGGCTTATTCATAGAATAATGAGGAATTGGAACCGAAGGGCAAATCTGTCTTTTCACACCCCTAGTAATTTAAAATATAATCGTAAAGATTATAATTAATTTCGAACCAAAAGAATTGAGGAACTTCGGGTCAGAACTGAATTAATCGAGAAGGTTTTGTACCGAAAAGGATTTTCAACTCCTAAGCTATCACTTTATGGGCCAAGGGCGAAATGGTCTTTACACCATCATTATAAACCCCCAGCCCATATTCATACTGAACTCACCCTCTCACTTGAACACATTTCAGCTGAAGTTGAGAAAAGAAAAAAAAAGAAAGAGTTGAGAAAAGAGAGAGAGGGCGAAGGGAGGAGGAAGAGGAGGAAAGGAGAGCTTCTCAAGTTTTCATTGCATGTAAGTCTTCTAAACCTCTCTCTACTCCATTTTTGATTCTGAGTTCAATGGTACCAAGGACAAGGGCTGATTCTCACTCTTCCTCTATGCGCCATTTTTGAATCTTGAAGCTCCAAGGTTGAAGATAATGGGGTTTTGAGCTGCCACTTCTCTTGCATGTCCAGTGTTGCTGTTAAGAGGGGGGGATCTCAAACTTTTATTTCGATTTAGGGGAGATCGTGAAAGATTGGGTTGCTGCTCCAAGCCGTTCAGTCAAGATAGCTGCTGTTCCAGCGTTGTTGGTGATTGTTCGTGCGTTCTAGTGTTCGGCTGTTTCACGTTTTGATCGTGGTTCCTAGCGAAAACGACATCACGGTGAGTTCTACTCACGATAGGGTATTTTGATATTTTGAACATGTTTTCGACATGGAATCCCTTGGTCATATTTTCTGTTTACGAAAGACTTAGAACTGAAAAGCGTTTTTGAGTCGAAACGGTGTTTTACGGTTTAAATGAGATTTTGATTTAAATCGTTGAAATGAAATGCATTGTGTACTACTGGAAATATATTCTGGGAATTTTCTGAGTTTCAGGTGATTGAAATTAGAAATCGAATCGGACGAGAATGGAGAGCGAAAATGAGAAAAGTGCGAAATTCTGGTAACAGACACAGGTCGCACGGACCGTGCGCCCCTGGGCACGGGTCGTGCGCCTGCTTCGGGTTGGAAGGATTGGAAACAGAACGGGACGCACGGGTCGTGCGCCCCTGGGCACGGATCGTGCGCTTCCTTCTGGTAGATGGGTCCTGAGTAGTGCACCACGCACGGGTCGTGCGCCCCTGGGCACGGGTCGTGCGTGTGGTTCTGTTACCGGCTTCCGTTTTCTCGTTTTGTTGCTCCGTTTGATCCCGAACCTTTTCTAATTTCTTTCTCAACCATTCAAAAAGGGATTGCCTCACTAAAAACCTTATTTTTAACTTGTTCAACTCATGGTTTTTGAAAAAGAGCTTTGAAAGCCTATTTGATCGAAAAACCGAAACCCTAGTATACGTGTGGGTACACCGTCTGATGGATAGCCTGTATATATATTTATATATATGTCAACTGTATATGATTATAATGCCGGATGTTTATAGACTCATCAAAACGGGTTATAAGTCAATAATACATTACAATATGATTATAATGCCGGATGTTTATGAATTCATCAAAACGGGTTATAGATCAATAAGATATAAATTATCTAAAAAGATTATGTGATTGATCCTTTGGTGATCAAATTGAAAAAGAAGATATAAATTATCTAACTCTCGAGAACTTGATGCGTATTGTCATACGTATTGCGTTGGGTGACGACCCGACAAGTAGCATACTAGGGAGGGTAGTCATGACCCCTTACCTAGGCCCTGAATGTGTTTTGGCGTGGTCAACTCACGGGTTACCGGGATTAGCACTGGATTGCAGTCGGTTTATGCTAAATGGAAAACACGATTACCGGGATTAGCACTGGATTGCAGTCGGTACGTGTTAAATAAATTCACGAAGTGCGTGGCATTTCGATTAATAAATATAAGACATGGTTATGTCAGTTTGGTTTTAACGGTTTAATGAATTGAACCGAGTGTCAGTGAGGGGGCACGGTAGGACTCACTGAGATAATGTTATCTCACCCTATCCATATTTGTTGTTTTACAGAGAAGCAGGGAAAAAGGAAGACTATTGTGCACGAGTAGCTGGTATACTCTTGGAGGTGCCGAAGACTTAGTCATTTGATCCCTTGCTCTTTTGTTGTCTAATTGGTTGTATAAACTTGTATTGATTATGAGTTATATGAACCGTTTATGTTTCTGTTTGGTATTTGGACTGGGATATTGTAATCCACTCGGTATGGAACCGATAAACTTCTATTTTATGAAGTAATGTTATTTCCGATTATGTTTTATTTCGGAAAAAATTTGTATGTCCAAACTTAAACAGGAACTGTGTCCTCTGAATTTCCGCAATCTGTGCATCTTTCGGTCTCTCTACATGTTAGAAATACCGGGGTGTTACAATTTACAATAGAACTCCAATTATATTCTTTCAACTTTAAATAGGTGCTTCTATTTTATTGGTGGTTTTCATCCAACCTTGCATGATACCCACGTATTTCACTTTCTATTTGTGTTGTCTTTTTTTATTTTCGTTATTTCGCACCAACGAGTATTAGAAGCATACTTATATTGGTATTTGTATTTTTATCTTTAGTTTAGCATTTACTCCCACGAGAACTTATTCAGCCACATTTACGGTAGAATCTGCATCATCTTCTTTCAACTTTGTATAGCTGCTTATATTTTATTAGGTTTTCACACAGCTCTGCATGAATATGGATTATGATATTAAAATTCTTTAGACTTTTTCTTTTTATTATCTATGGATGTTAAATTTCAATGTGTTTGTTAATGTTCTTTTTTAATTTTATAATCGTCTTATTTAATTCATAGTTATAACTTAATTTTTATTGACGGGAACTTCAGCCACATTTAGAATAGAACCCCCATCATATTCTTTCAACTCTGTATAGTGGCTTCTATTCTATTGGTTATTTTCATCCAAACCTGCATGATACTACGTGTTTCATTTTTTATTTCTGTTGTCTTCTTTGTTTTGGTCATTTCGCACCAATGAGTATTAGAAGCATCATTAAATTGGTGTTTATATTTTTTTTCTCTGCGCAATTACTCCTGCGGAAAACTTTAGCGACATTTAGAATAGAACCCGCATTATCTTTTTTCAACTTTATATAACAGCTTTTATTTTATTGGTGGTTTTCATCAGATCCTGCATGTGTGCTCAATTTCAATGTCTTTGTTAATGTTTCTTTATTATTTATAATATTCTTATTTAATTTATAAAATTTGCTTCTAAACACGAGCGGGTATTAGTCTTTCATTGATAGTATATTGAGACGCTGTGTGGTAGTTAACAATATTGGTCCAAACTAAAAAAAGCTATATTTTACACAAATCAGATTTAGTCGACCCCATACAACGCACGGGCAATAGGACTAGTAAGTATACAATTCTTAAAGGAGTAAGACCAAGCCCTAATTCCTTATTTCTCTCACCCCCACCCATTTTTTGTAGTCCCTAATCATCAAAATCGCCCTCAACTAAAAAGTGACTATCAAAATTTCACAACCAAATGATCAATTGATACTTGAGGACCAAAAGTGAAAAACATTCGAGACAAAAATCACGCAATTAAAAATAAGGAGTATATTTCATCCATATTTGTTGTCTTTAACGGAACAAATTACATTTTAAATTAATTTTCATACTAACAATTTCTTTTTTGTTTAGATCATTGTTGATTATCTACGGAGTACGGAGTGTTTCAACCTTTTTAATAAAAAAAACTAATCTCTACTTGAATTTAGAGACAAATTTCTTACTAACAAGAGTTGGTCAAAGTGGTAACTGGAATTGGATTCCACCCAAGGTCTCGGGTTCAAATCGACCCCAAAAAATAAAGAAACAAATTCTGCATTATAATCAATATTGAGTTTGTCAGCGCATAAATTGAACCCAAAAGTACAATATCCATTTTAGTATCTCTCAATAATAACTTATGCCATTGAACTAACCACGTTAATTACATGTTAGCAACAATTTTTCCATTATTATATGTGGCACTATAAGACTATAATATTTTATGTAGGTAGGTACTGATTAGTCATTAGTTAGTACTTACTAGTTAATATTATTATTTCTTAATCGAATCCTGATCCTGATGATTAGCAATAGCATAACCGTAGATCATATCATCAACACAACGAAAGTCGACATTTGTCACACTCCTCCCCATTCATTCCCCAGAAAAGAAACACCAACATTCACAAAACACAGCACAGCCCGTACAACTTTCCTCTCTCTTCTACCATTTCTTTCTTTGTCTGTCCAAGTCACTGTCCACGACCAAACAGTTAACAGTAACACCATTCTCTCTTGATTTCACATGTTTTACTTCTTCTTCTTTCTCACCAACAAAGACAACCCTTTCAACTTCAACTTCAACTAACCACAATGGCTGAAGCCACCAAATACGTTCCCATAGGTGAAATCAAAACCAACTTCTCCATTCTCAAACCCAGAAAAAATCTCATTTTTGCTTATTCTTTTATGCTTCTCTTTCTTGCTTTCACTCTTTTCTTAGCCTTTTGCTCTTCTTCAAATTCTTCCTCTCCTGCCTTCACCAACATCTTCACTTCCACTTACAAATCCAAATTCTCTTCCTTTTTCTCATTCTTTTCCCACAACACCACTTCATCTTCATCATCACCATCTCCCCCTAACACTTCTAGATCTACCAATAAAACTCAAACCACTAAAGATCAGAAGAAAGAAAATCAAACTTCAACTTTTGTTCCTACCTCCAATAAGAATTTGAGTTCAATTGAGAAGCATGTGATGGAGTCTTTGATCAAGTGTGATTTTTTTGATGGTGAATGGGTTAAGGATGATTCATATCCTCTCTATAAACCTGGTTCTTGCAATCTTATTGATGAACAGTTCAATTGTATTAACAATGGAAGACCTGATAAAGATTTTCAGAAATATAAGTGGAAGCCTAAAGGTTGCAATCTCCCAAGGTTTGACAATTTTGATTTTGATGATGTTTGTTTTATTTGAGGAATGTTTTCCTAGAATTCGTTTATTTGGCAGTTTTTTAATTAGTTTTGTTGATTTTGTAATAGATTGGATGGAGATAGAATGCTGGAATTATTGAGAGGAAAAAGAGTTGTCTTTGTTGGTGATTCTATCAATAGGAATATGTGGGAATCTCTTATTTGCATCCTTAGAAATGCTGTGAAAGATAAGACTAAAGTTTATGAAGCAAATGGAAGAGTTCATTTCAGAGGGGAAGCCTCTTATTCATTCTTATTTAAAGTTAGTAGTATTCACTTCCTATGCATTTTAGTTTTCTGCTTTTCCTTTTTCCCTTGTGACCTATGATGCACCGATACTTCCGGATGAAGACGTGTTAAGTGTCCGACACGTATCATGTCGGACACCGACACATCAATTACTTGTATTTTTCAGATGAAAACTCGTGGTTGCGTGTCCGGTGTCTGTATCTGTGTCGGTGCTTGATAGCTTGTGACATGTGTTTAATATCTATTGCCTTGTTTGGTATGGTTAGGATTACAACTTCACTGTGGAGCTTTTTGTATCCCCATTCTTAGTTCAAGAGTGGGAGATTCCTGTCAAGAATGGAACAAAGAAGGAAACTCTCCGGCTCGATTTGGTTGGTAGATCTTCTGATCAATATAAAGATGCTGATATAATCATCTTCAACACTGGTCACTGGTGGACTCATGATAAAACATCTAAAGGGTAAGATTATAGCATTTTATATTCTGTTTTCTATAAGATTATATACTTAACAAGTCAAAAACATTGTTAATTGTTAACTAACCTGTCTGAGGAAAACTTCCAGGAAGGACTATTACCAAGAAGGTAGTCATGTCTATGATGAATTGAATGTTTTGGAGGCATTTCGAAAAGCTATAACAACATGGAGCAGATGGGTTGATGCAAAAATCAATTCATCTAAGTCTATGGTCTTCTTCAGAGGCTATTCTGCTTCACATTTCGGGTACAGTAAAAAGAAATAAATTGGTGATTCTTGTACTTATTGTTCTCTATTCTTTATGCGGAGGCGAGTATTAGAAAAGGTAGAAGGGGGTTAATCATGATTTGACATTCTGTCCTTTTAGCAATTTGGGAAGTTAGGAATAGAGTTGCATTTTCAAATAAGACTTTTGACCTCTCTGAGATCTTTTCGATAAAATTTTACTCATGGAACTCGTTTTTTGCTAAGGCTAAGTCGAGCCGTAGCCTGTTATATGAGTGGTGTGTGGAACATTTGGATAGCATGTGAATAATAGTTTGTGTGGCTCTACTGACTCTCAATCGCTTGAGGTGGATCAGTTGCCCTGTTTGAATAAGTGTATTTTTACTGCTTTCGGTGCATCTCGTGGTGCCTCTCCTTTTAATTGAGTGCCTCGTGGTGCCTCTCTTCTTAATTGAGCGGGGCATATCTGTATAGAGGTTTTTGTGTTTCTCCAAAACACAAGTTATATTCTATATATAAAATTTTCTTTTTTAAAAAAAATTGTGTTTGCTTTAAGCATATTATACAATAGATCAAAAAGGCTGACATTAATTTGCATGTGTGTTTTTTTAATTCTATGACATTGTAGTGGAGGGCAGTGGAATTCTGGAGGACAGTGTGACAGTGAAACTGTACCAATCAAGAAAGAAAAATACTTGAGAGAATACCCTCCAAAGATGAGAGTTTTAGAAAAGGTAATCAAGTATATGAAGACTCATGTCACCTACTTGAATGTTACTAAAATGACGGATTTTCGCAAAGATGGTCATCCCTCTGTATACAGGAAGCAAAACCTATCATTAGAGGAAAGAAAATCACCATTAAGGTACCAAGACTGCAGCCACTGGTGCTTGCCTGGTGTTCCTGATGCTTGGAATGAGATTCTCTACGCTGAGCTTCTAACGAGACAGTATCAGAATCAGCATCAGCATCGCGAAAAGAGACCATAGGTAAACTAGGAAAATTCAAGGCCGCTATATGTATTTAATGAGTATGAGTATAACTGAAAGCATAACCAGATACAATGCAATGAAACCTACAATTTTTGGTCCCTTCCATATTATAGGGAAAGAAACAAGACATATAGAAAAAGGCTGTTTTTCTTAATTTTGTAAAGGTTCAGAAAGTTTGTGTTATTTATACAAGATATGAGTTCCTTGAAACAGCTGAATAAATTTGTTCATATGAAAGGTATCACACTTGTTTAGGAGAAGATAGAATGCAAAGGGTGGTTTAGTTTGTCATTGTAATTTGTAAGCCAAGTAGCCAACCCTTCCATTTATTTCAACATAATTTTCTTTCTCAAGACGGAGTCTTGTTGTAACTTTTGTTTGAGCCATTAGATATTCTGAGAATAAAAAGAAGAAAAAAATAGATCTATTTGTGATGTGAGTAAAAAGAGGAATTTCATTCTTCAATAAACAACAAAGTAATTTAGTAGTAAAATTCAGAAAGGAGGGGGAATGAAGGGAGCGATGAAGAAAGAGGGTCGTGGCAGTAAATGTTTGTGTTTGACGATGCATGCGAATTGACATATATATATATATATATATATATATATATATATATATATATATATAAACGTATAGCATAAAGTTGTTTTTGTGTAGGTTTTGGCCCAACAGCCCTATATAAGTAAGGATTCTGGTGGTGGAATTGTATGCTTGCAACAACACTTAAGAATTCTACCTGGTCACCAAAAAAGGAAAAATAATACCATAGCATATGCTACTGAAATTTTTGGGATTTTGTTTTATTCCTCTCCAAGATGAAATTACAATTGTCTAACTAAAATGGTCTTGAATGTTGGCCACTGCTTTCTTTATTTACAAACTAAAATGGTTTTGATTTTGCTATTGTTTTTTTATTTACAAACGATAAAGAAAAAGGAAAAAAAAACTAGAACCAAAGCCTATATATGTGCGAACGAAAATGACCCCATTAGCAGCATCATTTAAAAGAAGCCATGTAACACCTCAGGACTTGTATCAAACTCCACGACCTCTTCCTCCACGGAATGCACCCCCATCTTAGTAAAAGAACATCCGCACATTCATTAGTTTCCCTCATGTTATGTGTTAGAATGACAACGCCAATCCTTCACCATAAGAGTTTGAATGTGGTTTGAGACGGAGTTTGGTTTGAGATCCCTAAACCATGCAAGGCCCGATTTTTCTAGGGTTAAAGTAAAGATCTTACATTTAACGGGATCTCTGGCACCCCTATACTGCATCATCAAATCAAAATAGTCTAGGTGGCTATCAGCCAATCCCATCGTACATGTTTAGGACCAGTGGTTTCTCCAGAGAGGTCGGTATGGGGAATTCATCGATCTCTCTTGTAAATGAACCCATACGGGAGCGACCACCACCCCCTCGTCGAGGAGAACGGTTTCGATGCTTCCGTCGGAGGCGATGTCGTCTTGCAGAAGAGCGAGGTGAATTAGACGAGGCAAAGGACAAGCCTTCATCGGGCGATTCCTCTGGTGAGAAGGTCGAGTCCGAGGAGGACGGGGGCGTCCGAGGGGGGATCTCGACCTTCTCTGCGTCCTTCTGGTGGGCGGAGAGTGGCGCACAAGGTGCCTCCTAGGTGGGGACCGGTGTCGCCTAGAGTGCGGTCTTCTGCCGGTCGGGGGTCGACATTATGCTTGTAGAGGGACGAGAGTGGTTGTTACCCGGGCTGAGGCCACTTCTCTCTCAATCTGGGTCAACCTTTCTTCTTGCAGTGCCAACACTTGGTCTCGGCCATTGAGAACGTCCAAGAGTTGCTGCATCGCGGCGGCGGGTATAGTGATATTTGCCTGCGGAGCGAGATCAAGAGGAGGGACAGGAACAGTGGTCTCCGCCGTCATTGCAATACCTTCTGGTGTGGCCAGCGGCTGAGCTGGGATTTCAGCCACGCTTTACAAGCGTTGAGCCCGCTTGCTGGGGGGGTCTGCCTCGAGGGGCCATGTCAACAAGTGAGATGATAAGAGATGAGGTTGGTGGGATAGCGCCTGGGCTCCCACTGTGGTCACCAATATGATCTGTACCTTGGTCGCCCAAGGATTAGAATGAGTTGATGTTGATCGCTCTTGCGGACGCTGAGAGGTCGCGAGCAGAGCCGGCGGGTGTACCTGCAAAGACACTCCGACGCCCAAGTCACGGGGAAGAAACCAAAGCAGGAAGTATGATATGAGATGGAATGTGTACCTTTATGCGAGGGGTTGACGCTTATTTATAGAGTTCGGCGCTGCCCCCTAGCCGTTGGATCATGCGGCTTGATCTCAGCCGATGAGGCGCCCCAAGCTCGCTCTAGACGCGCCCTTACTGTCTGCTACAGTGCCCTGGATTGGGTTAGCCCATTTTCGTGAATTGGGCCCTCAGCCCAGTCCAGAACACCAACTAAACAATTTAAAGATATTTATGTAATTTCACTTTTTCACTTTTTCACTTTTTCACTCTCACACTTTTTTGTCAAACTTTTTCACTTTTTCAGTCTCTCATATATCTTTTCAAACTTTTTCACTCTTTCTCACACATTTTTTCGCTCTCTCCTCCTCTTTCTACCTCTAACTCTATTTCATTTTTTTTATTTTTCACAATATATCTACTTTAGATTCATCTACATATCTTCTTCATTTTTTTTAATATTCTACTTTTTCTCTGTCAATAAGTTTTAGTTAGTCTCTACGGAAAATATTACAATTTGGAAAATTACCCCGTGAACATTTACCAGCATTACCCCGTGAAAACCGGGCAACACTACAGATTTACCAAACAGTGTAGTAAGAAAAAACGCTTTTCAAATGGTTCAAGCAAGAAAACCGGTTTTAAAAATACGAACCGGTTTTAAACCGAACCTAAACCAAATTGGAGAAAAACCGGTTTTTTCTAGAAATAGTTTTGCAAACCAAACCGAATTGCATATATGGTTCAGTTTGGTTTGTCCTTGCACCATGCACACCCCTAATTATCAATGGATCAATGAACGTAAACCGCTCACTCTACGGGTCTCTTTTAAACACTCTTCTTTTTATTGGGACATATCCCATTTTTTATGTTGGTTACTTGGTAACCCGCTCTCCCGGTCACTCACTTGAAACACTATTTTTTATTTATTTTATTATCAATGTTTTAGTACCTTCTTTCCTTGGGCACTCGACCTAGCAGAGTCCTACTACTACCGGCGGCAGCGAGAGCTGCATCGGCGACGACTTTGCCTAATGTAAAGACTTTGCCTTATCTAGTGAAAGACTTCTTCTGCTGAAAATTTCCCCTACTTGTGTCCATTGCAACATTTTCTTTTTATCTTTTACAATTTGTTACTACTTAAAACTTGGTAAAAACTAATGCTAAAGATAGAATTTAAACTGTCAAAGGTACAAAAACCAGCTTCTATAAATTTGATGGGTTGCAGCACAACTTGGAAGGTCTTCAAGACTTCAACGTGAGAATTCTGACTTGGAAGTTGAATGTGTATGAAATTAGAGATAAACATGAAGAAAAAATGAAGTGATGAAGCTTGTGGAGTATTTTGCTGGGCAAAGAGAAGTCGTTTGACATTCCCAAATAAAAAAAATATAAAATAACCAAGTAGAGTGTTTAGTTTAAAAGATGGGATGCAAATTCCCCTGTTGCGAATGAATATGGATCATTTGTAATGGATATTTTCAAAGAAAGAAGTGATCTTGACTTGTCTATCAATTTCAGTATTTCCATTGAAGTTACGCCACAGAAGCAGAACGAAACCCTTCGAAAGGGTCCTAAATACTTGTTTGGTATAGATTTGGGCAGAATTAATTTGCATCATCAAATTATCAAATTATCAAATTTAATATGCTTTCTTTTTTTCTCTTTCTCCTAGATCACAATCTCACACTTTTTAAAAACTGCTTGATGCCATGATCTGATTTCATATTTGATGTTTTCTTCATATATGATTTGATGCGCTTCTATAAATTATTTTTTACAACATTAAACTGATAGTCACAGAATAAATAGTTTAGTATTTTTAAAGGAGGAAGTTATAGGACAACTTAGTTTAGATTAATTAAAATGTCGGCCCAACACTCAGCGAGGCCTCAAGCGACCTCCAAAATGAGGCTCTTTATATTTCAATGATAATATTTTGTAAAATTATTTGGGTCCCATTTTTTGTAAATAGTAAAGCATACAAGTTTTATGTGTATCCAGTCGAATGATGTTGAATTTTATGAAAGTAAATTCCATTTTAAATCAAGAGATAGTGGAGGCACCGGAAATTAGTCAAGATTTTGTGTCTAGGAGCATTGAAAACAACGTTATCAAGCAAAATAGAACCTCTAAGAGGTAAGAGTGCACTTGTTGCTAAAGACTTTGGACCAGACTATACAGTCTATACATTAGAGGAGGATCCAACTAGCCTTTAAGAAGCTATGTCTTCTTTGGATGCCGATTTGTGGCATTTTTATATTTTAAAATAAAAAGCAATTAAAAGACTATAAATCAATAAGGCACGTGCATTAGTGGGATGCCTCCAGCCCCCTATTCTTAAAAGTTAAAACAAAATTTTCTACATTGCTGCTATATATAGCCACTAAAGTCCCATGCGAATTCCACGAAGTGACTTGTGCTTCATATTTCTTTCTGAAAAATTAAGCTAAAAAGAAATATTTTATACTCCACCGTCAACATTCACCTTTGTTGAAGAACATGACATCCATAGAAAGTTAGAGAGAAAAATCAAGAGACTATAATATTCATCAAAGTAAAAATGGGATACAAATGAAAAAAGTTGAATGTAAAATGATTACCTAAGCCTATTTATAAACACTTACTACTACTAGTAAACTATAGGCAAAATTACACTAGAGGTTCTTTAAGTTATTTAATTGTAACAAGTTGGTCCTTTAAGTTTTTTTTCGTAACACTTAAGTCCTTTAAGTTACATAATGTGTACACCGTTAGTCATTTTTTCATTTTTCGTTACAAGCTAGAAGGTATAGTGTAATTTTGCCTAAACTATATCTTTAATAGTCTCCCACAAGCTAGAAGGTGTTCACAACACGCGTACTTCTAGTTTGGGATGAACAAGACAAAAGAACATCAATTCAAAAGAAAATTACAATGAGAAATGTCTGGAATACATTGGCAAAAATAAAAGCCATAAGACAAATGCTTAACCATCAAGGAAGCAACAATGGTTAACTACCGATAAGATAGAAGCTAACATCAGCAAAGCCAATTAAGGCGGCAAGCTAAAGAAACAAGTCATGAATGTGCACAACCTAGTTGGTTTAAAATCAAATTCTGTGAATCTCCAGCTAAGCCAACCACAGTAACATCACTACAAGGAACTTTCAGGAACTCCAAAATTGGGTTATGGTCTAGATCATTTAGCTGGTAAACCATTTATCATGATCCAAAAATCATTGACTGTTTTGATTGCTGCAGCAGATTGCAATTGCATTGATGCATTTACAGAGGATCGGGGTCTCTTTCCTTCAAATGGGTGAAAACTGTCAGATTAAAACATCCATGACCTTAGTAAGATCAGATATAAGGGAATATAAAAATTCCTGAGCCTCGAGGTGATTGCTGAATAACTCTGAGATCCAAACGCACATCTCCATTGAAAGAGCATCATCACAAATTAACCCTTGACTTATGCAGGGTGATTAAGAAAAGCTAAAGATCCCTTTGTTAAGCCATGTGAACCCATGAGTGCAGCAAAAAGTTTATGTTGCGGAAACGAAAACAGAAATTGGATCAAGAGTCGATCTAAGAAGAGACAGCAATTTCAAAAAAATCGAAATCGCAAAGAGAAAAGGAGTATCACGATCCAAAATGAAATCGGAACTCCGCTTTAGATCACAATCATCGAAAATCAAAATGAAATGAGGACAATGAAGTGGAATGCAATACGACGATGTGAAAGAACGCCACAATGCGATGTGCGGAAATGCGGAACACGCAAACGTGATGAAGAAAGAACGCAACGCACAGCAAAAGTCAGAGATCACAAATCTTCTAACACCAACGGCAAAAGCCAAAATGAACATCAAAGGCAAAATTGCAGATGAGCAGAACTGAAATCGCAAATCACGGTCCCATTAGAAATCGTAAATCAGAGGAGCACAAATTCTTGAATTTCAGAAAATGAACAATCAAGAATTGGGGAAAAGAAACTGAAAACCCTAGAAAGGGATCCGAAAATGAAATTATTAGAAATAATAGGCAGTTAGGGGTTGTTAGAGAATTGCAATTCTGTTAGGAGTTAATTAGTGATTTAGTTAGTTTGTAATACTGATGGGGCTGCGAGGGGCTCTCCTGGTTTAGCTGCCTGTGGGGGTATCTTTCGCGACCGTAATGCTGAGTTTCTTAGCTGTTTTATGCTCCCTCTTGGTACAAATTACGCTCTTCATGCTGAGCTTGTCGGTGTCATGGTCGCCATTGAAGTGGCTTTCCGCAAAGGTTGGCATCGTTTATGGATTGAGAGTGATTCTCAGCTTGCTGTTATGGCCTTCTCGTCTCACTCCATTGTGCCTTGGAATCTTCGCAATCGTTGGCTTAATTGCATGGGTCTTCTCAAATCAATGACTGTCACTTGCACTCATATTTTTCGGGAAGGGAATCACTGCGCCGATAAGCTTGCGTCTCATGGGACCAACCTGTCTGGTTTCCAATGGTGGAATTCTATTCCCAACTTTATTAAGGATGATTTTATCCGTAATAGAGTTGGTCTTCCTTATTTTCGTTTCAGACAGTAATGTTTGTTTGCATGGGTTTTGGTTTATGTCCCCCCGTGCTTTTTGTATTTTTGATTTTTGTTTTTTAATGAAATAGGGGGGGGGGGTACTCTTTCCTTCTAGATGTTTTTATCCCTAAGGAGGGTTTTGCATCAGAAGGTTTTAACGAGGCTCCTTTCCTTTTGTTAAAAAAAAGAAACTCTATATAAAGAGCATCTTGTACTAATTTTTCATTATCTTTTTTCAATCAATATGATTCCATTTGAGAATTTCTCTCAATCAAACTCTTTATCATATTTCAAATATGAGGAGAAACTTCATCTCTATTATCCTGTAATTTCTAACATGGTATCAGAGCGATACCGTTGCGCAAGTTACAACGATCTTGAAGATGAAGAAGACGAAACAGATTTAGCATATGAATCAGAAGTAGAAGAAGAGTTTTCGGATCCTAACAAAATGGTGTGTGATTCAGTTTCTGAAACAGTGGAAAACAGTTTCAGTTTCAATCAAGATTCAGATACAGTTTGCGTGGATCCAAAAATTACAATCAAACCAGAAGTTAAAGATGAAGAGAAATTTCAGAAGATCGAAAGTAAGTTCTTCGATTCTAATTCTGAAATCGATTTTCAGTTTTTCCAGAAGATTCTTCCTGCTACACTGGATTCTGTTTGCACTTCGCACGCGGAGTTCCTCTTCGCATCTGATCTGTTACGTCATCTTCGCTTGGAGTTTGGGAACCTTCCATCGCCAGCAGCAACACTGTCACTGTTGACGATTGTCTTCGCAAAACCTTCAAGATTCTCATCATTCTCCTTCGATCGAGGCGGAGATGTGAAACACACTGTCTACGCCGTCAAAAAATACATAGCGTTCTTTAGCAACTTGACTACGGCGTTATCACTTTCGGAAGTCAACATTCAGGTTTCGTTTGCATCATGCGCTGACGATTTCAATTTCAATTTCATAGATCTATTGCATCTAATAGCATCTCCGCCCTGCACCACCGCACTGCACCATAACTTCGTTTTCGATCGCGGCAAGCCACCTCCTATTGCAGATCACATTCGATTCTCTGTTTCTATCAAGCATCATTTTGATCTCCGTGAAGCCGGAAGAACATCCTATCCTTGTTTTCGATCCCGGTGGAAATCGTGCGTCGACAACTCCGTCACCGTGAGGTGTTCTCGGTTTCTGGGATTACTTGTGTTCGCTTGTTACAGACCGTGTTCGATCATTCTCGTCTCCATCAAGCACCGATCTGATTGAGAAGTGCATCAATCTGCTATTTGCAAAGCCTATTCTCGTTTTCGATCCCGGTGGAAATCTGCCGTCGACATCTCCGCCGTCGTGGTGTTCACGTTCTGTTGTGGCGTTCGCATTCCTCTCTGTTTTGGTCTGCTACCATCCAATCTTCCAGAACACTCGCATTTCTCTTGCGTTTCTAAAATTTCATTGAGAGAATGTTAAGACTTTGGCAAGTGTACCAAATGTCGTCGCAAGTAATAAAATACGGTAAGTAACCGGTCGATTCCACGGGGATTGTGTTTTATTATCAATAGGCAAGTAAATTAATCCTTAGACGTAATAGTTGGACGAAAAGTGAAGTAACGGTAAAACAAAGCAAACGTCTGTAAACAATAAAATAAAAGCGATTAGGGGTCGAATCTTCTCCCCTCACCTATCCTATGATCCTTCAGTTAATCTCAAATTGGTTGTTTAAATGACCAGATTCAATTCACAAAATTAAGTTAAGGACAATCCCTTGCCTCAAAACCCCTTTTACCTAATTGAGAAACCCTAATCCCTTAGGTGATTCGTGCCAACAGGTAAAGCAATAAACGCAAGAAATAGAGAATTCACATATCCAATCCCATATTCCTATGGTGATCACAAGTATGTGATCTACTACCCCATATCAAGAATGTAACCCATATCCCTATGTGATCACAAACCCTAATTCATTACAACTAGCATATGTAGAAGTAAAGCATTACACAAAGAGGCATAGACTTATGATAAATTAACCGAACAACTGAATCAACCATAACAAAGTAATCAATAGATAGGTTTGGGGAGAGTCATCTCTCCCTAATCAAAACAAACTACATGGACAACATCAAGGAAAGAGAAGATAGAAATAAGGAGAAGTTACACATAGAGGAATCCATGAGAAGTCTTCAAAACCTTGTTCCCAAGTGATTAGAAGCTCCCAAAAACGCCCCCAACTGCTGCTCCAAAGTGTGGCTCAGATCCCAAGACGAAGTCCCTTCAAAATTTGCTGAAACTGCTTTAAAAACCTTAATTTTCACGCACCATCGCGACGCGGCCCGTGTCCGTCGCGTCGCGACAAATGACAGAAGCTTCAGGTCTCGCAAAACTGCTCCAGGTCGCGACGCGAAAAATAACAGAAAGTTCTGGTTTGAAAAATTCCTCTGGATCGCGTCGCGAACCCTCCTGGTCGCGACGCGAAAAACAACAGAAAGCAAATTCCTCCATTTTGCTGCATTTCCGGGCAATTGTCTGGTTCTCCGAATGATGCCACAACCAAATAGAGGTCTTCAATGACCAAGTTAGCTCCAAAAGTGAAGGAATTACTTACAAATGAACTTCCTACTACAATTATCTAAAACTGAACTAAATCCCAGATAATGACTGTGATACAATGAAAACCCTGCACAATTGGTCTTAAAAATGCGTAACTTACATCATATGATTGAGAGTCAACAGAGAACAAAAAAAGGGACGAAGTGAAGTGAACAGCCACTAGGCTTCGTTTGGAATCCAGAGGTGGGGACGAAAGATAGAGGGAGCGTTTTGATTCCTATGTCGTTTTGGTGTTGTTATGGTATTACTGTTAGTAGAGGTGGAGACGTTTTGGTGGTATTACTGTTAGCAGAGGTGGAGACGGAAGCAATATCGTGCGGCGATGGAGATGATTGCGTAGAAGGCTTTTCAGTTTTGTCCTTTGAAATCTGCCGTTTCATCATTGATTGGTTACTGCTTGCAAAAAGAAGGGCAAAAAGGGAAAGATAAGAAAAGAAGAAAAACCCTAGACCTAATGGGCCAAGTCTGACCAGCAAAAATGTTAGTGGGCCAATCATTTGAGATCTTGGCTATTTGGATTAGGCTAAAATTGTTTTTTGTGTTTGTTAGTATTTTTTACTGTTTGCTTCCATTATTTTTCCCCTTATTTTAGTGTTTTGGAATAATTCTTGTATTTCAAGCTGATATGGTGATCCCACTATCAGCTTGAGGGAGGCTATTAGAAATAATAGAGAGTTAGGGGTAGTTACAGAATTGCAATTCTGTCAGGACTTAATTAGTGATTTAGTTAGTTTGTTAAGCTCTATATAAAGAGCATCTTGTACTAATTTTTCATTATCTTTTTTCAATCAATATGATTCCATTTGAGAAATTCTCTCAATCAAACTCTTTAGCATATTTCAAATATGAGGAGAAACTTCATCTCTATGATCCTGTAATTTCTAACAGAAATCACAGCGTAATTAATCTTGATTTGATTCAATGTGAAACCGAAACAAGATTATACATCGCGATTCAGAATAAAGATCAGAATCAGCAATCGAAACCAGAGTTTGCAATCAAGAACCGATTCAGAAATGAAGATCGATTTTTGCATGAAGAAGAAAACCTCGCAAGAAAGATGAAATTGAAACCATAATTTGTAGATTCAAACCAGAAATGACAAAATCAAATTTGAATTCCAGAAACGAAATCAAAAACGAAGAAAGGGGGGAAATCAGAGGAAAAAATGAAACAGAAACCGAAATTGCAAGAATTGCAATCGCAAGCAAAATCAATCATCAAACAGAAATCGAAGTTGCAGAAATTGAAAACGAAAGTTGCGAGAATTCAGAGGAAGCAAAAACGTAAATTGCAAAATGAAGAATCATAGGTAAATCACGAAATCTTGAATACAGAAACTGAAAACGCAAACTTAAACATAAACGGTAGATGAAATCAAGCATGATTCACAAACAAAATATTGCTAACCGAAACAGAATCGAATATGAAATCAAGGAGATTCATAAAGAGGAAAACACAGTGCAGAAACGCAGAAATCACAAAAGGAATATGAACAAGGGAATTTTGGGAACCAGGGAGAGAAAGAAATAGGAAAGAAAAATGAATAAGAAAAGAAAATTCATAAAATGATTAAAGAACTGCAGCGGAATTAGGGTTCAAGGTGGATACCATGTTTTCTCTGATACCATGTTGAAGAACATGGCATCCATGGAAAGTTAGAGAGAAAAATCAAAAGACTATAATATTCATCAAAGTAAAAATGGGATACAAATGAAAAAAGTTGAATGTAAAATGATTACCTAAGTCTATTTATAAGCACTTACTACTATTACTAGTAAACTATATCTCTAATAACCTTTGGGACCCAGCCACCACTTCATCATGATCGCCCAACTCCTGTACACCGTCTTCATATGTGCACCATCTCCAGCCTCCTTGCTCACAAACCATCACAAATGGTGCCTCCAAAATACATCTTTCAGACACCACCAACAACCAAACCCACAACAACTCCACCTCATCGTATTGCTCCACGGTAAATATATAGCATGGGTATTTTTTTGTGAATACATGCCTTGACAGGAATTTTTTTTTTATGAATGACAAAAGAAGTTCTAAAAGGTCTAAGGTGCAAAATGCAGAAAAGAAGATAAAGCTTTCAAGTCATGAGTTGTTTGATTTTATTATTGCATTGTATGGTTTAGAATATTTGTGTAAGTGGAAATAAAACTCTTTAAAATAAAATAAATCACACACTCACATTATTTTTTATAAAATATATTTTGCATGAAAAGATTTTTTAAAACACTTAACAATTAATTAGAATAATCAATTATCCCAAGTAGGTAGCTCAGTTGGCGAGCTAAGGGAGACTTGTTTTTCATCACTTCTTTTTGCATTGAATTATTCTTTTCTCGCTTGCAACTATCAATGATAGAGCCTACTTCTGTAGTCATGAGATGGTTTCCGTTGATACCATTAACCACAGAATAACAATCCAGCTCAATGGTTACTCGCTGGACTCCTAACTCGTTGAGACACTTGTTAGCCTCAAATGCACCAGTTGCTTCTACTTCTTGGGGGGGTCGGAATTCCTTCAAAAGTCATTGTAACATCCTCAAAATAATTAGTCGAATTATTTGGATGTTAACCCAATTGAATTATTTTAGTGCTTGATTAGTAAAATTATTGAGTGCTAAAGTAATTATTTGGTTGGCTCAGGAACGCTAACCCGATAAAACGGAATAAG
Source organism: Astragalus membranaceus (assembly GCA_039519185.1). Lineage (NCBI taxonomy): Eukaryota > Viridiplantae > Streptophyta > Magnoliopsida > Fabales > Fabaceae > Astragalus > Astragalus membranaceus. The sequence goes on from CM076847.1 coordinate 98,106,459, forward strand.
GGTGATTTGGGGAAGAAATAAAAGATTAAGGGCAATATGGTCATTTGACCATATTACCACTTAATAGAAATACACTACTAGAAAAGTTGATTTTAGAGAGGCATTTTTGAGATGGATTAGTATCCCTCACTATTAGTGAGGGATTTAGCTACGAAAAAAAGTAAGTGGGACTGACTTACGTTTGTGACGGAAATAGAGACTAAAAATATCCCTCTCTAATAATTCCGTAGCTAAATTCATCACAAAACATTGAAAAGACAATTAGAGAGGGATTTTGAGAAGGAAAGGAATCCCTCGCTAATAGCGAGGAATACCTAATCCGTCGCTGACCAAAAATAGTTCGCTACCCAATACCCAATGAGCGCTTCAGTCCAATAAACTTATCGAAATAAAAAAATCTCTCAAATATTAAAAAAATTACTCTGTTTTTTACGTCTTCCCTGACCCTCACCACTCTCTCAAAACCTAATCGAACCCTTCACTCTCTCTTCACTCTCTGTAACCACCTTCACTCACCACACCAAATCGAACCCTACCACAACCCTCACCATCACCACTCACCACCGTCACTCACCAAATTGAACCCTCACCACAACCCTTTCCACCGCCTTTCCCCTGTAGCTTTGGCTCCTTGTTCTTCTCCCCTCTCCTTTCTTTAAATCACTACCACCCTCGAACTAACTCTCCTTTTCGTGCGACCTCCTGTGGATTCTAGATCTTGGTGTTTTGGGGTGCGTGCAAGTTCGAAAGACGATGGGAACACAGTAGTGCACGCTGTGTTTTGTCAGTGCTCGTGGTGGTTTGTCAGTGCTCGCTGTGGTTCGATGGCATCCGTGATGGTTCGACGGTGCTGTGTTGGTAGCGCGGTGGCACTTGCGACTGTGGTCAGGGATAGTGTTTTTTTGGAGTTGCTGGAGGGAGGTGCTGTAACACCCCGTTTCTACCCGGTAAAATAAAGCAAAATATCAGAGTTCATAAAATCTTTTTCAACAAACAATGGAGTGCCACATTTGCTTCGTGGAAACGATAAACGGTTTAATTCGCTTTTTGAAAACAGGTACATAGCGCTTTTGGATGAACCGATAAAACGACATCTCAAACAAGTCAAACTTCTTTTAACTACGCAGCAGAAATTCAAATGGTTCAACTAAACAATCGCGACAACTATGCAAAATTCATAACTCAAAATCCAACAGTAAACAACTTAAATAACATAAATAAACGTTCATCCCCCCGAGTGCTACGTATCAGAGCGACGACACCGACTCGATCAAATGAAGGTACAACGGCATTCATTCGAGGTTACCTGCACGTTACCAACATAGGGGTAACATTCAAACAGAAGGGGTGAGATATCGAACCATATAATGAATCATATGAAAGACAATATATATCAGGTCAGGACATCAGATCATCATTTCACAACAGTCAATATCATCATATCACAACGGTCAATATCATCATATCACAACGGTCAATATCATCATATCACAACGGTCAACATCATCATATCACAACGGTCAATATCATCATATCACAACGGTCAATATCATCATATCACACTTTCGAGGTGCGGTAGTGTTTTCAAAAATTGATCTAAGGTCGGGGTATCATCAAATAAAAGTTAGAGCCTTAGACATTCCGAAGACAGCTTTCCGTACTAGGTATGGACATTATGAGTTCGTAGTGATGCCCTTCGGTTTGACTAATGCTCCAGCGGTATTCATGGATTACATGAACCGAGTCTTCCACACGTACCTGGATCAGTTTGTAGTCGTCTTCATTGATGATATGTTGGTGTACTCGAAGTCCATTGAGGAGTATGTTCAACATCTCCGCATTGTTCTGAATGTACTTCGAGAAAAGAAGTTGTACGCAAAACCCTCGAAGTGTGATTTCTGGATGCCTGAGGTAAAGTTTTTGGGACATGTGATTTCCCAATCGGGAGTTGCTGTGGATCCCAGTAAAGTAGAAATTGTGTTGAATTGGGAACAACCAACGTCAGTCACTGAAATAAGGAGTTTCTTGGGTCTAGCCGGTTATTACTGGAGGTTTATCCAAGGATTCTCACAATTAGTTCTTCCACTTACTCGGCTAACTCGTAAGGGTCAACCGTTTAAATGGGACGCTGATTGCGAAGAATGTTTTCAAGAATTGAAAATTAAGTTGATTTCTGCTCCGATCCTGATTCTTCCGGATCCGTCATTGGAATTTCAAATTTACAGCGATGCTTCTGGGAAGGGTTTAGGATGTGTTCTCGTGCAGAATCAACAAGTAGTAGCATATGCATCCAGGCAATTGAAGACTCATTGTCATACCCCAATTTTGTCCGGCTTAGGTCCAAACCCTAATTTTCCACACAAAAATAAATTATGCATCACTTTTAGGTTTAGAATGCACATTTTGAGAAGTTAGAGTCAAAAAGGGCATTTTGGTCAATTCACAAAAGGGTCTCTAAAAAACAATTTTTGCAATAGGCCTCATGCATCAAATTAGGGTTTTTGAAAAATATGTTATGCATGCATGGCAAGCTTTGGAAAATATTTTATGCAGGGCAAAGACCTAAAAGCATTTTGTGGAAAGCAAGAATTGATTTCTATTTTGTTCCAAAGGCCAAGAATCGATTTATAGTATATTGCATAGGCCTTGAAATCGATTTTCAGGCTCTTCCATAGGCCATGAATCGATTCCTAATTGTTGTAACTAAGTGAAGAATCGATTTTTACCTGTTTAGGATGTCCTGAAAATCGATTTCCCTCTTCTTGCATAGGCCTGGAAATCGATTTTCAGGCTCTTCCATAGGCCATGAATCGATTCCTCATTGTGTTAACTAAAGCAAGAATCGATTTTCACCTATGAAGAAGGTCCTGAAAATCGATTCCTCTTGTTTTCAAAGGAGCCAAGAATCGATTCTTTATTATCTCCAAAGGCTCAAGAATCGATTCCCACTATTTTAACTAAAGCAAGAATCGATTTTCACCTATGCAAAAGGTCCTGAAAATCGATTCCTGTTGTTTTCAAAGGAACCAAGAATCGATTCTTTATTATTTTCAAAGGTAAAGAATCGATTCCTACATATTTCCAAAGGCTCAAACAATCGATTCATCCTTGCAATAAATGTTTTTTAAAAAGTTCTACGCCTATAAATAGGCAGCTTCAAAATCATTTGGGGAGAGGACTTTTTGACGAGATCAGAGAAAAGAGACGGACTTCACGAGATCAGAGAAAGGCAGACAGAGATTTACACGAACACTTCACACGAGATCAGAGAGAAGAATTGCTACACACATTTTTTCACAAGATCTGAGAAGAATTGCTCCAGAAACATTTTCACGAGATCTGGGAAGACAGCTCTCGCAAATCTCATTTTCCAGTTCTCCGCTTCATTTTTGTTCTTCAGATCTGCAATATCTGTCTTCGTCAGAGGTATTTCGGTCTTTTCATTTGTTAATATTTAGTTATTGTGATCCATGCCAAAATTGCCCTATGTGATTTAATCTAGCTATAGTGTCATTGTTGATGATGAACCACATGATTCCCACTTATGCCTAGTGCATCATTGTCTAAGTGGTGAAGATGGTCTCAGATGATTCAACCTCTCCTTTCAAACCTTTTCAAAAAAAAACATTCTTTTTCAGAACTACGTCGCTTTGATTCCCGTTCGGGATACGTAGGAGCGAGCCACGTTCTCGTCAAGCGCAACAAATAAAAATCCTTTTTCAATCGTAAACAAATCATTTTCATAAAACAAACAAAAATCATTTCCAAACCCATTGTTGCTAGTAGCTCATCAGAGCCTCTGTTCGTTTAGCTATTAGTGACAATGTCCTTTTTCCCATAAGAATAATAAACGATGGTCCATCATAACCTTTGTTAGTTTGATCATTGTGCAAATCAATCTTTTTCGAAAATCACTTTCAAAAAGATAATAAAAACGAGTTGTTATCAATAGTCCATCAGAACCTTTGTTCGTTTGACTAGCGGTACAACTCTCTCTTTTTTTGAGTATTTAGTAGTGATTCATCATAGCCTCTGCTAGTTTAATCATTTGCTAATGCTCGTCCTATTTCAAAAAACTCACTAAAAAAGATAAAAAACAAAAACTTTTCAAAAAGAACCTAGAACTACGTCGCCTTTGATTCTCCACCCGGAGATACGTAGGAGCAGGGCCACGCCCCTGTCAAGCGCAAAAACAAATAATTTCTAAATAAAAAATACAAACACATCTCTTTCAAAAAATCAAAAATCTTGTTTTCAAAGTAGGGGATTAAGTCGGTCGTACGGCCGGGTTAATCATTGTTTTAGGATAAGTGAGCTGTGGTCCTTCAGAGCCCCAGTGCTCCTTCAGACCCCCAGTGGTCCTTCAGACCCCCAGTGGTCCTTCAACACAGATCACACAATCCTAAGACCCCTATATTAAAAAACACCAACACACAAACATTTTCTAACCAAGAACTACGTAGCTTTGAATTCTCCATCGCACCAGGAGATACGTAGGAGCGGGCCACGTCCCGTCAAGCACTTTTTTCTAGAAAACCCTTTTTCCCCCAAAAATAAAATTTTTGTTAAGTTTTCCCATTCATCTTCAAATAAGAAATAAATAGGCAAATCTAGGTATTTTTTCAAATCAAACGTTAAAACCACACATTTAATTAGAGGTTCCCTTTCGGTAGAAAGGACGTGCGCGGTGCTAACACCTTCCTCGCGCGTAATCGACCCCCGAACCTATATCTCTAGTTTTCAAAAGACCATCTGCCTTGTCCAAAAGACCTTTTTTCAATGTTTTGGTCTTAAAATTAAAATATTGGTGGCGGCTCCAAAATTTTTCCTCGTTGTACATCGAGAAGCCCAAGCCGGGATTTTTCGGGGTGCAACAGCTGGCGACTCCACTGGGGACCTTTTTTTTAAAGACGAGGGTCAAGCCTAACTAATTAAAATGTGTGGTTTAATGTATTGTTGATTTGATTGAAACCTTGTTTGCCTTTCCTTCTTATCATTGATTGTAGGCGTATGCATTTGTGTTCTTCTATGTTCCTTGTCTCGTCTTATTCCCTTTCTTTTATCGTTTATGCCCATGCATTCTTCCAATCCCCATGTTCCCTTCTTCTTTGCTCCTTTTCTCCAAAGGTAAGTTCATGCATCTCTTCCCCATTCTATCCTGTTCCCTCTTCTTCGCTCCCTTTCTTGAGGTAAGTAGTGCATTGTTGTTGGCACCCTAGATTAGTTGTATTTAATTGGCATTAAACCCTAGGGTAGACGACATGTTATTGCTTTCTATTGTCTGGATTGTCTGGATTTTCATTTGCAGGTGGGGTAGTTTTTTAAGGAAATGCCCTTCGCACACACCACTTGTACCTTGAGGCCATATGATTAGAGAAAGAGACCATAACCCAGGTCTGTTAGGATACCATAGGATGAGTGGATTCGAGTAGTGGGAGCCCATCAGGACCTTTGTCCGTTTGGCTACTCGCGAAAGTTTCAATCAGAGTTGTGCTCTTCCATGATACCTTGTACCTAGCAGTTTGCTGCATTTACAAGGAATTTCGTGAAAGAGACTGTGGCTCTGATGACCTTTGTGAGGGTGTGAATAGAGCTACATGAGAAGATTATCCCTAAAGTGCCTTAGATCATAGGTTTCTTTCCTTTTAGGTCACAAGGGCTTTCCAAATTGTGTGTTGCATTGTTGCATTCAGTTCAATCAATTTTTCCTTCAGAATTTTTGAAAATCAAAAAAAAATATATGCTTTCCCTTTTCAATAAATACCTATGTGAGGTGGCATATAGGGTGAAAATTTTCAAATCACCACCTGTAAATACCCTCTTTCTGCAAAAACACAAAAAAAAAAGAAACATCCTTGCATCATCGCATCATTGCATCACTGCATCATTGCATCATTTGCATTGCATAAAATTCCAATTTTGAAAAAAACCATTCATATTGCATTCCCTTTCATTACATAAAGATAAAACAAAAAAAACAATTATCATCTGCATAGCATAAACATTTCATTTATAATCATCCTCGTCAAGTTCACCCAAAACATGGCATTCATGCATAAGCATTATTTCAAAAAAGACACGGTAGAACTACGTAAGCTTTGATTCCTCATTACAATGGGGATACGTAGGAACGGGCCATACCCCGTCAAGCACATTTTTCTAAAACCTTTTTTCAATAAATCATTTGCATCATACTTGCATTCATTCATTACCTAAAATAAGAGAAGCGAGACGTCCTTGCAAAACAATCATCCTTTTTGAAAAAGTTTGTCCTTACTTGGTTGCAAACTCAAGGTGTTCCAAGGCACTCAGTTTTTTTTTTTTCAATAGCTCAGTTGCATTTCTTTCAAAAGCACTGCATCCCATCCAATCTATGACAAAAGACTGAAATAGTGTTAACTCTCTGAGAAGCATTCTTCTAATGAGCATGCATGCTATGAGTACATTCTCTTGTTTGAGTCCGTTGATTTTCCTCCCTTACCACAGTTTCCCGTCCAAGTCTAGTCCCACCCCGTCCACCCATAAAGTGCATATTCTCCCCATCAGTGCGTATTTGACTTTTGGTTCAAGTCCTCCATGCTGGGGCAAGTCTGTGATCAATAATTCCCCTTGATTAATATCATATTCCTTCAGTGCAAGTCTCTCAAAAAATAATAATAATAATAATAATAATATAATAAACAAGAAAACAAGCTCGCTAGGTTGAAAACCCGCAAAGGGCGGCCTAGGCAAAAAAAGAGCGCCCGGTGGATTGAAAACTCGCAAAGAGCGGTCCAGGCAAAAATTAGGGCACAAAAAGGAAAAAAGAGCAAACACATGAAAATAGATAAGTTATTGTTCTAAAGTTAAGTCTCATAGAAATAAGCAATCGGGATTTGAAATGAAGTTTGGCCATCTCCTCAAAAACCCCAAAATCCCAGAAAATCCCTTTCCTACCCACCTTGAGGCAAGAAAAACCGAAATCCAAAAATCACCCTAGACAAAGATCTCCCCAAATAAAAACAAAACAGTGCATCACTTTTATCAGCTCACCCGAGTCAAAAAAAAAAAAAAAAAAAAAAAAAGGGTTTCAAAAAAGGGGGATTCAAAAATGAAAACCCCAAAACAAAATGGTGAGTTGGTACATGTTACCACAAAGTACAAGAGATCCTTGTCTAAATAAACCTTCAAACACTTCATCATTCCCATACACCCCTCATTCCATAAACCGCAAACACTCCCTTTGGCCTCAACATCAAACCCCTTAGTCATTCTACCCTGAGACATGAATTTGCCTTAACAGAGCCCAAACAAGCCCAATAACCATCTTCCTCATAGACCATTAACCGTCAATCAAACGCCGAACAAAACTCACCCTCCCACTAGCCTCAAACACTTCATTAAGCCTAACCCTCCTTCCTCCACAAAACACCACAATCCCGAAAAGTCCAATGACCGGTTGCTTTTGTTCACTCAAATTTTAATCTTAGGACGAATAAGCTTATCTGTTTACAATGTGTTTGCTCAAAAAAAAAAAAAAAAAAAAAAAAAAAAAAAAAAAAAACAAAAACAAACAGTCAGAAAAAAGAAAGCTGACTAAACAAAAAAGACTTGCACTCCCAAAAATGCATTCAAGTTGCTTTAAAACAGGGTTTAGTGATCACCAAGTGAAGCTTCCCTTCATTACCAAAGTCAAGGCATTCACAGAGAACCAAAGATCTACACTGAGGACACCACTCAGATCTAAAAGTTGGGGCATTCTCTTCACCACCCATCCACCCTAGTCTTGGGAAAGCATGTTCAGCGTCCATCCTATGTCATTCATCCTTTCACCAGGTGTTATCCTTGACGCCAGTTCCCGCATATCTGCCCTTTCACTCCAATTGTCAATACCACCAAACGGGGGCAAGCCTTTCATTCATAGTCACCAAGTCTGGAGTGGGGCAAGCGCATTCCCATTCACCTCATTCATTCCCATAAAAACCTCACCGAGGCAATTTCTCAACTCACTATCCTAAACAAGACCTTGTCATTCTGATTGGGGCAGCTTTGTCCTTGTTATGACTGGGGCAACATCAAACTCTATGGGTTAAAGCAAAACCCCTTTCATTCCAGCTTTCATCCCAAGAGCCGAAGCGTTCCCAATTCATCATCTTCTACAGGGGCAAACTATTCACTCGTCAAAGACCTGAATTGGGGCAATCCTGCGTCTCTTGGTCCCTCAAAATCTTCGGCAATAGCCATGTCGGTCATTCCTTCACTTGCCATAAAAGTCCAGGCCCTAAACCAATCCCAAGTTAACGGACTCACTCATTCACATTTGCACCCCTATGCATGCTTACTAGATAATGCTTCAAAGAGAGAGAACACAAGTTAGTCACGTGATATTTAAGATTCAGTCGTCATTGAAAGGAAGAGAAAACAAGTGAGCTTGTTTGTAAATAAAATCTTGAGAACACCGGAGTTTGAATCAAATTCCATTTTTTTTTCTTTTTTCTCAACAAAATGGTCATCTCAACTCCTTACATTCAAAGTCTTGCATCTCATCATCACAAAAATGTTTCATCATTCATATCCTATTTTTCGCCTCATGCATTTAGGCGTTCCATTTTGCATCGTGCCAACATCATCATTTCATAAAAGCAAAAACATTTTCCATCTCATTCCATCAAGCATCAAAGCATTTCATCATAAAAGCAAAAACACGTCACCCCGTGTCATAACATTTGCATCCAAGCATTTCATTCACATCATATTCACATTCGCATTTCATGCATTCATCGCATGTCATCCAAGATGCCTATGTTTCCCAATCAACCATTTCATATCAGGCATCAAAGTATTGCATTTGCATCCTCGCATAGCAAGAAGACAAATAGGAAAAATTCTTTAACCAGCTATCTCAGCACATGAAGGGGTCGCCTAAAGTCGGCCGCTTGTAGGGCTTTAGTGCTCGCCTGGATCCTTAGGGATTAGGTTGTTATCTTGTAGGGCTTTAGGGCTCGCCTTAATCCTTAGGGATTAGGTTGTTATCTTGTAGGGCTTTAGTGCTCGCCTGGATCCTTAGGGATTAGGTTGTTATCTTGTAGGGCTTTAGGGCTCGCCTTAATCCTTAGGGATTAGGTTGTTATCTTGTAGGGCTTTAGTGCTCGCCTTAATCCTTAGGGATTAGGTTGTTATCTTGTAGGGCTTTAGTGCTCGCCTGGATCCTTAGGGATTAGGTTGTTATCTTGTAGGGCTTTAGTGCTCGCCTGGATCCTTAGGGATTAGGTTGTTATCTTGTAGGGCTTTAGTGCTCGCCTGGATCCTTAGGGATTAGGTTGTTATCTTGTAGGGCTTTAGGGCTCGCCTTAATCCTTAGGGATTAGGTTGTTATCTTGTAGGGCTTTAGTGCTCGCCTGGATCCTTAGGGATTAGGTTGTTATCTTGTAGGGCTTCAGTGCTCGCCTGGATCCTCAGGGATTAGGTTGTCATCTTGTAGAGCTTCAGTGCTCGCCTGGATCCTCAGGGATTAGGTTGTCATCTTGTAGGGCTTCAGTGCTCGCCTGGATCCTTAGGGATTAGGTTGTTATCTTGTAAGGCTTTGGTGCTCACCTTAATCCTTGGGGATTAGGATGTTTACCTTGTAGGCACTTGAAGTGTTGATCCTTAACCAAAATAAAAAGGAAGAAAATCAAAAATAGCATCTCATAGCATCCATCATTCCATTGAAATCATCACATCACATACACTGTGCATAACATACATTCATACTCCATTTACATAGATATCTGCATTCCATAGAAAAAAAAAAAAAAGGGGGCAAATAAGAAAGGAGAGAAGAAAATCACAGAAGGCGGAACATAAAAGAACACAACATTTTCACATCATTCATCATTCTCATATCATCCATACCAGTCATCACTCCATGGCATCAAACAGTACATTACGCCTTCAAATTCGCATCTCAGAAGAGCGAAAGAATAACAAAAGGAAAAGAAGAGAAAAATCAAACAGAAAAGGCATCCCACCAAAGTCAATCATTGCATTCATGTGCACCCCAAACATCCAAGTGCACGCATTTCATGCACCATCCAAGAGAAAAGTTACTTCGGACCAGAGAATCCCAAAAATCTCATTTTTAGAAAGTCATCAACCCCGAGTTAGTAAACTCCATCAACCCTGAGTTAGTAAACTCCCTCAACACAGAGTTAGTGAACTCCCACAGAGTTAGTGAACTCCCACCGAGTTAGTGAACTCCTTCCACAGATCACAACATTGTGTACGAGCACGCAATGGATCCATCAGACTTCGTCAAGTCCTTCGGATTAGTTGTGTCAGCCTAAGGCATAGCGTAAATCCATTGATCAAATCAGTTCCGGACCTGATGTTGATCGGCCGCTCGAGAAGGCCATCCCAAAGCTCGGACTCAACAAGAGTCCGTTAGAAGGTTTTTAGGCAACCTCCGAATTCAGGACCCCAGCGTCCCTTCAGAACCCCAGTGTTCATTCAGGATCCAAGCATCCCTTCAGGACCCAAGTGTCCATCCAAGTTATTTTCTTTACTGCTTCCTTTATAGCTTTATTTCCTGCTTTTTGAGGGCGGGCATTTCATTTAAATATAGAAAAAGAAAAGAGGAAAATTCGGGTTTCCCCAAGTGGACAAAATCGGTATAATTTCTGAATTCTTTATCTTCATTTTGCCTTGGAATATGTTTCGGCCAATTCATATTCCTCGTTAAAATTCAGATAAAGAGGGGCAGCTGTCATACCCCAATTTTGTCCGGCTTAGGTCCAAACCCTAATTTTCCACACAAAAATAAATTATGCATCACTTTTAGGTTTAGAATGCACATTTTGAGAAGTTAGAGTCAAAAAGGGCATTTTGGTCAATTCACAAAAGGGTCTCTAAAAAACAATTTTTGCAATAGGCCTCATGCATCAAATTAGGGTTTTTGAAAAATATGTTATGCATGCATGGCAAGCTTTGGAAAATATTTTATGCAGGGCAAAGACCTAAAAGCATTTTGTGGAAAGCAAGAATTGATTTCTATTTTGTTCCAAAGGCCAAGAATCGATTTATAGTATATTGCATAGGCCTTGAAATCGATTTTCAGGCTCTTCCATAGGCCATGAATCGATTCCTAATTGTTGTAACTAAGTGAAGAATCGATTTTTACCTGTTTAGGATGTCCTGAAAATCGATTTCCCTCTTCTTGCATAGGCCTGGAAATCGATTTTCAGGCTCTTCCATAGGCCATGAATCGATTCCTCATTGTGTTAACTAAAGCAAGAATCGATTTTCACCTATGAAGAAGGTCCTGAAAATCGATTCCTCTTGTTTTCAAAGGAGCCAAGAATCGATTCTTTATTATCTCCAAAGGCTCAAGAATCGATTCCCACTATTTTAACTAAAGCAAGAATCGATTTTCACCTATGCAAAAGGTCCTGAAAATCGATTCCTGTTGTTTTCAAAGGAACCAAGAATCGATTCTTTATTATTTTCAAAGGTAAAGAATCGATTCCTACATATTTCCAAAGGCTCAAACAATCGATTCATCCTTGCAATAAATGTTTTTTAAAAAGTTCTACGCCTATAAATAGGCAGCTTCAAAATCATTTGGGGAGAGGACTTTTTGACGAGATCAGAGAAAAGAGACGGACTTCACGAGATCAGAGAAAGGCAGACAGAGATTTACACGAACACTTCACACGAGATCAGAGAGAAGAATTGCTACACACATTTTTTCACAAGATCTGAGAAGAATTGCTCCAGAAACATTTTCACGAGATCTGGGAAGACAGCTCTCGCAAATCTCATTTTCCAGTTCTCCGCTTCATTTTTGTTCTTCAGATCTGCAATATCTGTCTTCGTCAGAGGTATTTCGGTCTTTTCATTTGTTAATATTTAGTTATTGTGATCCATGCCAAAATTGCCCTATGTGATTTAATCTAGCTATAGTGTCATTGTTGATGATGAACCACATGATTCCCACTTATGCCTAGTGCATCATTGTCTAAGTGGTGAAGATGGTCTCAGATGATTCAACCTCTCCTTTCAAACCTTTTCAAAAAAAAACATTCTTTTTCAGAACTACGTCGCTTTGATTCCCGTTCGGGATACGTAGGAGCGAGCCACGTTCTCGTCAAGCGCAACAAATAAAAATCCTTTTTCAATCGTAAACAAATCATTTTCATAAAACAAACAAAAATCATTTCCAAACCCATTGTTGCTAGTAGCTCATCAGAGCCTCTGTTCGTTTAGCTATTAGTGACAATGTCCTTTTTCCCATAAGAATAATAAACGATGGTCCATCATAACCTTTGTTAGTTTGATCATTGTGCAAATCAATCTTTTTCGAAAATCACTTTCAAAAAGATAATAAAAACGAGTTGTTATCAATAGTCCATCAGAACCTTTGTTCGTTTGACTAGCGGTACAACTCTCTCTTTTTTTGAGTATTTAGTAGTGATTCATCATAGCCTCTGCTAGTTTAATCATTTGCTAATGCTCGTCCTATTTCAAAAAACTCACTAAAAAAGATAAAAAACAAAAACTTTTCAAAAAGAACCTAGAACTACGTCGCCTTTGATTCTCCACCCGGAGATACGTAGGAGCAGGGCCACGCCCCTGTCAAGCGCAAAAACAAATAATTTCTAAATAAAAAATACAAACACATCTCTTTCAAAAAATCAAAAATCTTGTTTTCAAAGTAGGGGATTAAGTCGGTCGTACGGCCGGGTTAATCATTGTTTTAGGATAAGTGAGCTGTGGTCCTTCAGAGCCCCAGTGCTCCTTCAGACCCCCAGTGGTCCTTCAGACCCCCAGTGGTCCTTCAACACAGATCACACAATCCTAAGACCCCTATATTAAAAAACACCAACACACAAACATTTTCTAACCAAGAACTACGTAGCTTTGAATTCTCCATCGCACCAGGAGATACGTAGGAGCGGGCCACGTCCCGTCAAGCACTTTTTTCTAGAAAACCCTTTTTCCCCCAAAAATAAAATTTTTGTTAAGTTTTCCCATTCATCTTCAAATAAGAAATAAATAGGCAAATCTAGGTATTTTTTCAAATCAAACGTTAAAACCACACATTTAATTAGAGGTTCCCTTTCGGTAGAAAGGACGTGCGCGGTGCTAACACCTTCCTCGCGCGTAATCGACCCCCGAACCTATATCTCTAGTTTTCAAAAGACCATCTGCCTTGTCCAAAAGACCTTTTTTCAATGTTTTGGTCTTAAAATTAAAATATTGGTGGCGGCTCCAAAATTTTTCCTCGTTGTACATCGAGAAGCCCAAGCCGGGATTTTTCGGGGTGCAACACTCATGAGGAGAATTATCCGACTCATGATTTGGAGTTGGCAGCTATTGTGTATGCACTAAAGATTTGACCAAAAAGAACTGAATAACAGACAGAGAAGATGGGTAGAATTTCTAAGGGATTATGACTTCGAATTGAAGTATCATCTGGGAAAGGCTAATGTTGTAGCCAATGCACTAAGTAGGAAATCCATTCACATAGCAGGGTTAATGATGCATGAAATGGAATTGTTGGAGTCTTTTAGAGACTTAAATCTGAATACAAAGGCAAGGACGAACCGGTTAGTGTTGAGCCATATGAGGATCTCTAGTTCCTTAAGAGATTCTACCGAAGAGTGATGGAGTTATTTGTTTCAACGGGAGGATCTCTAGTTCCTTAAGAGATTCTACAAAAAGTGTTGCCAGATTTTACTGAAGATAGTGATGGAGTTATTTGTTTCAACGGTAGGATCTGTGTGCCCGATGATGAAGATATTAAAAGGCAAGTGCTAGAGGAAGCACACCGAAGTTTATTTTCTTTACATCCTGGGTCCACCAAGATGTATAGAGATTTGAAGCAGATGTACTGGTGGCAGGGAATGAAATTAGAGATTGTGGAATTTGTGTCTCGATGTCTGACTTGTCAGAGAGTTAAAGTGGAGCATCAGAAGCCTGCTGGTCTATTGCGACCACTGGATGTGCCAGTGTGGAAATGGGAAGACATTTCCATGGATTTTTTCATGGCGTTGCCAAGGTATCAAGGCGGAAACGACTCCATTTGGGTAGTTGTGGATCGGTTAACTAAATCAGCTCATTTTATTCCCGTTCGTTCGACCAGTAAAGTATCTAAGTTGGCCGAGGAATATCTGAGGAGCATAGTGAGGTTACATGGGGTTCCTACCAGTATTGTGTCGGATCGAGATCCGAAATTCACGTCTTAATTTTGGAAAGCTTTGAATGAAGCATTGGGGACTAGAGTATTTGTAAGTACTGCTTATCACCCGCAGACGGATGGTCAGACTGAGAGGACTATCCAAACTCTAGAGGATATGCTTCGGGCTTTTTGTGCTCGATAACGGAAGGAAATGGGAGGATCATCTTCCATTAGTGGAATTCGCTTACAACAACAGTTATCATTCCAGTATTGGAATGGCGCCATTTGAGGCTTTGTATGGGAGGAAGTGTAGAACTCCCTTATGTTGGTGGGACGTCGGCGAGAATCGATTGTTAGGACCTAATATGATTCGTGAAACTACTGAAAAGATTCGGCAAATTAGAGAAAGAATGAAAGCTGCCCAGAGTAGGCAAAAGAGCTATGCTGATAAAAGAAGAAGGTCGTTAGAGTTTGAGTCGGTTGATCATGTATTTTTGAGATTGTCACCGACAATTGGCACTGGTAGGGAATTACGGGTGAAGAAACTTAGCCCTCGGTATATTGGGCCTTTCCAAATTATCGAACGGGTGGGGCCACTGGCATACCGTATTGCTTTGCCTCCACCATTGTCCAATCTTCATGATGTATTCCATGTATCTCAATTGCGAAAGTACATCCCCGATCCAAGTCAACCGTTGAATTTTGAGACGATTGATCTTCGGCCGGACCTGTCTTTCCAACCTCATCCTCGTTACATCATGGAGCATGGCGAGAAAACACTTCGGACGAAGACAATCCCCATTGTCAAGGTAGTTTGGGATGGTTTTTCCGTTGAGGAAGCTACGTGGGAATTGGAGGACGATATGAGGACTCGATATCCGTATCTATTCTCTTGAGGTATGTTTTGTTCAATTTTGAGGACAAAATTCTTTCAAGTTAGGGAGAATGTAACATCCTCAAAATAATTAGTCGAATTATTTGGATGTTAACCCAATTGAATTATTTTAGTGCTTGATTAGTAAAATTATTGAGTGCTAAAGTAATTATTTGGTTGGCTCAGGAACGCTAACCCGATAAAACGGAATAAGGGTGATTTGGGGAAGAAATAAGAGATTAAGGGCAATATGGTCATTTAACCATATTACAGCTTAATAGAAATAAAAGAAAGAAGAGAAGTCAAAGGAGAAGAGAAAGAAGGAATCGAAGGAAAGAAGAGAAGAGAAGAAAGAAGAAAGGAAGAAGAAGAGAAAGAGGAGAAGAGGAAGAATCTCTCACCCCCAAGCCCCCAGAGTTCATCATCATCATCATCATCTCACCTCCATTGTTGCTCTCCATGGACTAGGTAATCTCTCACCCCATTTTCCCCCCTTTTTAATGAATTCAAATTTTAGGGTTTAAGTGAGGGATTAGTCGAAATCATGGATTGGGGAACGATATTGATGATTGAAACATTCTTAGGAACGAAGCCAAGGAAGATTGAACGCGATTTGAAGCTCGAATCGAGGTTGGAAGCGGATTGGTGATTACAGGGTTCCGTTTTGGGATTTTGAAGTCTCGGTGATTTCGGCTCGGTATCGACTCTCGCGTAAGGGGTGAGTACTTTTACTCACGTTTAGGATTGTTTCGTTTTACAATGAATTTTACGTTGATTGATTTCGAAAGATTTTGAGTCGAAAATCGTTATTTTGAAATATATCGTATTTTGACAAAATTCGTTTATGTTGAGTTTTTGATTGATTGTGTGACGTGGATTGGATCTGTTTTTATGGTTGTTTGAACTGTTTTCAATCGGAGCAAGAATCGGAACTGAGCGGAATAGCGGATTTTGCGAGAAAACGCAAAATCTGCATTTCTCAGCAGACCGCCGCGTCGCGACCAGTCCCGTCGCGTCGCGACCCTTCATAAAATTTTTCCAGGAAATATTTCAGATACTTTTCGCGTCGCGACGGAAGCAGTTCACGTCGCGACGCTTTGCAGTTTTTCAGCAACTGTACACTGGTTTTGTTTTCGCGATAACTTTTGATCCGAGAACCCGATTGAGGTGTTCTAAGATGCGTTTGAAAGCTTATTCAGAGACCTAACTGAATATACAATTTAAAAGGTAAAATGTACTGTTTCTGAAGTTATAAATGGTTTTAAAAGCGGCGAATTAGTATGCGAGAGCAAACATAGATTGTGTTTATGATATGAACTAAATGTTCAACTATCGGTTTAATGTAAATGAACTAAATGTTCATGTGAAAGTAGATATATATATATATATATATATATATATATATATATATATATATATATATATATATATATATTATATCGAGTTTGGGTGACGACCGATGGGACTAACATACTGGGCGGGGTAGTCATGCACCCTTACCCTAGGCCCTGTGCCATTAGGGAAAGTACTATTGGTAAGAGGGTTCACCGGGTTTGTAGCGTTCGCGCAGTCGGTGTTATGTTAAATTGTTTGTTGTGCGATTCATCGAGTTTGTAGCGTTCGCGCAGTCGGTGTCGTGCTGAGTTATAACAGGTTTGCCGGGTTTGTAGCGTTCGCGCAGTCGGTAATCTGTTAAAAGTTATATAATGCGGTTCATCGGGTTTGTAGCGTTCGCGCAGTCAGTGCCGTGTTAAGTTAAAACCAGGATTCATAATTGGACCGAGAGTGTTAGTAGGGGTCTCGGTAGAACTCACTGAGATTGTATCTCATTGTTTATATGTTGTTGTTTTACAGAGAAACAGGGACAGTGGAAATCCGAGAGGCACGAGTAGGTTGAGCTCGGGCGACTGCTGATGACTTAGCTTTTATGCTTAAGTTTATATTTCCTTTTGTTGTCTATGTACTACAACTCTATGTCTTAGTGTTATGACTTTATTCCGCTTTCTTGTATGATATTGAGCACTATAGTTTGCTGAAGGTTATGGTCAGAGAACCTTTTTGGTCTTATTTGTATTTAAGACTGTTTTGTTGTTATTCAGCGAGAACTATATTGCAGTATTCAGTATCTATGCAGGAATTTTATATCTTTGATGTTTTAGGGATGGTGCACTTGGGTATTTTTACTCGTTAAAAATACCGGGGTGTTACAGTCATTGTCTTCGCAGCAACAAACTTTCCCTTGTCATTTCTAACACACATACCAATACCGAACTTACCGTTTGTAAGTTATTTTTATTATTATTTGTTTCAGCTTCTTTATTTATCGTTTTTTATTTTAATTCAATCATTTTCTTAAGCACTATATTTTATTTGATCAATTTTTATTTAAGTAATTAATTTTTAATCTTCGTTTTTAAGTCACTTGAAGTTACTTGAATTCTAACACACATACCAAAAAAACCTATAGTTTGAAGTCACTTGATCAACATTTTTGTCAATAACACAATTCAATCCACTTTCTTCTCATCACTACGTGGAAAGTTTTTTTTTTGGGCCCCACCAATTTCAATTTTTTGTTTCTCTTTATTTTGACAACTAAACAATGAAAAGAATCATTTTCTTATTACCATTTTCTTTTCTCAAACTTTCATTCCTTCTTCTTTCCCTTGAACCAAACATAGTGTAAGAGTTTATTTTGTCGTGACTCATGACATGGCATGAGTGTACTATTTGATTACGACCATTAAAGATAAGCCTCATCCATTCCAATCCATAGTTAGAGATACCTGGTCCCAATTGTGGGATGATAATGCTTTTAAAACCAGATGGTTCAATCGGTTCAACTATAATTGAACCGGGTAATTAATAAATAATTTAAAGATAAAAAAAATTGATTTTTGGAGAAAAAGTAAATAAAAAATACATTTGGGGCGGTTCAACCATACTCAGTGGGGTCCAATGATTTAATTTACCCGGTGCTACCAGGTTCGAAAGTCCATTGCCACAACACAATCACACGCGTGGGAATATATCACATTGGTCAATTACTTACAAGAGACTCTTTCACATGCCAATTAGTTAAAATAGCAAGTAATATGTATTCCATTAGTCGTGTGCCTCTAGAATATTTCTTAACATAGAAAATTTGACAAAAATCATTAAACATTAACTTTAATTTAGCATGCAAAACTATACAAAGGCAAATGTTTGCCTTGTACATATAATCTTCTCCACTTAACGTTTGAATTTTGTAAAAATTGTATACGAAATACTTTATCTAGCAAATTTTAGACCAATACACATTTTACATAAATCAATGATAGCACGCAAAAGAAAATATTGAAATAAATCAAATTGGAATTCAATTGATTCTTATTTTAAAATTTTAATAAATTATTTAATATTTTTTAACTCATGATTTTATTTATTGTGTGAATTTTTTACATTCATTAAATGATTGTCATTTATCAATGTAGAAAGTTAAATGGTAAAAAAGTAAATTATACAATACGTTTTTCCCAACAATTTAGACAACTTGAGGTGTGCAAAACCTTAAACTGTATACAAAATGGGACAGAGAGTAATGAGGGGAAAATGTAGTTGATAAAATTATAAAGAAGTGGATGCACCATTAAGTGTTAATCGACTACATTTTGATGTGATTCCCAAATATAAAGAAGCGGTAAGCATAATCGGCTAATATTTGGGAATCATTGTTGATATACTAATTGATCCATTAAGCTAAGTTAGAAAGCACATCAAAAAAGAAAATAGTTCAAAATTCAGAAACTCAGATTAAAAAACCCATGTTTCCACTAGACATTCAAAATATCACAATTCACAAGTCTTTGTAGTCCGTATTTGATAATTTACAATTAAATCAATAAAATCAATATTGATATCATAATTCAAATTTTCTACAAGATGAATAGATATCATTGGTCAATTAGTTACAAGAGGCTCTTTCACATTGCAATCAGTTAAAATAGTAAGTAATATGTATTCCATTAGTCGTGTGCCTCTAGAATATTTCTTAATATAAAAAGTTTGACAAAAATTATTTAACATTAACTTTAATTTAGCATGCAAAACTATACAAGGGCAAATGTTTGCCTTATACATATAATCTTTTCCACTTAAGGTTTGAATTTTGTAAAAATTGTACACGAAATACTTTATCTAGCAAACTTTAGACCAATACATATTTTACATAAATCAATTATAGCACGCAAAAGAAAATATTGAAATCAATCACATTCCATGTGTAACACTCCGATAATTTCTAACATGTAGAAATTACCGAAATGCACTACTGGCCTATATCAGAGTAACTTCCTTTTTAAGATACTGAACACAAACTAAACATCGATGCAAAACACATCAAGCACACTTACATAACTGAACATAACTTAATTAGGACAATTGAAAATCGTTCCTTACATCACTCAACTTAGTGTTCAATACCAAAATAAGAAGTCTGCGGAAGCGATTTACAACTTTTACAAACGTAAGTCGTACAATCGAACAGTCTAAGATACTGAAAGGAAAATACATGACAGAATAACTAAAAGCGTCGGCACTCCTCAAGTAGCTCCAGGCCCATGCCTCATCATCTTCAACTTATCCTGCATCTGTGAAAAAAACAACAACAATGATTGGGTGAGACAACTTGTCTCAGCGAGTTCTATCGAGACCCCTTACTAACTCTCTCGGTTCATTATGCTTGATTCATAACTCATAGTCCTAATAGTTGACTATGTGGCTAATTCTAACGTTGTCCTCATAACCCTTAAGCCGGCTACGAGAGGCAACACCAACACATGATTTTTAGCATGTCACCGGTCATTTGGCAAAATAAACTCCCGGTGAACCCAATCCACTAATCACTAGTGGGCAAACCTCATGGGGCCTTGGTTCATAGGGCTCATGACTTCCTCTCCCCTAGCACACTAAACTGAAATAGGGTCGTCACCCTAGACTGAACTGATGTATATATTTTAATATACCTGAACATGAACATAACATAATACTAACTTGACACAAACATAACTTAGTCATATTCTTAACCTTAGGGCCTTTAGTCCGTCTTATCTTATCATAACGTGATCTCACTCGTGATTACTAAATTCGTTAACCTGACTGATGTACATTTACAATTCAATCCAATCATTATCATTCCAAACACAATCCGTGTACCCGCATTGGGCCGTCTCATAAACAATCAACAAGGACATAACATTAACTTCAACATGGAACATAAAATTGTTATCATTAGAACTTAAGCAAACAAGGTTTTGGCCCATCCTCCAAGGGAAACATCACACTTCATCAATCATAATTACTTTCAATCACCGTCAACATAATCATAAACATCAAACAATTCATTGAAAACATAATCCACTAAAGAAGCAACAATTCAAACATTCTAATTCAGCAAATGTACCTAAACTTTGAGAATTTATTTAACCTATCAAACGGCCACGGAATTTAGCAAACGACCCCTATACGGAAAGCTAAGGACGTCTAGTTTCTGACTATGTTTTTAGAGTTGTAGAACGATGGTTCAATAAATACAGTTTTAGTAAATAACACAGTATGTTCAGAAAACGGGACTGCAACTGTGACCTAGATTGCAATCTTTCTAAAGTGATCAAAACTTACTCAATTAACCTGGAACCTGAGCCTAAAAGTATAAAATTAAGTCTAGTTTTCAAAGAAATAGAAATCATCCGAAAAGGAGTTCAACTGAAACCACCATGCCCAAAACACTGACCCTATGTCCAGATTGTTCCCAGAATTTTACCCTAATTTGTGGAGCCTATAACTGGAGCTATACTACTCCAAATGCAACCAAACCAAATCCAAAATGACATGCATTCAGTCCAGTTTCTAAAATGGTAAGCTATATAATTTATCAACCAGCAAAACAGTCCCAGTTAGCCGAAATCCGAACCTACCCAGAAAGTGTCTACACAGTGAGCTTAGCAACAATTTAAGTATATCCAAACAGCAACCAATTCAGCCATCAAGCATAAGTTCATCAAGAAACAATCAACACATATATTAACAACAATTTCCCTAGTGAGTATAGAACTCACCTTTTGGTGATGACAATTTCACCCGACGCCGAAACTTCTCGAATATGAACGAACGGTGACTCACGAACTCTCTGAATCCGCTCCAACGCACACGAAATCGATTCCGGGTGAATCCTCAAACTTGACCAGTTACTGAAGCATCCCTGAATGCATCTCGAATCAACCCGAACTACTTCGAACCGCTTTTCAACTTTGAACTCAGCTACCCGAAATGCTCCCGCTGTTTCCAGCAACCATGTGACATTTTGTAACGGACATAACTCAGTCAATTCTCAACCAAACTTAGCAAAACAGGTGCCTATTGTGAAGGGAATTTTATCTAGTTTCTGAGGGTTCAGGTTTCACACACATACAACCAGTATTCAGAGAGTTATAAAGGAAACAATGGAACTGGGTCAAAACTGAGGCTGATTCAGAAACGAAATTTGTGGACATGATAACTCCCTTCATTATCAATGTAATCGGATGGTTCTTGGGCCTAAACTGGAGGATTTGGTGTCTAGTTTCTAAAGAAACAACAATGATTTAAAACAGAGGTTTGTACAGTTGGATATGTAAAAATTACTTAAGGTGGGTCATACGGGTTTCCTACAGAAGTTCAGCTGAACTTGTATCTTCAATCTCTTGGCTCTATAATTCAAAAATGGAAAATGATGATCCAGGGAGGGTTAGGCTCAGAAGTTTGTACCAGAAGGAAGATGATGAAATATGGAGCTGAAAGGTGGGAGATGCTTACATGCAAGAGGAAATGATGGTGTTGATGATGGCTTCCCCTCCTCCTCTCTCTCGCCTCCCTTCTCCTTTCTCTCTTGTTTCCCTTCTTTATTTTTCTTTGTTTCAGTTTCAGAATGAGAATGGTCGAGTAAGCTGAGTGCTAGGGGTGAAGGGATGAAGGCTAAAGTGGTGTGAAATGACCAAAATGCCCTTGGCCCACTAGGTCATGGTTTTGAGACTAAAACTCATATAATTCTATGCTTATCCCTTAGGAATGGTTTTCTCGACTACTCACGCTCGAGCCGCGACTAATTATTCCACCCAAATTATTAAGTCGTTCACAATTCCCTTATTTGTACCTTTAAAATTTAGGGATGTTACACCATGCTGCCCCTATATATATATATATATATATATATATATATATATATATATATATATATATATATATATATGGGGTTATTCAGTACACATTCATTCTTGACAAAAATTATTTAACATTAACTTTAATTTAGCATGCAAAACTATACAAGGGCAAATGTTTGCCTTATACATATAATCTTCTCCACTTAAGGTTTGAATTTTGTAAAAATTGTATACGAAATACTTTATCTAGCAAATTTTAGACCAATACATATTTTACATAAATCAATGATAGCACGCAAAAGAAAATATTGAAATCAATCACATTCCATGCTGCCCCTATATATATATATATATATATATATATATATATATATATATATATATATATATATATATATATATATATATAGCTACGGGGTTATTCAGTACACATTCATTCTTGACAAATTTTTTTTAACATTAACTTTAATTTAGCATGCAAAACTATACATGGGCAAATGCTTGCCTTGTACATATAATCTGCTCCACTTAACGTTTGAATTTTGTAAAAATTGTATACGAAATACTTTATCTAGCAAATTTTAGACCAATACACATTTTACATAAATCAATGATAGCACGCAAAAGAAATTATTGAAATAAATCAAATTGGAATTCAATTGATTCTTATTTTATAATTTTAATAAATTATTTATTATTTTTTAACTCATGATCTTATTTATTGGGTGAATTTTTTACATTCATTAAATGATTGTCATTTATCAATGTAGAAAGTTAAATGGTAAAATAGTAAATTATACAATACGTTTTTCCCAACAATTTAGACAACTTGAGGTGTGCAAAACCTTAAACTGTATACAAAATGGGATAGAGAGTAATTAGTGGAAAATGTAGTTGATAAAATTATAAAGAAGTGGATGCACCATTAAGTGTTAATCGACTACATTTTGATGTGATTCCCAAATATAAAGAAGCGGTAAGCATAATCGGCTAATATTTGGGAATCATTGTTGATATACTAATTGATCCATTAAGCTAAGTTAGAAAGCACATCAAAAAAGAAAATAGTTCAAAATCCCGAAACTCAGATTAAAAAACCCATGTTTCCACTAGACATTCAAAATATCACAATTCACAAGTCTTTGTAGTCCGTATTTGAAATTTACAATTAAATCAATACAATCAATATTGATATCATAATTCAAATTTTCTACAAGATGAATAGATATCATTGGTCAATTAGTTACAAGAGGCTCTTTCACATTGCAATCAGTTAAAATAGTAAGTAATATGTATTCCATTAGTCGTGTGCCTCTAGAATATTTCTTAATATAAAAAGTTTGACAAAAATTATTTAACATTAACTTTAATTTAGCATGCAAAACTATACAAGGGCAAATGTTTGCCTTATACATATAATCTTTTCCACTTAAGGTTTGAATTTTGTAAAAATTGTACACGAAATACTTTATCTAGCAAACTTTAGACCAATACATATTTTACATAAATCAATTATAGCACGCAAAAGAAAATATTGAAATCAATCACATTCCATGTGTAACACCCCGATAATTTCTAACATGTAGAAATTACCGAAATGCACTACTGGCCTATATCAGAGTAACTTCCTTTTTAAGATACTGAACACAAACTAAACATCGATGCAAAACACATCAAACACACTTACATAACTGAACATAACTTAATTAGGACAATTGAAAATCGTTCCTTACATCACTCAACTTAGTGTTCAATACCAAAATAAGAAGTCTGCGGAAGCGATTTACAACTTTTACAAACGTAAGTCGTACAATCGAACAGTCTAAGATACTGAAAGGAAAATACATGACAGAATAACTAAAAGCGTCGGCACTCCTCAAGTAGCTCCAGGCCCATGCCTCATCATCTTCAACTTATCCTGCATCTGTGAAAAAAACAACAACAGTGATTGGGTGAGACAACTTGTCTCAGCGAGTTCTATCGAGACCCCTTACTAACTCTCTCGGTTTATTATGCTTGATTCATAACTCATAGTCCTAATAGTTGACTATGTGGCTAATTCTAACGTTGTTCTCATAACCCTTAAGCCGGCTACGAGAGGCAACACCAACACATGATTTTTAGCATGTCACCGGTCATTTGGCAAAATAAACTCTCGGTGAACCCAATCCACTAATCACTAGTGGGCAAACCTCATGGGGCCTTGGTTCATAGGGCTCATGACTTCCTCTCCCCTAGCACACTAAACTGAAATAGGGTCGTCACCCTAGACTGAACTGATGTATATATTTTAATATACCTGAACATGAACATAACATAATACTAACTTGACACAAACATAACTTAGTCATATTCTTAACCTTAGGGCCTTTAGTCCGTCTTATCTTATCATAACGTGATCTCACTCGTGATTACTAAATTCGTTAACCTGACTGATGTACATTTACAATTCAATCCAATCATTATCATTCCAAACACAATCCGTGTACCCGCATTGGGCCGTCTCATAAACAATCAACAAGGACATAACATTAACTTCAACATGGAACATAAAATTGTTATCATTAGAACTTAAGCAAACAAGGTTTTGGCCCATCCTCCAAGGGAAACATCACACTTCATCAATCATAATTACTTTCAATCACAGTCAACATAATCATAAACATCAAACAATTCATTGAAAACATAATCCACTAAAGAAGCAACAATTCAAACATTCTAATTCAGCAACTGTACCTAAACTTTGAAAATTTATTTAACCTATCAAACGGCCACGGAATTTAGCAAACGACCCCTATACGGAAAGCTAAGGACGTCTAGTTTCTGACTATGTTTTTAGAGTTGTAGAACGATGGTTCAATAAATACAGTTTTAGTAAATAACACAGTATGTTCAGAAAACGGGACTGCAACTGTGACCTAGATTGCAATCTTTCTAAAGTGATCAAAACTTACTCAATTAACCTGGAACCTGAGCCTAACAGTATAAAATTAAGTCTAGTTTTCAAAGAAATAGAAATCATCGGAAAAGGAGTTCAATTGAAACCACCATGCCCAAAACACTGACCCTATGTCCAGATTGTTCCCAGAATTTTACCCTAATTTGTGGAGCCTATAACTGGAGCTATACTACTCCAAATGCGACCAAACCAAATCCAAAATGACATGCATTCAGTCTAGTTTCTAAAATGGTAAGCTATATAATTTATCAACCAGCAAAACAGTCCCAGTTAGCCGAAATCCGAACCTACCCAGAAAGTGTCTAAACAGTGAGCTTAGCAACAATTTAAGTATCCAAACAGCAACCAATTCAGCCATCAAGCATAAGTTCATCAAGAAACAATCAACACATATATTAACAACAATTTCCCTAGTGAGTATAGAACTCACCTTTTGGTGATGACAATTTCACCCGACGCCGAAACTTCTCGAATATGAACGAACGGTGACTCACGAACTCTCTGAATCCGCTCCAACGCACACGAAATCGATTCCGGGTGAATCCTCAAACTTGACCAGTTACTGAAGCATCCCTGAATGCATCTCGAATCAACCCGAACTACTTCGAACCGCTTTTCAACTTTGAACTCAGCTACCCGAAATGCTCCTGCTGTTTCCAGCAACCATGTGACATTTTGCAACGGACATAACTCAGTCAATTCTCAACCAAACTTAGCAAAACAGGTGCCTATTGTGAAGGGAATTTTATCTAGTTTATGAGGGTTCAGGTTTCACACACATACAACCAGTATTCAGAGAGTTATAAAGGAAACAATGGAACTGGGTCAAAACTGAGGCTGATTCAGAAACGAAATTTGTGGACATGATAACTCCCTTCATTATCAATGTAATCGGATGGTTCTTGGGCCTAAACTGGAGGATTTGGTGTCTAGTTTCTAAAGAAACAACAATGATTTAAAACAAAGGTTTGTACAGTTGGATATGTAAAAATTACTTAAGGTGGGTCATACGGGTTTCCTACAGAAGTTCAGCTGAACTTGTATCTTCAATCTCTTGGCTCTATAATTCAAAAATGGAAAATGATGATCTAGGGAGGGTTAGGCTCAGAAGTTTGTACCAGAAGGAAGATGATGAAATATGGAGCTGAAAGGTGGGAGATGCTTACATGCAAGAGGAAATGATGGTGTTGATGATGGCTTCCCCTCCTCCTCTCTCTCGCCTCCCTTCTCCTTTCTCTCTTGTTTCCCTTCTTTCTTTTTCTTTGTTTCAGTTTCAGAATGAGAATGGTCGAGTCAGCTGAGTGCTAGGGGTGAAGGGATGAGGGCTAAAGTGGTGTGAAATGACCAAAATGCCCTTGGCCCACTAGGTAATGGTTTTGAGACTAAAACTCATATAATTCTATGCTTATCCCTTAGGAATGGTTTTCTCGACTACTCACGCTCGAGCCGCGACTAATTATTCCACCCAAATTATTAAGTCGTTCACAATTCCCTTATTTGTACCTTTAAAATTTAGGGATGTTACACCATGCTGCCCCTATATATATATATATATATATATATATATATATATATATGGGGTTATTCAGTACACATTCATTCTTGACAAAAATTATTTAACATTAACTTTAATTTAGCATGTAAAACTATACAAGGGCAAATGTTTGCCTTATACATATAATCTTCTCCACTTAAGGTTTGAATTTTGTAAAAATTGTATACGAAATACTTTATCTAGCAAATTTTAGACCAATACATATTTTACATAAATCAATGATAGCACGCAAAAGAAAATATTGAAATCAATCACATTCCATGCTGCCCCTATATATATATATATATATATATCTACGGGGTTATTCAGTACACATTCATTCTTGACAAATTTTTTTTAACATTAACTTTAATTTAGCATGCAAAACTATACATGGGCAAATGCTTGCCTTGTACATATAATCTGCTCCACTTAACGTTTGAATTTTATAAAAATTGTATACGAAATACTTTATCTAGCAAATTTTAGACCAATACACATTTTACATAAATCAATGATAGCACGCAAAAGAAATTATTGAAATAAATCAAATTGGAATTCAATTGATTCTTATTTTATAATTTTAATAAATTATTTATTATTTTTTAACTCATGATCTTATTTATTGTGTGAATTTTTTACATTCATTAAATGATTGTCATTTATCAATGTAGAAAGTTAAATGGTAAAATAGTAAATTATACAATACGTTTTTCCCAACAATTTAGACAACTTGAGGTGTGCAAAACCTTAAACTGTATACAAAATGGGATAGAGAGTAATTAGGGGAAAATGTAGTTGATAAAATTATAAAGAAGTGGATGCACCATTAAGTGTTAATCGACTACATTTTTATGTGATTCCCAAATATAAAGAAGCGGTAAGCATAATCGGCTAATATTTGGGAATCATTGTTGATATACTAATTGATCCATTAAGCTAAGTTAGAAAGCACATCAAAAAAGAAAATAGTTCAAAATCCCGAAACTCAGATTAAAAAACCCATGTTTCCACTAGACATTCAAAATATCACAATTCACAAGTCTTTGTAGTCCGTATTTGATAATTTACAATTAAATCAATACAATCAATATTGATATCATAATTCAAATTTTCTACAAGATGAATAGATATCATTGGTCAATTAGTTCCAAGAGGCTCTTTCACATTGCAATCAGTTAAAATAGTAAGTAATATGTATTCCATTAGTCGTGTGCCTCTAGAATATTTCTTAATATAAAAAGTTTGACAAAAATTATTTAACATTAACTTTAATTTAGCATGCAAAACTATACAATGGCAAATGTTTGCCTTATACATATAATCTTTTCCACTTAAGGTTTGAATTTTGTAAAAATTGTACACGAAATACTTTATCTAGCAAACTTTAGACCAATACATATTTTACATAAATCAATTATAGCACGCAAAAGAAAATATTGAAATCAATCACATTCCATGTGTAACACCCCGATAATTTCTAACATGTAGAAATTACCGAAATGCACTACTGGCCTATATCAGAGTAACTTCCTTTTTAAGATACTGAACACAAACTAAACATCGATGCAAAACACATCAAGCACACTTACATAACTGAACATAACTTAATTAGGACAATTGAAAATCGTTCCTTACATCACTCAACTTAGTGTTCAATACCAAAATAAGAAGTCTGCGGAAGCGATTTACAACTTTTACAAACGTAAGTCGTACAATCGAACAGTCTAAGATACTGAAAGGAAAATACATGACAGAATAACTAAAAGCGTCGGCACTCCTCAAGTAGCTCCAGGCCCATGCCTCATCATCTTCAGCTTATCCTGCATCTGTGAAAAAAACAACAACAATGATTGGGTGAGACAACTTGTCTCAGCGAGTTCTATCGAGACCCCTTACTAACTCTCTCGGTTCATTATGCTTGATTCATAACTCATAGTCCTAATAGTTGACTATGTGGCTAATTCTAACGTTGTCCTCATAACCCTTAAGCCGGCTACGAGAGGCAACACCAACACATGATTTTTAGCATGTCACCGGTCATTTGGCAAAATAAACTCCCGGTGAACCCAATCCACTAATCACTAGTGGGCAAACCTCATGGGGCCTTGGTTCATAGGGCTCATGACTTCCTCTCCCCTAGCACACTAAACTGAAATAGGGTCGTCACCCTAGACTGAACTGATGTATATATTTTAATATACCTGAACATGAACATAACATAATACTAACTTGACACAAACATAACTTAGTCATATTCTTAACCTTAGGGCCTTTAGTCCGTCTTATCTTATCATAACGTGATCTCACTCGTGATTACTAAATTCGTTAACCTGACTGATGTACATTTACAATTCAATCCAATCATTATCATTCCAAACACAATCCGTGTACCCGCATTGGGCCGTCTCATAAACAATCAACAAGGACATAACATTAACTTCAACATGGAACATAAAATTGTTATCATTAGAACTTAAGCAAACAAGGTTTTGGCCCATCCTCCAAGGGAAACATCACACTTCATCAATCATAATTACTTTCAATCACAGTCAACATAATCATAAACATCAAACAATTCATTGAAAACATAATCCACTAAAGAAGCAACAATTCAAACATTCTAATTCAACAACTGTACCTAAACTTTGAGAATTTATTTAACCTATCAAACGGCCACGGAATTTAGCAAACGACCCCTATACGGAAAGCTAAGGACGTCAAGTTTCTGACTATGTTTTTAGAGTTGTAGAACGATGGTTCAATAAATACAGTTTTAGTAAATAACACAGTATGTTCAGAAAACGGGACTGCAACTGTGACCTAGATTGCAATCTTTCTAAAGTGATCAAAACATACTCAATTAACCTGGAACCCGAGCCTAACAGTATAAAATTAAGTCTAGTTTTCAAAGAAATAGAAATCATCCGAAAAGGAGTTCAACTGAAACCACCATGCCCAAAACACTGACCCTATGTCCAGATTGTTCCCAGAATTTTACCCTAATTTGTGGAGCCTATAACTGGAGCTATACTACTCCAAATGCGACCAAACCAAATCCAAAATGACATGCATTCAGTCCAGTTTCTAAAATGGTAAGCTATATAATTTATCAACCAGCAAAACAGTCCCAGTTAGCCGAAATCCGAACCTACCCAGAAAGTGTCTACACAGTGAGCTTAGCAACAATTTAAGTATATCCAAACAGCAACCAATTCAGCCATCAAGCATAAGTTCATCAAGAAACAATCAACACATATATTAACAACAATTTCCCTAGTGAGTATAGAACTCACCTTTTGGTGATGACAATTTCACCCGACGCCGAAACTTCTCGAATATGAACGAACGGTGACTCACGAACTCTCTGAATCCGCTCCAACGCACACGAAATCGATTCTGGGTGAATCCTCAAACTTGACCAGTTACTGAAGCATCCCTGAATGCATCTCGTATCAACCCGAACTACTTCGAACCGCTTTTCAACTTTGAACTCAGCTACCCGAAATGCTCCCGCTGTTTCCAGCAACCATGTGACATTTTGCAACGGACATAACTCAGTCAATTCTCAACCAAACTTAGCAAAACAGGTGCCTATTGTGAAGGGAATTTTATCTAGTTTCTGAGGGTTCAGGTTTCACACACATACAACCAGTATTCAGAGAGTTATAAAGGAAACAATGGAACTGGGTCAAAACTGAGGCTGATTCAGAAACGAAATTTGTGGACATGATAACTCCCTTCATTATCAATGTAATCGGATGGTTCTTGGGCCTAAACTGGAGGATTTGGTGTCTAGTTTCTAAAGAAACAACAATGATTTAAAACAGAGGTTTGTACAGTTGGATATGTAAAAATTACTTAAGGTGGGTCATACGGGTTTCCTACAGAAGTTCAGCTGAACTTGTATCTTCAATCTCTTGGCTCTATAATTCAAAAATGGAAAATGATGATCTAGGGAGGGTTAGGCTCAGAAGTTTGTACCAGAAGGAAGATGATGAAATATGGAGCTGAAAGGTGGGAGATGCTTACATGCAAGAGGAAATGATGGTGTTGATGATGGCTTCCCCTCCTCCTCTCTCTCGCCTCCCTTCTCCTTTCTCTCTTGTTTCCCTTCTTTCTTTTTCTTTGTTTCAGTTTCAGAATGAGAATGGTCGAGTCAGCTGAGTGCTAGGGGTGAAGGGATGAGGGCTAAAGTGGTGTGAAATGACCAAAATGCCCTTGGCCCACTAGGTCATGGTTTTGAGACTAAAACTCCTATAATTCTATGGTTATCCCTTAGGAATGGTTTTCTCGACTACTCACGCTCGAGTCGCGACTAATTATTCCACCCAAATTATTAAGTCGTTCACAATTCCCTTATTTGTACCTTTAAAATTTAGGGATGCTACACCATGCTGCCCCTATAAATATATATATATATATATATATATATGGGGTTATTCAGTACACATTCATTCTTGACAAAAATTATTTACTTTAATTTAGCATGCAAAACTATACAAGGGCAAATGTTTGCCTTATACATATAATCTTCTCCACTTAAGGTTTGAATTTTGTAAAAATTGTATACGAAATACTTTATCTAGCAAATTTTAGACCAATACATATTTTACATATATCAATGATAGCACGCAAAAGAAAATATTGAAATCAATCACATTCCATGCTGCCCCTATATATATATATATATACGGGGTTATTCAGTACACATTCATTCTTGACAAATTTTTTTTAACATTAACTTTAATTTAGCATGCAAAACTATACAAGGGCAAATGCTTGCCTTGTACATATAATCTGCTCCACTTAACGTTTGAATTTTGTAAAAATTGTATACGAAATACTTTATCTAGCAAATTTTAGACCAATACACATTTTACATAAATCAATGATAGCACACAAAAGAAATTATTGAAATAAATCAAATTGGAATTCAATTGATTCTTATTTTATAATTTTAATAAATTATTTATTATTTTTTAACTCATGATCTTATTTATTGTGTGAATTTTTTACATTCATTAAATGATTGTCATTTATCAATGTAGAAAGTTAAATGGTAAAATAGTAAATTATACAATACGTTTTTACCAACAATTTAGACAACTTGAGGTGTGCAAAACCTTAAACTGTATACAAAATGGGATAGAGAATAATTAGGGGAAAATGTAGTTGATAAAATTATAAAGAAGTGGATGAACCATTAAGTGTTAATCGACTACATTTTGATGTGATTCCCAAATATAAAGAAGCGGTAAGCATAATCGGCTAATATTTGGGAATCATTGTTGATATACTAATTGATCCATTAAGCTAAGTTAAAAAGCACATCAAAAAAGAAAATAGTTCAAAATCCAGAAACTCAGATTAAAAAACCCATGTTTCCACTAGACATTCAAAATATCACAATTCACAAGTCTTTGTAGTCCGTATTTGATAATTTACAATTAAATCAATACAATCAATATTGATATCATAATTCAAATTTTCTACAAGATGAATAGATATCATTGGTCAATAAGTTACAAGAGACTCTTTCACATTGCAATCAGTTAAAATAGTAAGTAATATGTATTCCATTAGTCGTGTGCCTCTAGAATATTTCTTAATATAAAAAGTTTGACAAAAATTATTTAACATTAACTTTAATTTAGCATGCAAAACTATACAAGGGCAAATGTTTGCCTTATACATATAATCTTTTCCACTTAAGGTTTGAATTTTGTAAAAATTGTACACGAAATACTTTATCTAGCAAACTTTAGACCAATACATATTTTACATAAATCAATTATAGCACGCAAAAGAAAATATTGAAATCAATCACATTCCATGTGTAACACCCCGATAATTTCTAACCTGTAGAACTTACCGAAATGCACTACTGGCCTATATCAGAGTAACTTCCTTTTTAAGATACTGAACACAAACTAAACATCGATGCAAAACACATCAAGCGCACTTACATAACTGAACATAACTTCATTAGGACAATTGAAAATCGTTCCTTACATCACTCAACTTAGTGTTCAATACCAAAATAAGAAGTCTGCGGGAGCGATTTACAACTTTTACAAACGTAAGTCATACAATCGAACAGTCTAAGATACTGAAAGGAAAATACATGACAGAATAACTAAAAGCGTCGGCACTCCTCAAGTAGCTCCAGGCCCATGCCTCATCATCTTCAACTTATCCCGCATCTCTGAAAAAAACAACAACAATGATTGGGTGAGACAACTTGTCTCAGCGAGTTCTATCGAGACCCCTTACTAACTCTCTCGGTTCATTATGCTTGATTCATAACTCATAGTCCTAATAGTTGACTATGTGGCTAATTCTAACGTTGTCCTCATAACCCTTAAGCCGGCTACGAGAGGCAACACTAACACATGATTTTTAGCATGTCACCGGTCATTTGGCAAAATAAACACCCGGTGAACCCAATCCACTAATCACTAGTGGGCAAACCTCATGGGGCCTTGGTTCATAGGGCTCATGACTTCCTCTCCCCTAGCACACTAAACTGAAATAGGGTCGTCACCCTAGACTGAACTGATGTATATATTTTAATATACCTGAACATGAACATAACATAATACTAACTTGACACAAACATAACTTAGTCATATTCTTAACCTTAGGGCCTTTAGTCCGTCTTATCTTATCATAACGTGATCTCACTCGTGATTACTAAATTCGTTAACCTGACTGATATACATTTACAATTCAATCCAATCATTATCATTCCAAACACAATCCGTGTTCCCGCATTGGGCCGTCTCATAAACAATCAACAAGGACATAACATTAACTTCAACATGGAACATAAAATTGTTATCATTAGAACTTAAGAAAACAAGGTTTTGGCCCATCCTCAAAGGGAAACATCACACTTCATCAATCATAATTACTTTCAATCACAGTCAACATAATCATAAACATCAAACAATTCATTGAAAACATAATCCACTAAAGAAGCAACAATTCAAACATTCTAATTCAGCAACTGTACCTAAACTTTGAGAATTTATTTAACCTATCAAACGGCCACGGAATTTAGTAAACGAACCCTATACGGAAAGCTAAGGACGTCTAGTTTCTGACTATGTTTTTAGAGTTGTAGAACGATGGGTCAATAAATACAGTTTTAGTAAATAACACAGTATGTTCAGAAAACGGGACTGCAACTGTGACCTAGATTGCAATCTTTCT
This sequence comes from Astragalus membranaceus, assembly GCA_039519185.1. NCBI lineage: Eukaryota > Viridiplantae > Streptophyta > Magnoliopsida > Fabales > Fabaceae > Astragalus > Astragalus membranaceus. The sequence continues at coordinate 98,140,359 of CM076847.1, forward strand.
AAAGTGATCAAAACATACTCAATTAACCTGGAACCTAAGCCTAACCGTAGAAAATTAAGTCTAGTTTTCAAAGAAATAGAAATCATCTGAAAAGGAGTTCAATTGAAACCACCATGCCTAAAACACTGACCCTATGTCCAGATTGTTCCCAGAATTTTACCCTAATTTGTGGAGCCTATAACTGGAGCTATACTACTCCAAATGCGACCAAACCAAATCCAAAATGACATGCATTCAGTCTAGTTTCTAAAATGGTAAGCTATATAATTTATCAACCAGCAAAACAGTCCCAGTTAGGCGAAATCCGAACCTACCCAGAAAGTGTCTACACAGTGAACTTAGCAACAATTTAAGTATCCAAACAGCAACCAATTCAGCCATCAAGCATAAGTTCATCATGAAACAATCAACACATATATTAACAACAATTTCCCTAGTGAGTATGGAACCCACCTTTTGGTGATGACAATTTCACCCGACGCCGAAACTTCTCGAATATGAACGAACGGTGACTCACGAACTCTCCGAATCCGCTCCAACGCACACGAAATCGATTCCGGGTGAATCCTCAAACTTGACCAGTTACTGAAGCATCCCTGAATGCATCTCGAATCACCCCGAACTACTTCGAACCGCTTTCCAACTTTGAACTCAGCTACCCGAAATGCTCCTGCTGTTTCCAGCAACCATGTGACATTTTGCAACGGACATAACTCAGTCAATTCTCAACCAAACTTAGCAAAACAGGTTCCTGTTGTGAAGGGAATTTTATCTAGTTTCTGAGGGTTCAGGTTTCACACACATACAACCAGTATTCAGAGAGTTATAAAGGAAACAATGGAACTCGGTCAAAACTGAGGCTGATTCAGAAACGAAATTTGTGGACATGATAACTCCCTTCATTATGAATGTAATCGGATGGTTCTTGGGCCTAAACTGGAGGATTTTGTGTCTAGTTTCTAAAGAAACAACAATGATTTAAAACAGAGGTTTCTACAGTGAGATATGTAGAAATTACTGAAAGTGGGTCATACGGGTTTCCTGCAGAAGTTCAGCTGAACTTGTATCTTCAATCTCTTGGCTCTATAATTCGAAATTGGCAAATGATGATCTAGGGAGGGTTAGGCTCAAAAGTTTGTACCAGAAGGAAGAGGATGAAATATGGAGCTGAAAGGTGTAGGAGATGCTTACATGCAAGAGGAAATGATGGTGTTGATGATGGCTTCTCCTCCTCCTCTCTCTCGCCTCCCTTCTCCTTTCTCTCTTCTTACCCTTCTTTCTTTTTCTTTGTTTCAGTTACTGAATGAGAATGGTTGAGTCAGCTGAGTGCTAAATAAAGGGATGAGGGCTAAAGTGGTGTGAAATGACCAAAATGCCCTTGGCCCACTAGGTCATGGTTTTGAGACTAAAACTCCTATGATTCTATGGTTATCACTTAGGAATGGTTTTCTCGACTACTCACGCTCGAGTCGTGACAAATTGTTCCACCCAAATTATTAAGTCGTTCACAATTCCCATATTTGTACCTTTAAAATTTAGGGATGTTACACCATGCTGCCCATATATATATATATATATATATATATATATATATATATATATATATATATATATATATATATATATATATATATATATATATATATGGGGTTATTCAGTACACATTCATTCTTGACAAGAATTATTTAACATTCTTTAATTTAGCATGCAAAACTATACAAGGGCAAATGTTTGCCTTATACATATAATCTTCTCCACTTAAGGTTTGAAATTTGTAAAAATTGTATACGAAATACTTTATCTAGCAAATTTTAGAGTAATACATATTTTACATAAATCAATGATAGCACGCAAAAGAAAATATTGAAATTAATCACATTCCATGCTGCCCCTATATATATATATATATATATATATATATATATATATATATATATATATATATATATATATATATATACGGGGTTATTCAGTACACATTCATTCTTGACAATTTTTTTTTTAATTTAGCATGCAAAACTATACAAGTGCAAATGTTTGCCTTATACATATTATCTTCCCCACTTAAGGTTTGAATTTTGTAAAAATTGTATACGAAATACTTTATCTAGCAAATTTTAGACCAATACATTTTTTACATAAATCAGTGATAGCGCGCAAAAGAAAATATTGAAATCAATGACATTCCATGCCGCCCCTTTATATATATGGGGTTATTCAGTACACATTCATTCTTGACAAAAATTATTTTAATTTAGCATGCAAAACTATACAAGGTCAAATGTTTGCCTTATACATATAATCTTCTCTACTTAAGGTTTGAATTTTGTAAAAATTGTATACGAAATACTTTATCTAGCAAATTTTAGACCAATACATTTTTTACATAAATCAATGATAGCGCACAAAAGAAAATATTGAAATCAATCACATTCCCTGATGCCCCTATATATATGTGGTTGTTCAGTACACATTCATTCTTGACAAAAATTATTTTACATTAACTTTAATTTAGCATGCAAAACTATACAAGGGCAAATGTTTGCCTTATACATATAATCTTCTCCACTTAAGGTTTGAATTTTGTAAAAATTGTATACGAATTACTTTATCTAGCAAATTTTAGACCAATACATATTTTACATAAATCAACGATAGCACGCAAAAGAAAATATTGAAATCAATCACATTCCATGCTGCCCTTATATATATATATATATATATATATATATATATATATATATATATATATATATATGGGGTTACTCAGTACACATTCATTCTTGACAAAAATTCTTTAACATTAACTTTAATTTAGCATGCAAAACTATACAAGGGCAAATGTTTTCCTTATACATATAATCTTCTCCACTTAAGGTTTGAATTTTGAAAAAATTGTATACGAAATACTTTATCTAGCAAAATTTAGACCAATACATATTTTACATAAATCAATGATAGCACGCAAAAGAAAAGGCAAAAGTGCTCCCGGGGTCCCTTATCTTTATTTAAAGTAACGAATTAGTCCTTTATTTTTGTTTTGGCCCACATAAGTCCTTTATCTTTGAAATTTTAAGCAAAATTAGCCTTGGTTACGTTATTTTACTGACGTCGTTTGTGTCTGTCCATGTGGCCGTTGTAACATCCCAGTATTTCTAACAGGTAGATACACTGAAATGCGCAACTAAAGATGATCAGAGGACACAGTTCCTACTTAATTACTGAACATACAAACTTTTTCCGAATTTAAACAAAGTCTTCAGAACGTCCCGACTTCATATAATCGAAGTTATACGGTTCACAATCGTTAGGATTATAATACCAAATGTTCAACAACTAAAACAGAGAATACAAAATATGGTTCGTGCCACTCATAAGCAATACAAGTTATACAACCAAGACAAAACAACAAAGAGGACTAAAAGTATTCAAGGCTAAGTCCTTGACTCCTCCCATGGCAGACCAGCTATTCGTGGCGAATTACCTTCTTATTTCCCTGCTTCTCTGTAAAAACAACAACATTGATTGGGTGAGATAACATATCTCAGTGAGTTTTATCGTGCCCACTCACTAACACTCGGTTCAATTATTAAACCATTACAACATAAGTTGACAAACAATGTCCAGTGATTAATCGAAACGCCGACCGTGCAAGAACCACTACTCCCGGCGAATCGTGTACTTAACTTAGCATAAACCGGCCGTGCAAGAACCACTAATCCCGGTAACCCACGTTTGACCACGCCAAAACGTATACAGGGCCTAGGCAAGGGATCATGATTTCCCTCCCTAGTATGCTACTTGTCGGGTCGTCACCCAACGTGACACATATTAAAATATATATCGTGTCCGCATTGGACCGTCTCTTAAGTTCTAGACATTCTAAAACCATAGTTGACTTATAACCCGTTTTATTTTTGATAAATCATGTCCCCACACGTGTACTATGACAATCTTACTTAAACTTTAAGAAAACCTTTAACATATCAAACGACGTCGAAAAATTGCAAAAACCACTTGTTGGAAAGCTACAGATGTCTAGTTTCTGAATAAACTTTTGGTTTTGCAAAGTAATGAGCCAATTAGTACAGTTTTCAAAAATAGCCAGAGTGGTTCCTAGATTGGACAGAATCTGTCTCCTGATTTCTAGCACTTCTAAAATGACCAAAACTCAACCAATTAATCTGAAACTTGAGCCTAGACCATAGAAAATTGTGTCTAGTTTTCAAAGAAATAAGAATCATTCAAAAAGGATTTCAATTGAGAGCACAAAACCCAAAACACTGAATGTATACCGAGTTTATCATCAGAAATTTGACCTAACTTGGGATACTCATAACTCGAGCTACACAACTCCAATTTTGATGAAACTAGTGCCACAATGACCAAAATTAAGTCTAGTTTCTAACAAAATCGACCACATAATTTTTGGATTCACAGAACATTCCCAGTTTCAAAAGGACGGCACATATGTCCAGAATGCTTCCAGGATATTACCCGAATTTGTGAGTAAAACTCACCGGTTCGACGTTCGTACGAAGAGCTCTAACGGAATGCGTGACAACCGAAACACAAGGACCCACGAACAATCCCCGCTAAGCACCAACTCGAACCAAAACAACAACTTCTCTCACTGAGCAACTGAGACAGCAATCCAACTTGACTGAACTCCTTCCAAATTCGAAATGCAAGGACAAGACTTCTTCTTTGGCCGCTAAAACTGGACATGCAAGAGGGTGGCAAATCAAAACTCCTCCATCTTCACCATTGGAGCTTCATGGCCGAAAAAGGGATTGAGAGAAAGGGTGAGAATCAGCTTCTGAAACTTATACCAATGGAAGGGAAAACGAAAATGGAGTGGAATGGAGGTTAGAACACTTACATGCAATCACTTTGGCTGAATTCCCCCCTCTCTTTTTCTTCCTTCTTTCGCGCCCCTCTTCTTCTCTTCTCCCTTATGTTTTCAGTTTCACCTTTTCTGAATTAAGCAAATGACCAAGTGAGAGTGTGAGGCTGAGTGAGGATTCAGAACATAGGGGCTGAAACACAAAAGGGTGTAAAAAGACTGTTTTGCCCTTCAACTTCATTTCTTCCTTTAATTCCATGATTAAACCATTATTCAATGAAGAATACAAATTCTGGACTTTTTCCTCGACTAGTCCTCACCGAGACCCGACCAATTATTCTTAACAAATAATTAAATCGGTCCAAGGCTTTGTAGTTCGAGTTTTAAAAGTGAGGGATGTTACAATCACCCCAACTTTTAAAATTTTGTCCTCAAAATTGGAAAGACGTACCTTAAGCGAAGAGATATGGGTATCGATTCCGCATGTCCTCTTCCAACTCCCAAGTAGCCTCCTCGGTTGAGAAACCATCCCAGACTACCTTGACAATTGGAATTGTCCTTGACCGCAGAGTCTTTACACCACTTTCCAAAACATAGCTAGGATAGGGTTGGAATGATAAGTCCGGTCGAAGATCGATCGTATCAACACTCAACAGCTGATGTGGATCAGGAACATACTTCCTCAACTGAGACACATGAGAGACATCATGAAGATTGGATAAGGCAGGCGACAAAGCAAGGCGATAGGCGACTGGCCCAATATGCTTGATAATCTGGAAAGGTCCAACATATCGAGGACTGAGTTTCTTCGTTTGCAAAGCTCTACCGGTGCCTATGGTTGGAGAAACCCTTAAGAACACATGATCACCAACTTCAAACTCTAATGGCCTCCTTCGGTTGTCAGCATAGCTCTTCTGCCTACTCTGAGCAACCTTCATTCTTTCTTGAATTAGCTTAATCTTCTCAGTAGTCTCACGAACCATGTGTGGCCACAAAAATCTATCTTCACCGATTTCCCACCAACATAAAGGAGTTCTACACTTCCTCCCATAAAGCGCTTCAAAAGGTGCCATCCCAATACTGGAATGGTAACTGTTGTTGTAGGCGAACTCGACCAACGGAAGATAGTCCTCCCATTTCCTTCCGCTATCTAACACACATGCCCGCAGCATGTCCTTAAGAGTCTGAATAGTCCTCTCCGTCTGACCATCAGTTTGAGGATGATAGGCCGTGCTAACAAGCACCCTTGTTCCCAGAGCTTCATTCAGTGCTTTCCAAAATCTAGAGGTAAACTTAGAATCTCTGTCTGACACAATACTAGTTGGAACCCCATTCAGTCTAACAATGTTCTTCACATATTCTTCCGCTAATCTGGAGACTTTAAGATTCGAACGAACAGGAATAAAGTGAGCATATTTTGTCAACCAGTCCACTACTACCCAAATGGATTCATTACCGGCCTGCGACCGCGGCAAACCCATAACAAAATCCATAGAGATATCTTCCCATTTCCAAACGGGTACATCAAGTGGTTGTAACTGACCAGCAGGTCTTTGATGCTCTGCCTTAACCTTCTGACAGGTTAAACATGGAGATACAAATTCAGCAACTTCAGCTTTCATTCCAGGCCACCAATACATTAGTTTTAAATCTCGGAACATCTTGGTGGATCCAGGATGTACGGAATACTGACTCATATGAGCTTCCTCCAATACTTGCCTATTGACATCTTCATCATCGGGTACACAAATCCTACCATTGAAACAAATAATGCCGTCACTATCCTCGTAAAGTTCGGTAACCCTTTTTGCGACTGCAGCTTCACATCGACCTCTTGAGCCATACGGATATGGTCTCTCACTACACTGGTGACACGGATGTGTCGCAGCACTAGTCGATCCCTCTTCCTTGTTACCTTGAGGTTTAAATCTCTGAAAGACTCTAACAATGACATCTCCTGAACCATTAACCCTGCTGTGTGGAGGGACTTCCTACTTAGCGCGTCTGCCACGACATTGGCTTTTCCCGGATGATACTTCAACTCGAAGTCATAATCCTTTAAAAATTCAATCCATCTCCTCTGCCTATTGTTCAGCTCCTTTTGGTCAAATAGATACTTTAGGCTTTTGTGATCACTAAAAACTTAGAATCGAGAACCGTAAAGGTAGTGTCTCCAAATCTTTAGTGCAAACACAATAGCCGCCAGTTCTAAATCACGAGTTGGGTAATTCCGCTCATGAGCCTTCAATTGCCTCGATGCATAGGCTACCACATGTTGATCTTGCATAAGAACGCATCCAAAACCCTTCCCGGAGGCGTCACTATAGATTTGAAATCCCAGGGACGGATCCGGGAGAATCAGGATCGGTGCAGAAGTCAAGCTTTCCTTCAATCCGAGAAAACACTCCTCACAATCAGTATCCCAATCAAACGGTTGACCCTTGCGGGTTAACCGGGTAAGCGGGAGGACTAACTGTGAGAATCCTTGAATGATAACAAATTACATTTTGTCTACTAATGATTACAGTGTATAAAAGTACAGGGACAAAATCAAAGAACAGGGATTAAATCAAAGAACAGGGACTAAAGTGCAATTGCTTGCAGAAGAAGCAACAATGAAGCCGAAGACCTAATTGTTTATCCGCTTTCTTTAGGGAACAATGTAAGGTCCTATCACTTAAGGTCTATGACATTTAGAAGCTGAGAGAGATGATTTTTCAAAACATGCATGATGCATCAAAATAAGCTTTGAAAAATATTTTATAAAATTAAATGCATGCATAAGGTGGCACCTAAACCTAAAAACATTTTTTTGGAAAGCAAGAATCAATTTCTATTTTGTTCCAATGGACAAGAATCGATTTATATCTTTTTCCTAAGCCATGAAATCGATTTTTAAGCCCACCTATAGGGCAAGAAACGATTTCCTTATCCTATATTCTACATATACTCAAGCCAAAGCCAAGAATCGATTTCCTTCAATTTTAAAAGACTATGAAATCGATTTTCAAGCTATCCTATAGGCTATGAATCGATTCCTCCTTCTTTTAACCAAAGTTAAAATCGATTTTACCTATTCAGGATGTCCTGAAAATCGATTCCTACATTTTTCCAAAGACAAATGAATCGATTCCTAAGTTTTCTAAAAGTGAAGAATCGATTCTTCCTTGTTACACTTCAATACAATAATCGATTCCTCATTTGCATTAAATGTTTTTTCAAAATCCTACATCTTTCTAAGCCTATAAATAGGCAGGTGTGATTCTCATTTCAACACACCTCAAACTACACCACTACACTTCTCTTCTTCACACATTTTCAAATCAATAGAAAAGAGAAAAAGAGCTTTCATTGTCAAATCTTTTGTTAAAGTTCTTCATTTCAAAACCAATCATCTCTCTCTCTACTATATTGTTATTCTGCTGGAGTGATTGGTTCATAGTTTCTATATTGTATTGATCTGTATTCGTGGTGGCTTAGAAATCCTGGGACGTATTCTTGGGTCTCTCAATCTGGGAGATTGAGTTGGGTTGAAATCCTTGGAAGTGTTCTTGGGTCTCTCAATCTGGGAGATTGAGTTGGTTTGAAATCCTGGGAGGTGATCTTGGGTCGTTCAATCGGGGAGATTGAAGTGGTTATTGTGAAATCCTGGGAAGCATTCTTGGGTCGTTCAATCAGGGAGATTGAAGCGGTTGTGAAATCCTTAGCGGGGAGCTCGGGTTCTCAATTTGGGGAAATTGGGATTTGCTATTTGAAGTTTCTTGTTTGTAAAACATTCTACATCATATAGTGGTTGTCAGCAAGTCCAAAGGTTGTAAAGCCGAAGGCCGAGGACGTAGGGCTTTTATCCCGAATCTCGTAAAAATCCTGGTGTATCTCTATCTCTCTCTCTCGTTACTTTCTTTATCACTTATACTAGTCTATTATTGATATCATTGCGCTGCTTATAAACATCTGGTTATTGTGAATATCGATAATAGAAGCATTAGAGTAATATAGCACTGTGCCTGAACTGCCTGCTTAGTTAATACATATAGTTTAAATCTTAGTTTCCGCATTTGATTTAAACTAGCATTGTCTTAAAATTGAAAAGAACTCAAGTTTTGCACATAACCTTATTCACCCCCCTCTAAGGTTATCCTATAGTCCAACAAGTGGTATCAGTAGCTAGAAACTGCATATAGAGCTTAACATCTCGCAATTTTATTTTTCTATATTTGATCATGGATTCTTTTATGAAAGAGGGGATGTCCTTCAATAGGCCACCCCTGTTTGATGGGACTAACTATGACTATTAGAGTAGTCGAATGAAATGTCATGTGCAGGCTATAGATTTCACCTTATGGAGGATTATTGTTGATGGACCACTGATTCCAATGAAAATCAAAACTCAAGCTACTAGTAAAGTAGAAGAAGTTCCTGTTGAAGATATCTACACCATTGATCTGAGTGAGCTGAGAAAGTCGGAGTTAGATAAGATATCTCAAAATGCCAGAGCAATGAACATTCTTCACTTATCTCTATGTGAAGAAGAATATGGAAGGGTAAAAGGGTGTCAGACAGCAAAAGAGATCTGGGACTGCTTGGAAGCTACACATGTCGGTACAAGCCAAGTGAAGGATACAAAAATCAGAATCCTCACTTCTGAGTATGAAGCCTTCAAAATGAAGGAAGGTGAATCTGTCGCAGCTATGCACCAGAGACTGAATCTGATAGTGAACAATCTAAGGGCACTGGGGAAGAAGTATTCAACAAAAGATCTAAATGGGAAGATTCTTGCTTCTCTAACTAGCGAGCTCTTTCCTAAAACTTGTGCAATCACTGAAGCCAAAGATATTGGCACTTTACCTCAAGAAGACTTGATTGGGTCACTTCTTGGATTTGAGGTGGTGTTGGATGCTAAGAAGGTTCAGGGAAAAGAAGTTGTAAAAGAAGTTGTAAAAGAAAGAAGTCTCTTGCTCTTGCTGCTAAAACTCCTAAGATAGCAAGGAAAGAGGTTGAGTCTGATGAAGAAACCGATGATGAAGACATGACTAAAATGTTTGAAGAATTCATGAGATTCAACAAGCTTGGAAAGGGTGACTACTCAAAGAAGTCCAAGTACCAACAGAAGAAAGCTGCATGGGTAAATTCTGATACTGATAGTGAAACTGATGAAGAAGAGGAGGTTGCAAATGTTACCTGTTTTATGGCAAATGACACATCTAAGGTAATCCTTGATAACCATAATCTTACTGATTCAATTATGCATGATGATTTACTTGATGATATGTATAGTAGTCAAGATTTGAGTGAGGCTTTTGAAGCTCTCTATTTTGAACACGAAGCTCTCTTGTTAAAATCTAAGAAATTGACAAAGAGCAACAAAATCATGCTCACTCAAATTGAGACTCTAGAAAATGAGGTAGCTAAGTTGAAGAATGAGCTACATGAAATAAAACCTTTCAACCTTGAGTTTCTTGAGCTTAAACAAAATTTTGAAAAAGCCAAGGTTGAAAATGAAAGTTTGAAAGAAACTTTAAAAAGGTTTGAGGTTGGTGAAAATAACTTAACCAAGATACTGCACTCCCAACATGAATATTTTGATAGGAGAGGTATTGGGTATGAAGGTAGTTCCACCTCCTCTATTTTGAAAAAGAAAATGACTTCTGTAGCTGCTACTTCAAGTTATACACCTACTGTTTTCTCTTGCACTTACTGTCAAAAAGGGAACCATAGCTCTCAGATATGCCTTATTCGTAAATTATGTGAGCTTGGTACCCTTATACCTGCTTGTGAGAAACCAATGTGGATTGTGAAAACAAACCCCTTGATGACTAACCCCAAAGGACCCAAAAAGAATTGGGTACCAAAATTCTCTACTTGATTTTAGGGCAGGTGTGCTACAAGGTATGGGGGTCAGATCGATACCTTGATAGCAGATACTCAAAAGTTCATGACTGGAGACGCAAAAAGGTTCTTAAACACTCACCCCCGGAAAAAGCAGTCATGTGACTTGTGATATCAACAATAGAGGAAGAATCACCGGTGAAGGTTAGATTGGTAAAATTGTGTTCACATCTATTGAAAATGTGTTATATAGAAGAACTTAAGAATAATTTATCAAGTATTAGACACATATGTGAAATAATTTTTTTTGTGTGTGCATCAAAGTTCTTCTTAAGCGTTATCTCTCTATTGTGCTGGATCATTGATGCAACATATTTTGAAGTTAAATATGGTACCTATATTATTGAACCAAGTATGACATATCTCATGGGTATCCTATTTTCTATAAGATCTTTTTTAAACTGTGATGGTCCACCTCTTTTGGCTAATATTTTTGCACTCTACAATCAATCAGGGGATCATCAAGTAAGGGGGAGCATAGCATTAAACTGTTTTTGATCTATCTTATGCTATGTGATACTGTTGCGTGATTTTGCAAGTTTATAGTATGATTATGTATCTATGTGTTCACCCCCCTCCTTTTTGATGAAAACAAAGGGGGAGAGAATATGCATGTTATTATGTGGGGGAGAAAAATATCTGCTGCTGTGCTGTTTATTTTGATATGCTTATGCTTAGGGGGAGCTTTTGCCATTGTTTCTTTATTATGGCCTCCCTATGCATAATGTAATTTGTTATCATCAAAAAGGGGGAGTTTTGTTGAACCAAGGACAAACACTCATTGTTTTGTATGATAACAAATTACATTTTGTCTACTAATGATTACAGTGTATAAAAGTACAGGGACAAAATCAAAGAACAGGGATTAAATCAAAGAGCAGGAACTACAGTGCAATTGCTTGCAGAAGAAGCAACAATGAAGCCGAAGACCTAATTGTTTATCCGCTTTCTTTAGGACACAATGTAAGGTCCTATCACTTAAGGTTTATGACATTTAGAAGTTGAGAGATGATTTTTCAAAACATGCATGATGCATGAAAATAAGCTTTGAAAAATATTTTATAAAATTGCATGCATGCATGCATAAGGTGGCACCTAAACCTAAAAACATTTTTTTGGAAAGCAAGAATCAATTTCTATTTTGTTCCAATGGCCAAGAATCGATTTATATCTTTTTCCTAAGCCATGAAATCGATTTTTAAGCCCACCTATAGGGTAAGAATCGATTTCCTTATCCTATGTTTAAAACATGAAATCGATTTCTACATATACTCAAGCCAAAGCCAAGAATCGATTTCCTTCAATTTTAAAAGACTATGAAATCGATTTTCAAGCTATCCTATAGGCTATGAATCGATTCCTCCTTCTTTTAACCAAAGTTAAAATCGATTCTTACCTATTCAGGATGTCCTCAAAATCGATTCCTACATTTTTCCAAAGACAAATGAATCGATTCCTAAGTTTTCTAAAAGTGAAGAATCGATTCTTCCTTGTTACACTTCAATACAATAATCGATTCCTCATTTGCATTAAATGTTTTTTTCAAAATCCTACATCTTTCTAAGCCTATAAATAGGCCGGTGTGATTCTCATTTCAACACACCTGTAACAATGGTGGATGAGATCCTTCTCTCTTTTCTTCTCCTTCCTCACGCCTCCTCCTTCTTCTCTCTCTACCTTTCAATTTTTGTTTTCTTCTCTTCAGCTGGAGACAATGTGTTAGTGTGAGGGTGAGGGAGGGTCCAGGTGTGTATGGGATGAGGGGGTTTAAAAGATGGTGAAAAGACCGTTTTGCCCTTGGCCCATAAAATGATAATTTAGGTGCTGAAAATTCTTTCGGTACAATACTTTCTCGATTAATCCGGTTCCGATCCGAAATTTCTCAATTCTTTCGGTTCGTAATTAATTATAATTTTTCATAATTATATCTTAAATAACTAGGGACGTGAAAAGACAGATTTGCCCTTCAGCCCCAATTCCTCATTTAAAATTATGAATAAGCCACTATTTGATGGAGAATAGGATTTCTTGACAAATTTCTCGACTATTAATCCCCGAAACACGACCAATTATTCCCACAAATAATTAATCGGTCTTAGGTATCATAGTACGAGCCTTTAAAAATTAGGGATGTTACAATCACCCCAACTTTTAAAATTTTGTCCTCAAAATTGGCAAGACGTACCTTACTGAAAGAGATGTGGATATCGAGCACGCATGTCCTCTTCCAACTCCCAGGTAGCCTCCTCAGTTGAGAATCCATTCCATACTACCTTGACAATTGGGATAGTCCTTGAACGCAGAGTCTTCATACCACGCTCTAGGATATGGCTAGGATAAGGTTGAAATGACAAGTCCGGTCGCAGGTCAATCGTATCAACACTCAACGGTTGATATAAATCGGGAACATACCTCCTCAACTGAGACATGTGGAACACATCATGGAGATTTGATAGGGCCGGAGACAATGTGAGGCGATAGGCAACTGGCCCAATCCGCTCGATGATTTGGAAAGGTCCAATGTATCGAGGGCTGAGCTTCTTCGCTCGCAAAGCTCTCCCGGTGCCTATGGTTGGAGAGACTTTCAAGAACACATGATCACCAACCTCAAATTCCAACGGTCTCCTTCGGTTGTCAGCATAGATCTTTTGCCGACTCTGAGCAACCTTCATCCTTTCTCGAATTAATTTGACCTTCTCAGTAGTCTCGCGAACCATATCGGGTCCCAAAAACTTATCTTCACCAATCTCCCACCAACACAACGGAGTTCTACACTTCCTACCATAAAGTACTTCAAACGGTGCCATTCCAATGCTGGAGTGGTAACTGTTGTTGTAGGAAAATTCTACTAATGGAAGATGATCCTCCCATTTTCTCCCGCTATCGAGCACACAGGCCCGAAGCATGTCCTCAAGAGTCTGAATAGTCCTCTCAGTCTGACCATCAGTCTGAGGATGATAAGCAGTGCTAACCAGCACCCTCGTTCCCAAAGCTTCATTTAATGCTCTCCAGAATCTGGAAGTAAACTTGGGATCTCGGTCTGACACGATGCTCGTTGGAACCCCATGCAGTTTGATAATGTTCTTCACATATTCATCTGCTAACTTGGAAACTTTATAAGTCGAGCGAACGGGAATAAAGTGAGCGGATTTAGTCAATCGGTCCACTATTACCCAAATAGAATCATTGCCGGCCTGCGACCTCGGCAAACCCATGACGAAGTCCATTGAGATATCTTCCCATTTCCAAATTGGCACATCTAGCGGTTGTAACTAACCGCCCGGTCTCCGGTGTTCCGCCTTAACCTTCTGACAAGTTAAGCACCGAGAAACAAATTCTGCAACCTCGGCCTTCATCCCAGGCCACCAATATATTAACTTCAAGTCTTGGTACATCTTGGTGGATCCCAGATGTACAGAGTACTGACTCTTATGGGCTTCTTCCAATACTTGCCTTTTGATATCATCATCATCGGGAACACAAATCCTCCCATTAAAGCAAATCATGCCGTCACTATCCTCAGTAAAATCTGGCGATCCTCTCTGAGACTGTAACTTCATATCAGTTTCTTGAGCTACACAGATTTGTTCCCTTAACACACTGGCTATCCTAATATGCCGTAACACTATGCGGTCCCTCTTTCTTGCTACCTTGAGCTTCAAGTCTTTGAATGATTCCAACAAAGCCATCTCGTGAACCATTAACCTTGCCGTGTGGATTGACTTCCTGCTCAGAGCATCTGCTACCACATTGGCTTTCCCAGGGTGATATTTCAAATCGAAGTCGTAGTCCTTCAAAAATTCAGTCCACCTTCTCTGTCTGTTATTCAACTCTTTTTGGTCAAACAGATACTTCAAGCTCTTGTGATCACTAAAAACTTCGAAACGAGTACCGTAAAGGTAATGTCTCCAAATTTTCAGTGCAAACACAATAGCTGCCAACTCTAAGTCATGAGTTGGGTAATTCCGTTCGTGAGTCTTCAATTGCCTAGATGCGTAGGCCACAACGTGTTGATTCTGCATGAGAACACATCCCAAACCCTTCCCAGATGCATCACTGTAAATCTGAAATCCCAATGATGGATCTGGAAGAATTAGGATCGGAGCAGAAGTTAACTTTTCTTTCAATCCAAGGAAACACTCTTCACAATCGGCATCCAAAGTAAACGGTTGACCTTTGCGAGTCAATCGATTAAGCGAAAGTACCAATTGTGAAAAACCTTCAATGAATCTTCTATAGTAACCAGCTAGACCCAGAAAGCTTCTGATCTCAGTCACTGACGTCGGCCGTTCCCAATTCAACACTGCTTCCACCTTGCTAGGATCAACTGCAACCTCTTCCTGGGAAATCACATGACCCAAGAACTTCGCTTCGGACATCCAAAAGTCACACTTCGACGGTTTAGCATACAGTCTCTTCTCTCGGAGTACTCCTAGGACAAAGCGGAGATGCTGGGCATGCTCCTCAACTGACTTTGAGTAAACCAAGATATCATCAATAAAGATGACCACAAACTGATCTAAGTAGGAATGAAATACTCTATTCATATAATCTATGAATACGGCTGGAGCGTTAGTCAATCCGAAGGGCATCACTACAAACTCGTAGTGTCCGTACCTCATACGAAAAGCGGTCTTCGGAATGTCTAAGGCTCTTACCCTGATTTGATGGTACCCTGACCTTAGATCAATCTTGGAGAAAACTTTAGCACCTCGAAGTTGGTCAAGTAGATCATCTATCCTTGGTAATGGATACTTGTTCTTGATAGTGATTTTATTCAGCTGACAGTAGTCTATGCATAACCTCATGCTTCCGTCCTTCTTCTTGACTAGCAATACCGGAGCACCCCATGGAGAAGCACTCGGTCGAATAAACTTCTTGGAAATTAATTCCTCAAGTTGGGACTTCAATTCCTTCAGTTCGAGAGGAGACATCCTATAAGGTGCTATGGATATTGGCCCTGCACCAGGCGCCAATTCTATAGAGAATTCTACCTCTCGTTCCGGAGGCAAAGATGACACTTCCCCGAGAAAAACATTTAAGAATTCATTAACAACTTGAACAGACGATAAATCCAAATCAGCTTCAGTTGATGCAGACAAAATAACAACAAAAGCTTCCGCACCTTGGAATAGAGACTGGTTGGCTGAAGCGAACGAAATAACACCATCATCTGCAGGTAGTGAATGTTCCGCTACTTCAGAAGGAAAATTAATTGCACGATTGAAACAGTCAATAGTAACGTGATTGGAAGTCATCCAATTCATTCCCAAAACGATCTCCATTCCCCTCATAGGCAAACAGATAAAATCAACAACAAAATTCCTGCCTCCTATGGTAAGCAGACAGTTAAGGCATAATGATTGGGTTCGCACATGGCCCTTTGCAGCAGTAAGGATAGTTATTGGCTCGGATATAGGAGATACTATTAATCCTAACCGTTCAGCACATGCTTCTGAGATAAAGCAATGAGTAGCACCAGAGTCATACAGAATCTTAACAGTATGATTAAAGAGAGAACATGTACCCCTTACAAGGTTATCAGCTGGTTTGATGGTCTTGGCATCCAAAGTGTTGACTCGAGCCTGCCTCGGAGCATCAGGAGACTCCAAGAAAGCTCTCCTTGACAGGCAGTTATTAGCATAATGGCCCTCTTCTTTGCAATGGTAACATTGGTTCGGTCCCACCTGGCATCTCCCTTTATGATATTTCTTGCAGATGCCGCACCTGTTAGGCTTTGCAGAGTCACTTGACTGTATTTGTTTCCCTTTATCCGAATTCCCTCTATACCTCGGGTTTGAAGAAGTTGGCTCATTACCCTTCTTCTTATCTTTCCAGAAATCTTTCCTCTCTGCATACATTCTTTTAAGATCGCTCTCAACTGAATAAGCTTGTTGGACCAAAGCAGGATAAGTGGTCATGGAATAAGAACTGAGACCTTGATTCACATCGCCTCTAAGACCTTGTCTGAACATCACCATTTTCCACTTATCATCAGGAGCGGTGGTCCCCAATTCATAGAATTGTGACAACCTCTCAAATTTTGCAGCATATTCCCCAACTGTCATCTCTCCCTGTTTCAAACTCAGAAATTCCATCTGTTTGGCAAGTCTTTGAGAGTCGGGAAAATAATGACCCAAAAACAATTCCTTGAAATTATTCCACTCAAGAGGAGTTCCTTGAATTTGTAGCATTCTACGAGCATTAACCCACCAGGTGTGAGCATCCTCGTCCAGAGGGTTAGCAGCACAAGTTACTTTTTCTCCTTCATTGCATTGCAAAGTATCAAAGATCCGTTCCATGGCATCTACCCAGAAATGGGCTTTCATTGCCTCGGATCCTCCTTTGAAGGTTGGGGGTTTCATCTTCAGAAACCGGAAATACACCCTGTTGGGATCCTCAGGTGTTGGCGCATTGACTGGCTCAACTGGTTGTGGTTGAGGCATCTGATGCATCTGCTGCATTTGAGCCATTTGAGCCATCTATTGCTGTTGCATTAGCATGATGTCATTCATCATTTTCTGCTGAGTCGCGATGACATTCTGCATCCATTCTTGGTGAGGATCAACAGGTGGGTTTCTCCTACCTCTTCCAGCCATGATTCTGCGAAATATGCACAAAGTACTAAGTTGATCAGGCTCAATGTCTAATAGCATACTAAGAAGAATCAGACTTAGAAGACGTAAAAGACTTTTAACATCTAAGTCCGACTAGGTCGAACCGCTCTGATACCAAATGTAACAATGGTGGATGAGATCCTTTTCTCTTTTCTTCTCCTTCCTCACGCCTCCTCCTTCTTCTCTCTCTACCTTTCAGTTTTTGTTCTCTTCTCTTCAGCTGGAGACAATGTGTTAGTGTGAGGGTGAGGGAGGGTCCAGGTGTGTATGGGCTGAGGGGGTTTAAAAGATGGTGAAAAGACCGTTTTGCCCTTGGCCCATAAAATGATAATTTAGGTGCTGAAAATTCTTTCGGTACAATACTTTCTCGATTAATCCGATTCCGATCCGAAATTCCTCAATTCTTTCGATTCGTAATTAATTATAATTTTTCATAATTATATCTTAAATAACTAGGGACGTGAAAAGACAGATTTGCCCTTCAGCCCCAATTCCTCATTTAAAATTATGAATAAGCCACTATTTGATGGAGAATAGGATTTCTTGACAAATTTCTCGACTATTAATCCCCGAAACACGACCAATTATTCCCACAAATAATTAATCGGTCTTAGGTATCAAAATGTAACAATGGTGGATGAGATCCTTATCTCTTTTCTTCTCCTTCCTCACGCCTCCTCCTTCTTCTCTCTCTACCTTTCAGTTTTTGTTTTCTTCTCTTCAGCTGGAGACAATGTGTTAGTGTGAGGGTGAGGGAGGGTCCAGGTGTGTATGGGCTGAGGGGGTTTAAAAGATGGTGAAAAGACCGTTTTGCCCTTGGCCCATAAAATGATAATTTAGGTGCTGCAAATTCTTTCGGTACAATACTTTCTCGATTAATCCGGTTCCGATCCAAAATTCGTCAATTCTTTCGGTTCGTAATTAATTATAATTTTTCATAATTATATCTTAAATAACTAGGGACGTGAAAAGACAGATTTTCCCTTCAGCCCCAATTCCTCATTTAAAATTATGAATAAGCCACTATTTGATGGAGAATAGGATTTCTTGACAAATTTCTCGACTATTAATCCCCGAAACACGACCAATTATTCCCACAAATAATTAATCGGTCTTAGGTATCATAGTACGAGCCTTTAAAAATTAGGGATGTTACAACACCTCAAACTACACCACTACACTTCTCTTCTTCACACATTTTCAAATCAATAGAAAAGAGAAAAAGAGCTTTCATTGTCAAATCTTTTGTTAAAGTTCTTCATTTCAAAACCATTCATCTCTCTCTTTACTATATTGTTATTCTGCTGGAGTGATTGGTTCATAGTTTCTATATTGCATTGATCTGTATTTGTGGTGGCTTAGAAATCCTGGGACGTGTTCTTGGGTCTCTCAATCTGGGAGATTGAGTTGGGTTGAAATCCTAGGAAGTGTTCTTGGGTCTCTCAATCTGAGAGATTGAGTTGGTTTGAAATCCTGGGAGGTGATCTTGGGCCGATCAATCGAGGAGATTGAAGTGGTTATTATGAAATCCTGGGAAGCATTCTTGGGTCGTTCAATCAGGGAGATTGAAGCGGTTGTGAAATCCTTAGCGGGGAGCTCGGGTTCTAAATTTGGGGAAATTGGGATTTGCTATTTGAAGTTGCTTGTTTGTAAAACATTCTACATCATATAGTGGTTGTCAACAAGTCCAAAGGTTGCAAAGCCGGAGGCCGAGGACGTAGGGCTTTTATCCCGAACCTCGTAAAAATCCTGGTGTATCTCTATCCCTCTCTCATTACTTTCTTTATCGCTTATACTAGTCTATTATTGATATCATTGCGATGCTTGTAAACATCTGGTTATTGTGAGTATCGATAATAGAAGCATTAGAGTAATATAGCACTGTGCCTGAACTGCCTGCTTAGTTAATACATATAGTTTAAATCTTAGTTTCCGCATTTGATTTAAACTAGCATTGTCTTAAAATTGAAAAGAAAATTCAAGTTGCACATAACCTTATTCACCCCCCTCTAAGGTTATCCTATAGTCCAACAGATATCATCTATGAAGACGACCACAAACTGATCCAGATAGGAATGGAACACTCGGTTCATGTAATCCATAAACACAACCGGAGCATTAGTTTGTCCGAAGGGCATCACTACAAACTCGTAGTGTCCATACCGAGTACGGAAAGCGGTCTTCGAAATATCTAAGGCCCTTACTCTGATTTGATGGTATCCTGACCTTAGATCAATTTTGGAGAAAACTTTAGCGCCTCGGAGTTGGTCAAGTAAATCATCTATCCTCGACAATGGGTATTTATTCTTGATAGTAATCTTGTTCAATTGACGATAGTCGATACACAACCTCATACTTCCGTCCTTCTTCTTAACTAGCAAGACCGGAGCACCCCATGGAGAAGCACTCGGTCGGATAAACTTCTTGGAAATAAATTCTTCTAGTTGAGACTTCAATTCTTTCAATTCAAGTGGAGCCATTCTATAGGGTGCTATAGATATTGGTCCTGAGCCAGGCGCCAAATCTATAGAGAATTCTACCTCCCTCTCCGGAGGTAAAGAGGAAACTTTCTCGAGAAAGACACCTAAAAACTCATTAACAACTTGGATGGACGATAAGTCCAAACCAGCTTCGGTTGACGTAGACAAAATAATAACAAAAGCTTCCGCACCTTGAAATAGAGACTAGTTGGCGGAAGTGAAAGAGATAACAGCATCCTTAGAAGGAAACCCAATGGTACGCCTGAAGCAATCTATAGTCACATGGTTGTTGGTCATCCAGTTCATTCCAAAGACAATTTCCATCCCTCTCATAGGCAAGCAGAT
This sequence comes from Astragalus membranaceus, assembly GCA_039519185.1. Classification (NCBI taxonomy): domain Eukaryota; kingdom Viridiplantae; phylum Streptophyta; class Magnoliopsida; order Fabales; family Fabaceae; genus Astragalus; species Astragalus membranaceus. Next base: position 98,160,536 of record CM076847.1, read on the forward strand.
AAAATCAATGGTAAAATCTCTCCTCCCTATGGTGAGCAGACAGTTACTACACATGGACTGGGTCCGGACACGACCCATAGCAGCAGTAAGAATAGTAATCGGTTCGGATATAGGAGACACTATCAATCCTAACTGATTGGCACATGCTTCTGAGATGAAACAATGAGTAGCACCAGAATCATACAATATATTAACAGTTTGATTGAGAATAGAACCTGTACCCCTTATGAGATTATCATCTGGCTTGATGGTCTTGGCATCCAAAGTGTTGACTCGAGCCTGCCTTGGAGCATCAGGAGACTCCAATAAAGCTCTCCTCGACGGGCACTTGTTAGCATAATGACCCACCTCTTTGTAAAAGTAGCATTGGTTTGGCCCGGGTTGACACTTGCCCCTGTGGAACTTCTTGCAGAGGTCACACTTGCTTGGTCTTGTAGAGTCACTTTCTTGCACTTGCTTTCCCTTTTCAGAATTCCCCCTATACCTAGGGTTTGAAGTAGTTGATTCATTAATTTTTCGGTTATCTTTCCAGAAATCTTTCCTCTCGGCATACATTCTCTTAAGGTCACTTTCAGCTATATGAGCTTGTTGAACTAATGTAGGATAAGTAGTCATAGAGTAAGAACTGAGACCTTGATTCACATCACCTTGGAGACCTTGTTTGAACATGATCATTTTCCACCTATCATTCGGAGCATGAGTTCCCAACTCATAAAATTGAGATAGCCTTTCAAACTTTGCAGCATACTCTCCCACAGACATGTCTCCCTGCTTCAAACTGACAAACTCCATCTGCTTAGCAAGTCTCTGGGCATCAGGGAAATAGTGGCCAAGAAACAACTCCTTAAAGTTAACCCAATTAAGAGGTGTTCCTTGGGTTTGGAGCATTCTTCTGGTATTAGTCCACCAGGTATGGGCATCTTCATCTAGAGCATTGGCAGCACAAATCACTTTCTCTTCTTCGTTGCATTGTAAGGTCACAAAAATTCTTTCCATGGCATCCACCCAGAAATGAGCTTTCATTGGGTCGGATCCTACTTTGAAGATTGGAGGTTTCATCTTCAGAAACCGAAAATACATCCTGTTGGGATCCTCAGGTTGTGGTACATTGATAGGCTCATTTGGTTGTGGTTGAGGCACTTGATGCATCTGCTGCATTTGAGCCATCTGTTGCTGTTGCATTAGCATCATGTCATTCATCATCTTCTGCTGAGTTTCAATGACATTCTGCATCCATTCCTGATGAGGATCAATAGGTGGGTTTCTCCTACCTCTTCCAGCCATGATTCTGCGAAATATGCACAAAGTATTAAGTTGATCAGACTCAATGTCTAATAGCATATTAAGAAAATCAGACTTAGAAGACGTAAGAAACTCTTGACCTCTAAGCCCGACTAGGGCGAACTTCTCTGATACCAAATGTAACACCCCAGTATTTCTAACAGGTAGATACACTAAAATGCACAACTAAAGATGATCAGAGGACACAGTTCCTGCTTAATAATTGAACATACAAACTTTTTCCGAATTTAAACAAAGTGTTCGGAACATCCCGACTTCATATAATCGAAGTTATACGGTTCACAATCGTTAGGATTATAATACCAAATGTTCAACAACTAAAACAGAGAATACAAAATATGGTTCGTGCAACTCATAAGCAATACAAGTTATACAACCAAGACAAAACAACAAAGAGGACTAAAAGTATTCAAGGCTAAGTCCTTGACTCCTCCTGTAACACCCCTTTTCTACCCTTATATTACACGTCATTTATCAGAGTAATTCTCTTTCAAAAAATATTGTTTTAATTGATAGAAAAGAAATGCTACAACTTCATTAAAATAAACTCATCAATATGCACTCTTCAAATTTGTGCAATCAAACATCCGTTATGAAAAATCAAATCCTCATAAAGCACATCACAGCGGAATAAACACCATCTCACCAAATACTCTCAAAACACGTCTCAATATAACAATAAAGATCATTATTAAACTAATTAAACAAATTATCCAACTTCACCCACGCCCCTAGGTGTTACAGTATCAGAGAGCGACGCAAAAATACATCCCAATAAGCTAAAAAGTAAGGCAGCAAGTCCTTCACTCGAGGTTACCTGCAGCGTTGCCACAATAGAGCAACATTCCAAGCAGAAGGGGTGAGAATTTCAATAAAACATAATCAAGCATAAACAGAGTAACATGGACGGTAAATCATACGACACCAGCAATATCATCAAACTCATCATTAGAGAATATCAATTCAGACACAATTAATTTCAAGGAATCACCGTCATGAAAATGCATGTAAATGCAACCCCCCTCCAGGGCATATGCATGATGGTACCATATCGTCATAAAAACCACTCAAGGCATATCATCATTATGAAAGAAAAAGAACCACTCAAGGCATATCATCATCAATAAGAGGCCGAAGCCTATTCGTCATAGTATGCACATGCCATGAGACTCTATGAACACATGTGCAACTCATCAAACACATCACCCGGAGTACTCTTCATCGTCATCATAAACAAACACCACTCAAGGCACATCATCATAAAAATACTCTTAGAATGAACACGGCATACTCATCAAAATCACATAGATCACATCATCATAATCACTCTTAGAGTGAACTCGTCATATTTATCAGAATCATATTGCAACATCATCATAGTTATACATACCATCATCAACATTAAGTATATATATATATATATATATATATATATGTATATTTCAGTTATCTTTTAGCTTAGCGTGTTATAAAATAGTAAACTGACCTTAGTGGTAAACCACAGTCTAGCCATAGTCAATGAGTACACTAGTAGTATAACGTTTCACAGAGACTCATTTATATAAACATAGCATCACAATTTTTCATCTGAGGAATCGTCACAATTTCAATTCGAGAAAACACCTCATTTTTAAGCTTAGACACCCCACATTTGAAAAAGAGGAGACATCACATTTTTAATAGTGGCAGCAACACCTTTTTATAAAGGAAACATCATAATTCAAGTTTGAGATAACATCATAGTTTTAATTGGAAAAACTTCACATTTTAAATGAGGGAACATCACTTTTAATTTTAGAAAAAACTCACATTTTAATCGCGGGAACGTCACCTTATTATTGGAAAAATGTCACATTTGAAAGTAGAGAACATAGTGTGAAAACAGCAGGAAAAGAAGCAGTGGAGAAAACAGTCATATTCACATCATGAATTCTTTTCCAATCATCACCAACCTCAAAACACGATTTGTTCATCACACAACTCATCAAAAGTTCATCAAGGAATCATCACAATGTTCATCAAGAAATCATCAAATGCTCATCAAGAAATCATCAAAAATTCATCAAAACGACATCAAAACTCTTCGACAATATCAATTTCATCACAATATCAATTTCATCACAATATCAAAATAACATTAACAACATCGAAAGGGCATCAACAACATCAAAATAACATCAATGACATCAAAATAATATCGATAACATCAAAACCCCCAAAACCCCAATTACATACCCAATTATATCAAATCGAAACGCTCACCCTTACCTTAGGTTTTCACGAAGACAAGAGATCACTACAAGTCACCTACGAAACAACAGCAACAATCCACGCGATCTGCACTTCTTCTCTCCTTCTCACAATCGCAAGTTCTCTCTCTCTTAGATTGTAGGGAGATTAATTTTCGTTCTCACCACTTCTGGATTCTAACTCTGGAATTGCTCTCCTATCGAAGCCCTCTGTGATACGAGAAGAACGCAACAAACGGCGTCACAATCGGAGCTCCAGAGACAAAGATATGACAAAAAGAGTGAAAACAGCAAGAAAATGCCCTAGCTGCGCAGAAACGCAGCTATATACGCGAACTTGCGCTCGGAGCGCAAGCCAGGCGCGACTTGGGCGCGAAATGGCAGTAACTCACGCTGCTCACGCACAGCACTTGCGCTTGGGGCGCGACTTGAGCGTGACTCAGGCGCAGAATGGCAGCAACAACAGCGTACATGCGCAGACTACTCTTTTCTTCCTTCTCTTGATTAAAATAGCAAACGACATCGGATTTTAACAAATGACCACTCGTTGGAAAGCTCTCGGAGTGTAGTTTCTATCTATGATTTTTAATTTCCAAAATAAGTAACCATTTGGTACAGATTTTCAATATACTACAATGAGGTACCAAACTTGGACAGAACTTCTTACTCAACTTGCAACCAAACTTCCTTTCTCATTTCTTAATGAAATTTGATGAAACCAGTGCCTACTTTGTAGGGAATTCAGTCTACTTTCCAACTAAACAATAACCATACAAAACGGAGTTCAATTAAAAATGCAAAACCTGCAAAACCGAACCTCAATTCTAATCATTTCTACCATGGTTCCCATGCCAATAACTCTCTAATTTCTTCAATCATTCTACCAATTCATCTCAAAAAATAGATTTTAATAAAATTGGGGCGTTACAACTCTCTCCCACTTCAAATATTTTCGTCCTCGAAAATTTACTCCGACTCACGAGACAAAACCCAATCTTCTTGTCACCTCTAACCATCCTTGTCCGTCATCTATCGTATACTTAGCATCAGACCAAACACCCTTCTCCACATTTTTACTCTTAATTAGCTGTTCTAATCTGTAGGTCATCAAAGTCCTACTCAACCACTCAAACACCTTGACACTTCACTTAGGCAACTACACCTCATCATCACTCACCTCTACAACTACCTCGGTTACATCTACTTCGCTTCACCACCACTCTCCTTGCCACCCATACGCTGCACTTAGGCAGTACTCTATGCTTCAACCACACTAGCTTCTTCATACATCTACACTTAAGCTTATATTCACCACACTTCAACAGCTACACTTAGGCTTATATTCACCACACTCCAACAACTACACTTAGGCTTATTGCCTACGCACAACACTTCACCTCGACACTATGCCCAACATGTAACTTCGACACACATGCCCTTCGACGTACACATTCCTTCGACGCACACCCACACTTCGACACATTTAACCTTCGACTCACACGTTCGACACCTACATACTTCGATAACACTGCAACACTACACTTCGTCACACTTATACGTCGACTTCCATATATTTCGACCCACCTTTAGTCAGGTAACTACGCCTCGGTTCCTATGTCACCTTACACACCTAACCTTCATCTCTTCTCGTTTCTTTGGTCCTCACACTATGATCGAACTTAGCTACGATTACAACACCCATTAAAGTACTTCAACGAAGGTGACAACACCAACAACAACATCTTTGCACTGAGAGTTCCTCAACTCCCATTCCTCTCCTAGGTCTCTCATAGGGCCGACTCATCAACAACACATCATAACTTCAGCAAGGTGAAGCACACACCACAACAATCACATCAATCACAATTAATTACGCGACTCCTTCGTCAATAAATGACTAAGTCAACGTCCATAGGGACCAATCGACACATAAAATCGAGGCAGCAACCTCTCAAAATACAGTAACAGTACTAAAGAAAAATAGGAAAGCAGCCCTTTTAAATTTTACGAAACGACAGCACTTGATTCAAGAGAACATCATCTTAATTTTAAGAACTCGACACTTTAAATTATTAAGAAAACAACACGCTATGTAAACAGCACATTTAGTTTGAAGAAAGCAGCACTCTAAATATAAGTAGACAGCACCATTTAGATTTAGGGGAAACAACTCTTTCAACTGTAAGAAAACAACACTTTAGATCGTAGAAAACAGCACACTTTAATTTCAAGAAAACAACATTTTTAATTGAAGAAAAACAACATCCTTAATTCAAGAAAATAACACCTTTCATTGAAGAAGACAGCACCTATTGACTTAAGAAAACATCACTTTTAATTGAGGAAAACAGCACCTACAAAAACAGCGCTTAAGACAAAACTGCGCATAGAAACAGCATGCAAAACCGAGTGAATAACAGCAACCCATTTACTTGTAAATACAGTAGCTCATATATCTAATTTAAACAATAAAACAGCAACACCTTTTCAACATAAAAACAGCTTACTATTATTTTCAAAAACAAACAGCACTTTAAACAATGTAAAAACAGCACACCATTGTTTCCAAACAAAACGGCAACTCGAAACAGTGTAAAAACAGTACACTATTTATTTTTAAAACAAAACAGCAACACATACACACGCACCCACCGGGACATCTCCAGAATGACGCGTGCAAAATAAAACCACTCGAGCCAAAATATTTAAAATTGAATTTGGGCACGCAAACGCAAAAGATGGCACGGTAAAATATACTCCGAACTCGAAGTTTACACACAATTAGAATTTGGCGCCTATACACCCGTGGGGATGTATAGAATACATACTTTCAAAACATTTAAATTTTTTTTTTTCTAAAACGTCTCAACTCATTGTATTCACACATCAAAACATACAAATTAATTATTAAAATTTATAACACATCATACTCCTCATCTTAATTCAACCTCAATCATCATCAAACATCAAGGCACGAAATTACACGTGACAACATCAACATCACAACTCATCACAAAGTACTCAATTCCTCATCAATTTTACACCTACTCATCAAATCACAACAATACTAAAAACACCCAACGGCAAACAAACAAAATTCACCACAAAGTCTTCGTCGAAAATCGACGAGAGACACAGAAAACACACCAAGCAACACATTACAGTCATACACAAAGTACTCAGAGTAAACACACACATAGCAGCAATAAGACACTAAGCAGCGCCAGTATCAACAATAGCAGTCATACCGTCTGACCAATTTAGCTAATCACTGCAACACAAATTATGGTTAGAACGAGTACCAAGACTCGAGAGATAGCTAGACTCGACACTGGACAACTTGGCCGGACAGACCGAACTGCTCTGATACCACTATGTAACACCCCTTTTCTACCCTTATATTACACGTCATTTATCAGAGTAATTCTCTTTCAAAAAATATTGTTTTAATTGATAGAAAAGAAATGCTACAACTTCATTAAAATAAACTCATCAATATGCACTCTTCAAATTTGTGCAATCAAACATCCGTTATGAAAAATCAAATCCTCATAAAGCACATCACAGCGGAATAAACACCATCTCACCAAATACTCTCAAAACACGTCTCAATATAACAATAAAGATCATTATTAAACTAATTAAACAAATTATCCAACTTCACCCACGCCCCTAGGTGTTACAGTATCAGAGAGCGACGCAAAAATACATCCCAATAAGCTAAAAAGTAAGGCAGCAAGTCCTTCACTCGAGGTTACCTGCAGCGTTGCCACAATAGAGCAACATTCCAAGCAGAAGGGGTGAGAATTTCAATAAAACATAATCAAGCATAAACAGAGTAACATGGACGGTAAATCATACGACACCAGCAATATCATCAAACTCATCATTAGAGAATATCAATTCAGACACAATTAATTTCAAGGAATCACCGTCATGAAAATGCATGTAAATGCAACCCCCCTCCAGGGCATATGCATGATGGTACCATATCGTCATAAAAACCACTCAAGGCATATCATCATTATGAAAGAAAAAGAACCACTCAAGGCATATCATCATCAATAAGAGGCCGAAGCCTATTCGTCATAGTATGCACATGCCATGAGACTCTATGAACACATGTGCAACTCATCAAACACATCACCCGGAGTACTCTTCATCGTCATCATAAACAAACACCACTCAAGGCACATCATCATAAAAATACTCTTAGAATGAACACGGCATACTCATCAAAATCACATAGATCACATCATCATAATCACTCTTAGAGTGAACTCGTCATATTTATCAGAATCATATTGCAACATCATCATAGTTATACATACCATCATCAACATTAAGTATATATATATATATATATTTCAGAATCATATATATATATATATATATATATGTATATTTCAGTTATCTTTTAGCTTAGCGTGTTATAAAATAGTAAACTGACCTTAGTGGTAAACCACAGTCTAGCCATAGTCAATGAGTACACTAGTAGTATAACGTTTCACAGAGACTCATTTATATAAACATAGCATCACAATTTTTCATCTGAGGAATCGTCACAATTTCAATTCGAGAAAACACCTCATTTTTAAGCTTAGACACCCCACATTTGAAAAAGAGGAGACATCACATTTTTAATAGTGGCAGCAACACCTTTTTATAAAGGAAACATCATAATTCAAGTTTGAGATAACATCATAGTTTTAATTGGAAAAACTTCACATTTTAAATGAGGGAACATCACTTTTAATTTTAGAAAAAACTCACATTTTAATCGCGGGAACGTCACCTTATTATTGGAAAAATGTCACATTTGAAAGTAGAGAACATAGTGTGAAAACAGCAGGAAAAGAAGCAGTGGAGAAAACAGTCATATTCACATCATGAATTCTTTTCCAATCATCACCAACCTCAAAACACGATTTGTTCATCACACAACTCATCAAAAGTTCATCAAGGAATCATCACAATGTTCATCAAGAAATCATCAAATGCTCATCAAGAAATCATCAAAAATTCATCAAAACGACATCAAAACTCTTCGACAATATCAATTTCATCACAATATCAATTTCATCACAATATCAAAATAACATTAACAACATCGAAAGGGCATCAACAACATCAAAATAACATCAATGACATCAAAATAATATCGATAACATCAAAACCCCCCAAACCCCAATTACATACCCAATTATATCAAATCGAAACGCTCACCCTTACCTTAGGTTTTCACGAAGACAAGAGATCACTACAAGTCACCTACGAAACAACAGCAACAATCCACGCGATCTGCACTTCTTCTCTCCTTCTCACAATCGCAAGTTCTCTCTCTCTTAGATTGTAGGGAGATTAATTTTCGTTCTCACCACTTCTGGATTCTAACTCTGGAATTGCTCTCCTATCGAAGCCCTCTGCGATACGAGAAGAACGCAACAAACGGCGTCACAATCGGAGCTCCAGAGACAAAGATATGATAAAAAGAGTGAAAACAGCAAGAAAATGCCCTAGCTGCGCAGAAACGCAGCTATATACGCGAACTCGCGCTCGGAGCGCAAGCCAGGCGCGACTTGGGCGCGAAATGGCAGTAACTCACGCTGCTCACGCACAGCACTTGCGCTTGGGGCGCGACTTGAGCGTGACTCAGGCGCAGAATGGCAGCAACAACAGCGTACATGCGCAGACTACTCTTTTCTTCCTTCTCTTGATTAAAATAACAAACGACATCGGATTTTAACAAATGACCACTCGTTGGAAAGCTCTCGGAGTGTAGTTTCTATCTATGATTTTTAATTTCCAAAATAAGTAACCATTTGGTACAGATTTTCAATATACTACAATGAGGTACCAAACTTGGACAGAACTTCTTACTCAACTTGCAACCAAACTTCCTTTCTCATTTCTTAATGAAATTTGATGAAACCAGTGCCTACTTTGTAGGGAATTCAGTCTACTTTCCAACTAAACAATAACCATACAAAACGGAGTTCAATTAAAAATGCAAAACCTGCAAAACCGAACCTCAATTCTAATCATTTCTACCATGGTTCCCATGCCAATAACTCTCTAATTTCTTCAATCATTCTACCAATTCATCTCAAAAAATAGATTTTAATAAAATTGGGGCGTTACACCTCCCATGGCACACCAGCTATTCGTGGCGAATTACCTTCTTCTTTCCCTGCTTCTCTGTAAAAACAACAACATTGATTGGGTGAGACAACATATCTCAGTGAGTTTTACCGTGCCCACTCACTAACACTCGGTTCAATTATTAAACCTTTACAACATAAGTTGACAAACAATGTCTAGTGATTAATCGAAACGCTGACCATGCAAGAACCACTACTCCCGGCGAATCGTGTACTTAACTTAGCATAAACCGGCCGTGCAAGAACCACTAATCCCGGTAACCCACGTTTGACCACGCCAAAACGTATACAGGGCCTAGCCAAGGGATCATGACTTCCCTCCCTAGTATGCTACTTGTCGGGTCGTCACCCAACGTGATACATATTAAAATATATATCGTGTCTGCATTGGACCGTCTCTTAAGTTCTAGACATTCTAAAACCATAGTTGACTTATAACCCGTTTTATTTTTGATAAAACATGTCCCCACACGTGTACTATGACAATCTTACTTAAACTTTAAGAAAACCTTTAACATATCAAACGACATCGAAAAATTGCAAAAACCACTTTTTGGAAAGCTACGGATGTCTAGTTTCTGAATAAACTTTTGGTTTTGCAAAGTAATGAGCCAATTAGTATAGTTTTCTAAAATAGCCAGAGTAGTTCCAAGATTCGACAGAATCTGTCTCCTGATTTATAGCACTTCTAAAATGACCAAAACTCAACCAATTAATCTGAAACTTGAGCCTAGACCATAGAAAATTGTGTCTAGTTTTCAACTAAATAATAATCGTTCAAAAAGGAGTCCAATTGAGAGCACAAAACCCAAAACACTGAACCTATACCCAGTTTAACATCAGAAATTTGACCTAGCTTGGGATACTCATAACTCGAGCTACACAACTCCAATTTTGATGAAACTAGTGCCACAATGACCAAAATTAAGTCTAGTTTCTAAAACAATGTACCACATAATTTTTGGATTCACAGAACATTCTCAGTTTCAAAAGGACGGCACATATGTCCAGAATGCTTCCAGGATATTACCCTAATTTGTGAAACTTTTAAACTGAGTTATAAAACTCCAATTTGAACCAAACCAGTGTCAAAATGACCTAAATTAAGCCTAGCTTTTAACAAAACAAGCCCCATAATTGTTGGACTAACAGAAAGTTCCCAGTTTCAAAAATACAGTACCTATGTCCAGAATGCTTCCAGGATATTACCCTATCTTGTGAAACTTATAACTTGAGCTAGACAACTCCAATTTTGATGAAACCAGTGCCAAATTTAAGAGCCATAAGTCTAGTTTTCAAAAATGTAGTACACAGAATTGTGTGATTACCAGAACTCACGCAACTGCCAAAATACTGAACACACATCCAGAAACTTTCCAACAGTGAAATCTCTTCATCAATTTTTCATACTTTTCAGCAAACAGCAATCAGAACAATCAATATCGAAATATAAAACCCCTAAACATGGGTAAAACTCACCGGTTCGACGTTCGTACGAGGAGCTCTAACGGAAAGCGTGACAACCGAAACACAAGGACCCACGAACAATCCCCGCTAAGCACCAACTCGAACCAAAACAGCAACTTCTCTCACTGAGCAACTGAGACAGCAATCCAACTTGACTGAACTCCTTCCAAATTCGAAATGCAAGGACAAGACTTCTTCTGGTAGCTAAAACTGAACATGCAAGAAGGTGGCAAATCAAAACTCCTCCATCTTCACCATTGGAGCTTCCTGGCCGAAAAAGGGATTGAGAGAAAGGGTGAGAATCAGTTTCTGAAACTTATACCAATGGAAGGGAAAACGAAAATGGAGTGGAATGGAGGTTAGAACACTTACATGCAATCACTTTGACTGAATTCCCCCCTCTCTTCTTCTTCCTTCTTTCGCGCCCCTCTTCTTCTCTTCTCCCTTCTGTTTTCAGTTTCACCTTCTCTGAATTAAGCAAATGACCAAGTGAGAGTGTGAGGCTGAGTGAGGATTCAGAACATAGGGGCTGAAACACTAAAGGGTGTAAAAAGACTGTTTTGCCCTTCAACTTCATTTCTTCCTTTAATTCCATGATTAAACCATAATTCAATGAAGAATACAAATTCTAGACTTTTTCCTCGACTAGTCCTCACCGAGACCCGACCAATTATTCTTAACAAATAATTAAATCGGTCCAAGGCTTCATAGTTCGAGTTTTAAAAGTGAGGGATGTTACAGCCGTTAAGTGGATGATGTGGATGACAAATCAGCTTCATCTTCTTTATTTTAACCCTAGATCTGAAAATTCCACCATTGTTGGTCTAGGAAAAAACCTGAAAGCTTCCAGATAGTAGAAGAAACCTGGAAACACCATAACAATGGCTTCCAATCGCTCCAACGGGTCACAATCCAGAAGTTCACACTCTGTTTCATTCGCTTCTGGTGTTAAACGTGTTCCTTCGATACCACCAAAATGCGGTTGTGGAAGCAAAGCTGTGATTCGCACAGTCACCAAAGATGGAGTCAACAAAGGCAAGACATTTTGGGGTTGCAGGCATTTTGTGGTAAGCTCTTGGGTTCTGCCATGGTGATCTCGTTTCTGCATTTTTTTTATAGTAACGATTAGGCCCCTCAAGTTATTTCTCAGTATCATTTAAGTCCTTTATGTTTTTAACTTATCAGAGTTTCGTCCTTTTGGATACAATGACTTTGGTTGTTGAATATTAAATTGATGTTAAATACTGAGGTTGATTTGTTTAAAACCAACATGTTCAACATTTTGGACCAAATTAAGAGTACAATTGAACCGGGCAATACAACCATACAAAATAATAGCATTAAAAACTTCCCTGAAAATCTACAATTTGCCATGAAAGGATCATTTCATATATACATCCAAATCTGCCATACTAACATGCAGTGTTTCAAAAAGGCCATACATCCAAATCTGCCAATAAATAGTTTTCCAAAAAGGCAGATAACAAAAGCACTAAACATTGTTCCAAAGTTGGACATACATGTACCAAATAAGAAATCTAAACATAAACATTGTTCCAAACAGTTACAACATTTTCTAAATCCAAGGAGCCCTTCTTGTTGGTAGTTTCATTCTCAATGGTTGTGTTGCAACATTTCCTAAACCTTTGGACAGTCCTCGAGGGCTTCTCCTGGGCTGTGTTGCAGCAGTTTGATGAGCAGCAGCAGGTGTATTTGAATGAGCAATTGAGGGTGCAACAGGTGTAATTGGGTGTGCAACAGCAGGTGTACTAGAAGGAGGAATGGGATGTGTTTTCTTTGGTCTTCCCTTCTTCTTTGGGGCATTTGTCTGTGAAGCCTCTGTTTCAATAGCTGAGGATGGTGTACCAGTTGTTTGTGAAGCTTCTGTTGTTGCAGTTGAAGGTGGTGCTGGTAAAGGGCAAGATGACTTGTTATGACCTCCTTGTTTGCATCTGCTATACTTGCCTGCCATTCCCTTCCTGCGTAATTGTGTAGAGTCTCTTACTTTCTCATTTGCATCTTTCCTCCTTGATTTCTTGGGTCTTCCTGGAGCTCTTCGCATTGGCGGAGGCAAGATGTCAGGGTACGGTGTTTCCTCCCACAAGTTTGGACCATTTGTGGGGAAGATGATTGGTTGATAACAATTTATGTAAGCCTCTTTTCTGTAATACTCAGGGATCAATTGTTCAGGATCAATTTTCTTTTCATTATAGCATGTTACTACATGGCAACAAGGTATGCCAGTCAGCATCCATCTTCTACATGAACAACATCCTTCATTCATGTTGACAGTGTATTTTTCTCCACTTCGATTGATTTGCCTAACTCCATATATGCTATCACCAGCAGGCCTTGTAAAACAACGACAGCATAAACCAGAATTAAGCTCAACAATCGAAACTGCATAAATCAAAAACAAAAATTGCATAAATCATAACAAAACACACCAGCAAACAAACAACAACCAAAACCCTAAACCCCACCACTGAAAACATGCGATTTATTAAATAACCTAATCAGACAAACCCTAATAAAGAAAGTCTTTTACTACAACAACCAAGAAAAATCAACCATACAAAACTTAAAACTCACCTTTTCAGAATCGCAATCACAATCTCCCAGAAAATGATTTGTTCTTCTTCTTCTCCGTTCGAAATTTCTTCTTCTTCTTCTTCTTCTTCTTCTACTATCGCTTCGCGTTTCTTCGCAATCGCAATCACACTTAACATTTCTTCGAAATCGCACTTGACGTTTCTTCGCAATCGCAAGCTTCACGTTTCTTGTTCTTCTCACTTGACGTTTCTTCTTCTTCTCGCTTCACGTTTCTTCTTCTACCCCATTTCTCTGTTCTCATGCTTCCAATGATGGTTTTTTTGTTAGGGTAGAATTGATTTTGTGAAACAAGAGTTAAAGTATCAATTTGTAACTGTAAAATATTTTTTAGTCCACGTAGGTTTGGATTTTGACACGTAGGTTAGTTATTTAACACATAGGATAGGAGTTTCCCACGTAGGTAAGAGAGGAGCATCTGATCAATTTTTGGAACGGAGACTAACAGTTTAGGCTAATTTTGCTTAAAATTTGAAAGATAAAGGACTTATGTGGGACAAAAAAAACATAAAGGACTAATTCGTTACTTTAAATAAAGATAAGGGACCCTGTGAGCACTTTTGCCCAAAAGAAAGTATTGAAATCAATCACATTCCATGCTCCCCCTATATATATGGGGTTATTCAGTACACATTCATTCTTGACAAAAATTATTTAACATTAACTTTAATTTAGCCTGCAAAACTATACAAGGGCAAATGTTTGCCATATACATATAATCTTCCCCACTTAAGGTTTGAATTTTGTAAAAATTGTATACGAAATACTTTATCTAGCAAATTTTAGACCAATACATATTTTACATAAATCAATGATAGCACGCAAAAGAAAATATTGAAATCAATCACATTTCGTGCTGCCCCTATATATATATATATATATATATATATATATGGGGTTATTTAGTACACATTCATTCTTGACAAAAATTATTTAACATTAACTTTAATTTAGCATGCAAAACTATACAAGGGAAAATGTTTGCCTTATACATATAATCTTCTCCACTTTAGGTTTGAATTTTGTAAAAATTGTATACGAAATACTTTATCTTGCAAATTTTAGAACAATACATATTTTACTTAAATCAATGATAGCACGCAAAAGAAAATATTGAAACCAATCACATTCCATGCTGCCCCTATATATATGGGGTTATTCAGTACACATTCATTCTTGACAAAAATTATTTAACATTAACTTTAATTTTGCATGCCAAACTATACAAGGGCAAATGTTTGCCTTATACATATAATCTTTTCCACTTAAGGTTTGAATTTTGTAAAAATTGTATACGAAATACTTTATCTAGCAAATTTTAAACCAATACTGTAACATCCCTAGTTTCGTTAATTTCGGTTTACGAAATTAACTCGCGATTTATTATTCGATTAAATGATTAATCGAGTCTCGGATATGGCTATGTCCCGAAAGCAACATTGAATTGCTCGATTTTATGAAATGCACATAAATTGTTCGAATGGTGTGAATCGTTGTGGGAATTAAGGCACAAGGGTAAAATCGTCATTTCGCCTCGTATTGAAGATGTATCATCCGATGAAACAATAAACTAGATCCTAGTCATGGTAAGATCATGAAAATGGTATTGTAATTCCTAAGTCATAAGAATGGATGAATGTTTGATGGATTAGAGTGGATTTAAATGAGAATTTCGGAGAAGGGAATTTTAGTCTTTTCAGCATTTTAAATAACCCAGCTGGATGAAAATCATCCCCTCACTCTCAGCTTCCTCACAATCAGAAACCCTGAAGAACCAGAAAGAGAGAATGGAGAAATAGAGAGAGTGAGGGCAAAATGAGAGGGTTCCTTCCATTTTTCATTCTCTATCTAAAGATACCAACATCAAGACCTGATTCTCCCTCATTCTCAAAGTGCCATTTTCAAATTTCTCAAGCTCATATGACCAGCAATGGAGTTCTAAGCTTCCTTGGAGTTTGCATGTTACCATTGAAGCTCCACAAGCAACTATTGAAGTTCAACCATCCTATTAGTGTACCTACAGTAGGAGGGAGTGCTGGGGTAGATGGAGTGCTGTTTTGGAGCTGAATTTCGCAGCTCTTGATGATTGAGGTTGAAGACACCCACTCAAGACAAATTCTGGGTGAAACCCGTATGAGCTATCTTCATTGTTTACATTGTATCTCCCTGCACACAACTCCTATGAACGTAATCTTTGTTCCTCTGGAAACTAGACACGAAATTCTTCAATATGGGCACAAGAACCATCGGATTTCGTTTGGAATGGAGGGAGATATTGCGTCCACAAGTTTCGGTTATGAATCTGGCCCAATACTGAACCAGTCCCCTTGTTTACGCGATAACTCCTATAATACTGGTTGCATGCGTTTGAAGTTTCCTCCATCAGAAAATAGACAAAATTCTCTACGCAATGGGCACTGATTTGAAGGGTTTTGGTTACGAATTGACCTAGTTATGCTCGTTGCAAATCTGTACTTTGGCACTGGGAAAACTGAAGTAGAGCTAGGGAACATCGGTTCGTCGAATTTGGGTTTCGAGTCATGTAACATCCCCAAAATAATTAATCTACTTATTTTGAGGTTAACCCAATTAATTTAGTTTAGCGCGTAATTAATAGTTTTATTAATTGAGTGTTAGACTAATTATTAATTGGTGTAAGGTTTTTAATTGAGTAATAGATAGGAAGGGGCATCTTTGAGGAATTAGAATTAATTGAGGGTCAAATTGTCTTCTCCATCAATTGAGATATTTAGTTATAATAATATATATTTATATAAGTATATATATAAGAAAGAAATAAAAAGAAATGAAAGAAAAAGGGATAAGAGAGAATAGAGAGAGTGGGAGCCGTAGAAAGGAAAAGAATAGAAAGAAGGAAGAAAAGAAAAGAAAGAATTAAGAAAAGAAGAGAAACAGCCCGTGAGAGAAGGAGAGAAAAGAAAGAAAATGGAGAAAGAGAGAAAGGGGGAAAACGTAGAGGGAGAAGAGGAGAGGAGGGGGAAACTTTCACCAAAATTCTTCTTCTTGGTCCCAATAGAATCCTCTCACCTTCTTCTTCAATTTGGTGCCAAAATCGTGATCATCAACTCACTCTCCATCTCTTTACCATTTTCGGTTTTAAGAGGAAAAAGGGAGGCTTAGGATGGTGTCTAAGAGCAAAACCAAAGTGGATTGTGCGAGTGTTGAGGTCTGATTCGGGGTTCTTGAAGGACCAAGGGTTTAGGGTTCAATTTGGGGTTATGTGTGAATAGTGTCATGGAGGTTAGAGGAGGAAGATGATGAATAGTGGTTGTTGGAAGTCAAGTGGGATTTTGGAAATTCAAAGCTAGGAATCGAGTTTGTGTTTGCGAGAGGAGCTTGGAGCCTTAGGAGCCATTGTTGGTGTCTAGGTGCAAATTGGTACCGAGCGAGGATTTCTCGAGTCTCGTGAGCCGGATGTTCGAGTAGCGGAAAGTCTCGGTATTTCGTGATTTTCATCACGATAGGTGAGTTTTACTCACATTTAGGATTTATGTTTTGAATTGATTGATTGAAACGAATTTTATGTTAATTGATTCGACTGTTTATTTGATGTGATTGTTTCGACTTGAATTGCATGTAAAATATCGTTTTGGTCGAAAAACCGTTAGATCGACGATTAACGGATTTTGAGGAAATTGATGTTTGAGTGTTATGGATTGATATGTTTGATTGATTGATGAATATTATTGGATATGTGTTCGTACTGTTTTTGTGTTGGGACTGGACTGGAACAGGTACCGGAAGTGATCGGAATTAATCGGAACAAAGAAAAACTTAAAACGGGATGAAAACAGAATACTGTCAAATGCGCACGAACCGTGCGTCCCATTCGGTTTCCATTCCTCAAAAATGTGTTACAGGGCGCACGACCCGTGCGTATGGGAGCATGGACCGTGCGCTGTGTTCTGATTCTGTTTTCCAAAATAGCCCGAAATGATCCCGATCGATTCCATTCCTCTTCTAATCCTTTCCTAACCATTTTCCAATGATATTAGGCTTATAATGCCATGATTTTGAGTATAATTAAAAAGGGCTTTATAAAATACTTTGAAGTTATAAATTGTTTCCATAAACCGAAATAATAGTAATCGTGTGCGAATATGTTTTATTAATAATAAAGCGGGCTATGAGTCCTAATTGGTATGGTATAACTAACGCGAGATGATTATTATTTATTGTCTAAACCGGTCTACGATTCACGATATATATTATATCGACTATAGGCAACGGCCCAGTGCGGGTATTATGTTCGATTAACAGTCAAATGTAGATGGACTAAATGTTCATTGAGTGTAGGTGAACTAACCGGTCATCGAATGTAGATATATTTAATATATATCGAGTTGGGTGACGACCCATGTTGACATACTAGGAGGGGCAGTCATGATCCCCTACCCTAGGCTCTGAGGCCAATAGCGGAACTGTTATTGGTAAGGGGTTCGCCGGGATTAGCCTCGGGGCAGTCGGTGGTACGTTACCATGATTTTTGTAGTGTGGTTCGCCGGGATTAGCCTCGGGGCAGTCGGTGACGCACTGAGTTATAGCAGAATTTCATAATTGAACCGAGAGTGTTAGTAGGGGTCTCGGTAGAACTCACTGAGATTGTATCTCACTGTTTATGTTTTGTGGTTTTTACAGAGAAGCAGGGGAAAAAACAAAGGTGAAGAAGCACAGCTAGGTGGTGTGCTTATGTAGACGGTGAAGACTTAGTTTTCATTGTTAATGTCTTTCCCTCGAGGTCTTTGTATTCCCGATTGTATAACTTGTATCAGTAAAAGTTGTAAAATCGTTTCCGCTATTTCTTTGTATTTGGATATTGGACTCTAGGCTATGAGCAGTTTATGTCATGTGAGACTCATTGATATGGTTTTTATCAAGAGTTTATAATTATGTTCAATATCTAAAACAGGAAATTATTCTCTGATGTATGCCTAAGTGTGCACTTCAGTATTTCTACTTGTTAGAAATACCGGGGTGTTACAAGTCATCAAGGTCGCGAGAGACATTAATTCCATACGCCGGAAAGGAAGTCAGTAGCAAGAGTAGTGGAGGTTGCTGTTTAGAGGTCCGATCAAGTTCGATGCGAGTTCGTGATTACGGGGATTGTTCGAAAGGCTACCGTTCGATCGTTTCGTGCTCCGACTTGAATTCTCGCAAGTTCGTCAAGCCGGTGAGTTTTACTCACGATTAGGGTTTTGTTCTATTATTTAAACTTAATTGAATTTACTGGTTCTATGACTTGTTTTGATTTCGAACAAATTATCGAGTCGAAAACCGTTTTCCGAAATAACAACGTTTTACGGTTTTTATGAAAATGTGTGCGTTCTATGTGGTTTTTGATTGAATGTGTGAACTGGAATATTGTCTGGAATGCCTGGTATTGTATCTGTTTTTAGGTTGGAATTAGATAGGAAATCGAATTGGGCGCGAACGGAGAAACGAATCGAGAAATTGGAATTTGGATATCTGTGACAGAGCAGGACGCACGGGTCGTGCGCCCCTGGGCACGAACCGTGCGCCCACTTCGCAAAGTGGTAAATTAATTTTGGTGCATCACGCACGGGTCGTGTGCCCCTAGGGCACGGATCGTGCGTGTGGGTCTGTTTCCGGGTTCCAAATTCTCTTTCCGCCGCTCGTTTCGATTCCAAACCTCTTCTATTCTTCTTCCCAACCAATTTTAATGATATTACCCTACTAAAATAAATGTTTTGATTATGTTCAACATTATTTTTGAGAAAAGGGTTTTGAAGGATTTATTTGTTCGAAAAACCGAAAAGTAGACCACGTGTGAGTTCACATTTTGAATAACAAACTGGATTGTAAGTCCAATTGGATACCGTATTGTAGCGTCGGATGTCTTGTATATTATTCATCAAAACGGGTTATAGATAACGTTATATATATGCATATTGAATATGAAAGTCGGCCCAATGCGGGTGTGATATATAAATTATATCAAGTTGGGTGACGACCCGACGAATGGCATACTAGGAAGGGAAGGTCATGAGCCCTCACCCTAGGCCCTGAAACGTTATGGCGTGGTCTAACGTGGGTTATCGGGATTGTGGGTGTTTGCACACCCGATTTATGCTAAGATAGGTTCACGAATCATCGGGATTGTGGGTGTTTGCACAGTCGATGTTTCGCTTGGAAAAGCTTGTAATTATAATTTAATTGACAAGGCTTAATAATATATAGTGGCTCTTCATCTACCGGGATTGTGGGTGTTTGCACAGTCGGTAATGGGCTGGGTATATATTCATGCAAATAGCTTACAAATTTAACTATGTTGCAACGATTTTATAAATAAACCGAGTGATAGTGAGGGGCACAGTAGAACTCACTGAGACAAGTTGTCTCACCCAATCATTGTTGTTGTTTTTACAGTGAACAGGGAACGAGGAAGTGAACGGGATGTTCAGTTGTCACGCTCGAGGAGAAGATTGACTCAGCTCTAATTGTTTATGTTTCCTGTCGTCGTCTCTGTATTCGGTCTTATGACTCGAACTTGTATATTGTTTTATTTCATAGTTTCTGCTGTTTCTTATAAGGATGTATATCTGAACAGGAATTTTTATACTCTGATGTAAACCAAATTGTATATTTAGGTATTTCTTGGTTAAAGAAATACCGGGGTGTTACATTTGGTATCAGAGCAGTTCGGCCTTGTCGGACTTAGTGACCTTCTGGTCGAGACGTAAGATCGAGTCAGCTAGGGACTTAGACAATTAAATGTCAGATCCTTCCAGCATATTATGTGACGTATTGAGTCAGGATCCACTCAATGTTTCATGTAAATTCCTGAAAATTATGACAGTTAGTTGCCTCAGCCCCGAAAATGTTTGGAACCCTAAGCCGTAGGATTCTCAGCCTTCTCGTTTCATCAGAGCGCAAAACAGAAGCAGAGGGCTACATATGACATATGGGAACAAAGATGGGCATCCGTTAGGGTTCGAGGAAACTGTGGGCGACTGTTCAGTAAATGAATCGGATACGGCTAGTGAGTCGCAACATAAGACATCGCAGGTCTTATCGAGAGTACCAACTAAGAGAAACCATTGGACAATAGTTATGTCAGTGTACTGAGATCTATCAGATTAGTTAACACCCGAAACCCTGACCATTGAGCAGTCAGCCTATTAGTTATCGAAATACTGTTTCATAGTGAATCTTACCTTCTGGTGTGAGTTCACCCCAGTTTAGGTAGAAATTAAGGAAGTCCTTCGGATAATCCCAAGCATAGATCCCGATTCTTCTTCTTTCGAGTCACACTGTGACAGGTGATAAAGCCAACTGAGTAAAGATACTCCATCGTCAGTATTGTCTAGCAGAATCACAATGTGCCGATCAGGTTAAGTCCCGATCAGAAATTATGAATCATATCCTTTTAAAGCAAAATAGTATGTGGAATCGGTATAAGTGACCTTATTTCAATCCGCTGCCCCTATATACATATGGGGTTATTCAGTACACATTCATTCTTGCCAAAAATTATTTAACATTAACTTAATTTAGCATGCAAAACTATACAAGGGCAAAAGTTTGCCTTATACATATAATCTTCTCCACTTAAGGTTTGAATTTTGTAAAAATTGTATACGAAATACTTTATCTAGCAAATTTTAGACCAATACATATTTTACATAAATCAATGATAGCACGCAAAAGAAAATATTGAAATCAATCACATTCCATGCTGCCCCTATATATATATATATGGGGTTATTCAGTACACATTCTTTCTTGACAAAAATTATTTAACATTAACTTTAATTTAGCATGCAAAACTATACAAGGGCAAATGTTCTAAATGTTAGGAAATGACCAAAATTCCCCCGACATAAACAATATAGCCGCATTGGGCCGTCAACATACAATCAACATGGACATAAAGTTGTTATCATTAGACTCAAGCTATTCCAATGAATTCCGGTTATTTTATCATGACATAACGTTGGGGAAGGTTTTAGGATGGGTTTGGAATCGATTAGGAAGACTTTGGACACATTTTGAGAATTTGGACAGAACCATTTGCACGACCCATGCTTGATGGCGCACGGTCCGTGCGCAAAATAACATTCTGCAAATCCTGTGACAGAAGGCGACGGACGACCCGTGCACTGGGGGAGAACGGTCCGTGCCTGTCACACAGAGTTGCTGAAATGCTATTTCGTGCAGTTTTCGACTCCGTTGCGTGTCCAAACTCCGTTCCGATCGATACCTAGCTCATCAACCTTCGAAAACAGAATCTTATCCAGTCAAACAATCCACATATCAACAATCTAACAATCATAATAATCAATCACAATCTCAATTAAACGGACACATAACTCAACGTTCAAAACGTATTTTCACAAAGCGGCTTGACGCCGATTTTCACAATCGAAAGAGCAAACCAGACGACGTCGGGATTTAGCGAACGACCTCTCTACAGAAAGCTTATGAAGTCTAGTTTCTGGCTATACCTTTAGAATTTTGAAATGATGAGTCAAATAGTACAGTTTTCACAAACAAGGCGGTAGGTCCAGAAAATGGGGCAGCAACTGTGACCTAGATTGCAATCTTCCTAAAGTGATCAAAACTTACTCAATTAACCTGAAACTTGAGCCTAAACAGTAGTAAATTAAGTCTAGTTTTCAAAGAAATAGAAATCATTCGAAAAGGAGTTCAATTGAAACTACTGACCCTATGTTCAGATTGTTCCCAGAATTTTACCCTAACTTGTGAAGCCTGTAACTGGAGCTATACCACTCCAAATGCGACCAAACCAAATCCAAAATGACATGCATTCAGTATAGTTTCTAAAATGGTAAGATATATAATTTATCAACCAGCAAAACAGTCCCCGTTAGCCGAAATCCGAATCTACCCAGAAAGTGTCTACACAGTGAGCTTAGCAACAATTTAAGTATCCAAACAGCAACCAATTCAGCCATCAAGCATAATTTCATCAAGAAACAATCAACACATATATTAAAAACAATTTCCCTAGTGAGTATAGAACTCACCTTTGGCGATGAAAATCGTACACAACACCGGAACTCCGTGAACACGAACGAACCGTAACACACGAACTCTCCGAATCCGCTCCAGCGAACGTGAAATCGATCCCGGGAGAATTCTAAAACTTGACCAGTTACTGAAGCATCCCCGATTGCATCTCGAATCAACCCGAACAACTTGGAACCGCTTTCCAACTTTGAACTCAGCTACCCGTAATGCTCCTGCTGTCTCCAGCAATCATGTGACATTTTGCAACTAACATAAGTCAGTCAATTCTCAACCAAACTCAGCAAAACAGGCATCTATTGTCAAGGGAATTTTGTCTATTTTCTGATGGAGGAAACTTCAAACGCATGCAACCAGAATTCTAGGAGTTATCACGAAAACAAGGGGACTGGTTCAGTACTGGGTCAGATTTATAACCGAAAATTGTGGACACAATATCTCCCTCATTTCCAAATAAAGTCCGATGGTTCTTGGGCCTAAACTGGAGGATTTGGTGTCTAGTTTCTAAAGAAACAACAATGATCTTAATAGGATGTCTGTACAGGGAGTTACGAAGAAAACACTGAAGGGTGTCAAAACGGGTTTCTGAAGCACTTGTTTCTTCATGATGAACTTGTTGCATCTTCAATGGTGATTTGGCTTGGAGAAGGGTGATGGGTTGCGAAATTGGTATCACAGTGTAGAGGTGGATGAGCTGATTGTAATGGTCTTAAGATCTCTCACATGCATGGAAGGTTGAAGGATTAATCCTCTCTCCTTCTCTCTCTCTGTCCTCACAGTTTCCCTCTTTCTTTCTCCCCTCCCTACTTCTGTATTTTTTGCAATTGATGCAAATGAGGTGAGTGTGGGGAGGTACCTCAGCTTGGGGGGGGGGGGGGGGGTAAGTGGGGGTGGGAAAAGACAATTTTGCCCTCACTTATTTACTTAAAATTACTAAGATACCATTTTTCTCTTAACATACCCTTAACTTGATAACTATGACTCATTTCCATTCCAAAATTTTAGTTTTGCTAAAGAAAGTGAGATTTGGGTGACTTTGACAAGTGTGAGCTGAAGGTGTTCTAAATGTAAGGAAATGACCAAAATACCCCCGATAGCTAATATAACACTTAGACTTCTATTTCGTTAATTAATCAAACATAACCTCATGCTAACTTTTATTAACCAACTTAGCTAGAAATTGGGGATGTTACAATTCAGTACACATTCATTCTTGACAAAAATTATTTAACATTAACTTTAAATTAGCATGCAAAACTATACAAGGGTAAATGTTTGCCTTATACATATAATCTTCTCCACTTAAAGTTTGACTTTTGTAAAAATTGTATACGGAATAGAGTCAACCAAAATTCACCAAACCACTTGCAATAGACTCGAAATTGGTGCAGTAACTGACTGTTAGCAAAAGATTTCAACAAAAATGATAAAGAATTGAGAACGAAATGGAAATGTAGATTCACGTTTTACGGCTTTTTGGGTTTTTCAATGACGAAGGGAGAGAGAGAGGGGGGAGGGGGAGAGAGAGAGAGACAATGTCACTGTTTCTGGTGGTGGTGGCGAAGGCTCACCGGAGGTGGTGGTAGGTCGCTGGAGAAGATGAAGATGGAGGTGGTGTTTGGAGGAAGAAGATGAATGTTTTGTGTTTGTGTCAATTTGGCCCCACATGTTCTTTTTAAGTTTCAATTTGGCCCCTTATGTGCCACATCACCAAATCAGGTCCAAGTCAACCCTGACATATAAGACGCCACGTCAGTAGTTAACTGCCAGCGTGGCGTCCGTTAGAAAAAACTAACGGCAGGGGCCAAAATGACACACACAAAAAACATGAGGGTCTAAAACGAGAAAAAAAAAGATAAAGGGCCAAAGTGACACCAACCCCAAAGATAAAGGGCCAAAACAGCAATTTAGCCAATTATTTAACATTAACTTTAATTTAGCATGCAAAACTATACAAGGGCAAATGTTTGCCTTAAACTATAATCTTCCCCACTTATGGTTTGAATTTTGTAAAAATTGTATACGATATACTTTATCTAGCAAATTTCAGACCAATACATATTTTACATAAATCAATGATAGCACGCAAAAGAAAATACTGAAATCAGTCACATTCCATGCTACCCCTATATATATGGGGTTATTCAATACACATTCATTCTTGACAAAAATTCTTTAACATTAACTTTAATTTAGCATGCAAAACTATACAAGGGCAAATGTTTGCCTTTATACATATAATCTTCTCCACTTAAGGTTTGAATTTTGTAAAAATTGTATACGAAATACTTTATGTAACATCCCCTATTTTTTGCTATTTAATTATATGGCGTAATATTATTTATTAGTGATTTATTTAGTTGATTGAAAACTATTTAAATTGAAAATGACTTGTTGATTTATTAATTGTGCAATTTGTGTGTGATTGATAATTAATTGGATGTTATTTA